>MNCI01021441.1:203918-273338 GCA_015680685.1 Gnetum montanum
CCATCTTTTGCATCAAGCCATGTTCTTCTTTACATATTTTATTATATACACACATTCTCCATCAACTTTTTGAATTTTTAAGCTTTCAAAGATCCTCTTCAATGATTTCATCATATTCTTGGCTTTTCTAGCACTCCATGGACTCCAAATTCATTTAAGAATTCCTTGTATTTTTCAAGATATTCAAGTTTGAAAATTTAATCTATGAGGCCCTATATACTTAGCCCCATCAATATAGCATAAAAATAGTATATATATGCATGACCCCCCTTTCAAATTTTCACATTTTCTCATAAATGCTAAGGAAGTTTTTCAAATTTTCAAAGCCCAAAACCTTCCAAAGCCCATAACTTCCTAACAATTTATCCAAATCACTTTGTTCTTCAACCTTGTAGCTACCAAAGGTAAGCTCTTAGTCGTGGGGGCCACAAATGTGCCATTTTTGATATAAAATTTTTTGCCATTTTTCTAACTCCCATAAAGGTTTAACTCAGAAATCAACATTTAAACACCAAATTATAGAGTTAAATTCTTCCAACGAGCTCTAGTCATACTTATAATGAAAATTAATTAATAAAATAATAATTAATATCAGTCTACTATGGCCCAACCTTAGCTAAGTATAACTAACTGATGAAATAAAGCATTCAAAATATTCCAAGTTACGCATTGTATCTACTAATCCATAAATGTGTTGTTACCACAAATGGCACCGAAAGGGAAGCACACACAAGAAGGAGGGCCATCTCAACAAAGGAAGAAATGACCAAGAATGGGAAGGGGCCAAATAAGCCCAAGAATAACCACTTGCAACCCATGCCATAGGTCTTCTTAGAGGAAGAGGCTGAGGTGGAATCTATTCATCAAATTCCAAAACTAGTAGCAATAACTAAACATTCCCACTAGGATGAGGCACTAGCTTAGTAAGTAAATCTTGAGGTGATCTTAACAAAAGCTTTCCTAAATTAAATGAAATTAAGAGAGGTCCAAAAAATAGTGCTCCAAGAGTTAAAATTTGGCCCTTTCTTAGAGTAAGCATCAAAAGAAGTATAGGACCAATTGAAGGCCTCTCCCATGTGGCCAATCATCACTTCCACTAGGGAGTGGTACATGGAGAGACATTCTTATTCTAGAATAATAGGCAGGCTAGTTTAATAGTCAAAATCAAGGACATCTCAGTGTTCTACTTGGTGTAGGTTATTGCTAAAGTGCTTGGGTTGCCAAAAATAGGGATGAATCTTGTTAAGATTCCAATGTAGGAAGACCCTAGCATTAAGAAGGAATTGGTGCAATGGTTCAATGGTGTCAATCACAAGGAGTTTGGTGCACTCACACTAGTAGAATGGATCCACTATAAGATTGTGACATTCCACCTAAATCCCATAGTGAGGCCAAGCAAAATCGCCACCTTTTCTACTTGTGCATGCACTAATCTGAGTGGGAGATTCCTTATCAAGCTTCCATAGCTAATCTATCTAAAGATGAAGAAGTGATTTAAAGAAAATGAACATGGAAGGAAGACATTCCCCTTTCCATGCCTCATCATAAAACTTTGTCGAAGGGGAGGAATATTTTGTTATACAAATGATGCTATTAAGCATGCTTTGACTATTAATTGGGTGGAGATGATAAAAGATAAGATGGCTACAATGACCATTCAAGAAGGGGAGTAGCAACTACCACCTCCACCTACCACTTAAACAACTATGCTAGAGATCATTGCAATATCCTAATGGTTGCACAAATACCGAGAATGGCTCTTGAGCAAGCAAAAGAAATGAGCAAGCATGAGTGGAGAGGAATCATTTATGTATTGACCAAAGATGAGTTAAGTAAATGAGGTGGCCCAAACATTTAGCTTTATGGGTAAAGGTGGATTTATTTTCTTAGCCAAAAGAACATAGTTTTCCATGAGGTCAAATACTAGCATTAGAAAGATCATAGTATCTCTTGTGGAATAGTATCCATTCCCAAAAATTTTTAAGAATGATGCAACCTTCTTAATGTGCTTAGAGGAAGGTGATGGGGAAATAGTATTGGTGATGTAGCACCAAGGGCAGGAGACAATAGTAGAGGTGGTTGCTGATAAGATTTTTGAAATACTCAATGCACCTATGATGTTTGTACTAGATGTCACTACACTCAAAGATGTGTAGATGTCCATAGGGACCATAAGCGGTAGACTAAGTGCAGTATAGCATGAAGAACTATTGGACCAATTGGTGGGAACTAGGTAATTACTTTCAGATGTCTTTGATCTTTCAAATAGTATCATTGCAACCTAGTCGTATCTATTATAGGGAAGGGGAAAAACATCATCTTGGAAGGGCAACTAAAAATGGCCAAGGAGCTGAACAAATGCTTGGCTATTGAAGTTGCTAAATTAAGAGCCCAAATTGCCAACCTTGCATTTCTCAACCTGGCATTGACAAGAGATTAAGCTATTGAATAGTTTCATACTAGATTGAAAGGGGTTGATGGTACAATGAAGGCGATGGTGTTCTACTGATCCTTGCTAGAGGCTACACAACACAAAATTTAGAAGGCCTTAGATCTGACCTACTAGGAAAATGTGTAATTGACCATAAAGAACCATTTTCCATGAAATGTTAATGAGCATAAAAAATAGTTCATCGACTTTATCCATCAACAACAGGAGCAACTAGCCAAAGTGGACACAGAGCTAAGGAGATTAGTAGCTGAAAATAGAAACTTCTCCATGGAGGAGATCTGTGCCCTTTACTAGAAGACTACAATAGAGGTAGCCACCTGGAAATTAGAGGCTCTTAAATTTAACAGAGTTAAGGATCATTACAGAGATTAGGTTGATCTAGAAAAAGAAGTTAATAAACATCACACCCAATTGGGAAAGGTAAAAGTAAATGAAACCCTTCCAGAAACTCCATCAAGGAAGAGAATTATGATAGCCTATCATTGATGGGATAGATCCCTACAATAAAGCAAAAATCTGCATGAAGGAGTTGTAGATTGAGGAGATGATAGAATACATGAAGTTGGCCAATCTTCAATATGCAAATCTAGCTATGTTGATTACTAGATGGTTGGGGTTAGAGCTGGAGAAGCAAGTGGCTAGCTCATACTTATTGTACGAGGCCAAGTTCAAGCACCACAAGGACACCAAGCAAAAGCTTATAGTGGTAAATGTGAAACTTGAGATTCTCAAGGGCAAATACACTAATTAGAGATCTACTATTGAGAACTTGGCCAAAAGGATGAATGACTACCAATAGCTACAAAGCATAGTTAGGGCATTTGATGTCAAACGCAAAAAATTCACTACCTGGCTTGTCAATGCTAAGGAGTTATTCCTAGTAATGCCATGTCTGTGAGATATCCCCATTCTAGCCCACATTGGTAATGCTACGTGGACTATGAATGATCCTTGGAGTAGGGAGGAGAAGATGAAAGTATTATTGGATGCTTTTTGCCTTCCACCAAAGGTTGTAGTCATAGTAGGATAACCACCACTACCTCAGCCATTGCATGTGCCCAAAGCTAGTGAAGGTCCTTCAAAACCTTAAGGACCTCCATTGCCTAGGACTATCTAATCTTCTCAACCACCTTCATTCCATCATAGGATGTGTTGTTCAATTTTGAGTAGTCATGTCATCGTGTTCAATTTTGTGTCATGAACACTACAATTTTTGTAATGTGTTAATTTGTACACTTGAGCACTCAATTTTATCAAGTCAATTTTTTATTTTAAGAGTTAGTCAATAATCCCATATCTTCTCAATTTTTTAAAAGAACTTGAGGATGAGTTTTCATTCAGTCATGTGGGTATGATGAATTGTCATTGTGTTGCATTGATGGGCCTCCATTAACATGGCCTCGTTGATGGGACCCCATCAATGTGGCTCCATCTATGTGGTCTTGCCTTGTTGATTGGGCCACATCAACGTAGTGTTTGTTGTGTCTATGGGGCCCTGTTGATGTAGCTCGAGAATAAAAACTATAAAGACATCCTCACTAGCCATGTTTATTGAGGTCATGCAATAATTGTAATAGAGCTCTTGTAGTTTTTCCATTTGAGAGTTAGAATATTTCTTGAGTGCTTGCAGTAGGAGTTAGAAAGTGTATGGATCTTTATTCGAGCATTATTGTACCTAAATACACTAGTGTGAATGGTAATAAAGACGAGCCTTTTGATCAAACCTTGTAGCACTTGGATTAGATTAATAATTTATTTATGCATTTATTATTTTCATTAATTATGCAATTAATTAAGCTAAGTTTGACTTCAAGTGATCAGTTAATTAATTAAGCAAAATAGATTAAACACATAAGTACAATTGATTTGAACGTAAACATGTATTCACTTGGTAATCTTAGCAACATTATAGTTTGGTTCGCCTAGTAGTGTAGCGCTTGGTAACCCCAGTAGTGGATATGTGGGTTTAGGATGTGTATGGAAAGTGGAACCAGATGCTTATGCTAAGATTGGTTAGAGATTAGTTAATTAGTTAAATTAAATTATTTATTAAATTACTTCATTTCTCTATTCTAAAGCACCAGGAACATAAAACATAAAATAATAAAAATCATATGCCTCAATTACACTTAACCATGCCTTTATGCCTCACAAGTGTAATTTAGAAGACTAGTGTGCTAGAAGACATAGAGTCCATAGAATTCAACCAGATCATGCATGAACGCTTCATGATTTGTATGGTTATGCATAGGGGTATCCTTTACTACTCATCACTTGCATTTACCTTTCTTCTTCTTTCTCAGTGTCATTTGTGTAGAAGTCCTAGCTGTGAAGATCTAATCCTGAATGGTCTTGGAGCCCACCCACTAGTTATGTACCATCTTGTTGACCACACAATTCTTGTAGATAGGGTTGAAATCTTTAGTGTATTTAACAAAAATCCCTCTTAACTATTCATACAAGAAAGTTTAGATCTTGGGACCCTTGGTAAATACATCTAAGGTGGTTTGAGCCATCATGAAGGTTTGATCATTGATCCTATACCTACAAGAAGTTCATAATACCAACAAGTTAGAAAAGATAACTTAGCTAACAAAGCCAAAAATATCAAAACACTATGATAACCATACTTACCCCTATAGATGGTATACGGTGTTGGGTGGGTTTTGAAATAACATATGGACTCTCTACATCACCATTAAAGTATTGTCAGCATTATATTGATGGTACTCTGGCATAGTCCAGATCTCTACAAGGTATTGTATGCTGATGAGGTCTATTGCTTCCCCTATTGCATAAGGAAATAGATCGTTAGTTATGAACCTGGCGATCAAACTATATTCCTAAGGCTTCAATGTCTCCACTATGACCCTAGCCATGTCCACAGACAAGTGTGACCATAACATCATCCTAAAGTTCTACAGGATGTAGGCAAGGAATTCCCTTGCCCCTAGTTGATGCCATAAAGAGCCCCTCTCTAAGGACATATTAGGCAAATGGTTTTTTGCCTTAGGGTGGCTGATGCAACATAGTATGCTCACTAGCTCAACCAAGAAAAGTATGAGTTTCAACATGGCCTTGCATGGGGAAACAAAACTATTAGAACCACATATGATTTCTTGACAAATTTGCAAAACATCATAGTTAGGGGAAAATTTGCCCTTGTAAAAAAATATAAGGTATTTATTCAAATTTTTTCAAGAGTTCAGTAGTATCATTACAACCCTTATAGCCTTCACATGTTGTAATAGAAAAATGATACCTTAGTTTAAAACTATATTGACAAAAATTAGCCTTAAAACCTAGAAGCTTACTAAAAATAGTAAAATATTTTTTATTTTTTATTTCAAACCAACCTTGAAGAATAGTTATATTTACACATCCCTAGGGGCATGGGACGTTGACAACAAAAATTTCTAAGCATGTCCACGTTACAACCAATAAAAACTTCTATGTGCATGAATGTACAAGAAAATTCATAAAAAATTAACCATAGCTCCAAAGTTGATAATCTACCATTGTTGGAATTTGAAATCATGAGCTACATAGAAATTACTAAAAATTCTTAAAATTATAATAAAAATTGATAGAGAAATAGAGCCAACCTAGTAGTAACTTGACCATCAATGAAAAAGCCCTAAATCTCACAGCCATAGTAAAAAACTCTTTAAAAATACGTTTTGACTCCAATTTTAGTGATTCCACCACAAAAAGAATCTTGAAATCTTGAAATTTTCAACCATAACCAACATAGCCAAAAAATTACAGCTAGTTTAGCTATAAACATAAAGAAAATAAGTAGTAACCTAGCCATCACCCAAAAACCCCTTTTTTTCCATGAGTTTAACAAAAAATTTGTCAAAAATTCATTTTAAATTGAAACAAAGTGATTCCACCTTTTTTGGAAAGATTAAGCCAAGATATATATAGAAATAACTAAAAAATTGCCAAAACCCCTATCATTTCTTTGGAAAAAATTCATAGATTTACATAAAATATAAAGAAAAATAGCACTAAAATCCAACTACACAACCTAACTAAAATAGCCATAACTTCGTTATTACAAATCCAAATAATAGGAAACGATAGTCAATGGAAAGCCTAAACATAGCACTAAAAGACCATAATTTTAGATTACAACAATTTTTATTTGTTTTTGTAATAAAAAATTCATAACTTTGCTTGCTTTTTCATACAAAACATTAGAAAACACATAAAATTCACAAAACTAATTTAATTTAGTGGTAAATTAAAGCCAAAACCAAAACCACCATTCAACCTGAAATCCACATAAACACCATCAAAATAAGGGATGGTATTTTGTCAAAATTGAATTTTGATGAATATTAAGGCCCAGATCTGACAAAAATGACTCCATCCTTAAATTGATGGAAAAAGCACAAAAACAACAAACCTAATTTTATAAATCGAATCTACTAAGGCCTAAACAACAAAATAACCTTAGATCTATGTAGAAATGGGTAGAATATAAGGTGGGATTTTGTTATAATTGCATTCCACTCACTCCCTTAGTGTAGATTTGACAAAAATGATCCATATCCTTGGTTGGGAAGCACCAAAATGACTAGGATACTCAAGAAAAGTAGAAAGAATTGGCCTACCTTGGAGTGACCATTGATCATGCTTGAATGAAGGCTAGCCTAGGAAGCTTGGAGATGTTTCATGCATCATCATTTATCTTTTAGATCCTTGGGTTTTTACTCTTTCCTTCATGCTGCTTCATCTTATTCCATCAACGTTGAAGAAACTTGAAATTTGGAAGGGATGAAGCCTCTATGCTAGCTAGGAGGAAATTTTGGTGCTTGTACACTAAAGAATGAATAAAATTTATAGTAAAAAACACCTACTAAAACTCCTCTTTAATGAGTTGTGTGTGTGTTTGAAGCAAAACCAACCATAAAAATCAAAATCAAAACCTAAATGCCTACTCTCATGCTCCTGTTGCCAATTTTGTGTACTAGAACTCAAAGTGCATTAAAGTGCAAGGAGGGAAAAGTCTTCTCTATGCTAGGAATGATGGAAGATAATTGCAATTTTTAAAAACTTTGATTTTTTGGAAGTGGGCCCAACCATACGTCTTCAATGCAAGGTGTTCCATGCTTGGAAACTCCATCAACATTGGGGTTTTTACCCCTTAGAACACCCAAAATCATGTTTAAACCTTAACCTCCATGCATCCATGTTCGGTAGCATGGATGCATGCCTCCCACCTAAAACCCTAAAACACTAACTCCCTTGCCATTTTTGGTAGATATGACCTACCTCATATAACCCCATGCTCTGAAAGGGGGCTAGATCCTGTTAAAACTTAACATTTTGGACTTCCATAATGGGGCAACATTGCCTAGCATGGAGTAAGGGGGGTAACCCCTAATTCCCATCCAGCCCAATTCTAACCCTTGAGGTGGGCCCACATGATTAGAACCCCTCTAGTCACCCCCAACGGCCCCAAAACCTCATCAAATCTAGTCAAAAGTGCTTGAAACCCTAGAATTTGGTGGGTCCATGCTGGGGGAAGCCTCTTCCATGCTAGGTAGCATTGATCTAATGTTGACGGATGTGGGGATGACCAAAACTACTAAAATTTACTACCTACTAGCCAATTTTTCAAACCTAATACTCCTTGACAACCTCCAGTAGTCTAAGTTCACCTTAAGACAAGTTAATTTTGCATCCATGACCTTCTCCATGCCAATGAATCCTCCTTCCATGCTGCCTAGCATGGAGTTGGTGTGGAAGCCTAGGGGTTACGCAATTAAACCTAGTTTATAACCAAAAATAGCCTAATGAACTAACCTTATGACCTCTAGACCCTGCCAGAACCTTCCTGAGCCTCCAAGTATCTAAAAATTAATCAAAAATGGCACAAAACTATCATCACCTTCTCATCAATTAGAGATCTAGTGCTTCAAGTATGAAGAATGTGGATATTAGTGGTGTAAATGTCTACCTCATAAGATAGCCAAGGAAAATGATGTACAAACCATGGAGGTGGAGGAGACAACAAGCCAAGCCCTTCAGAGAGGTAATTCTAATGCTTCTAAGATTGACAAAGTTTCTAAATTAAATTTTTATGCATTAATGAAAAATGTCAATTGAGGAAACCATCATGATAGCAAATTGTTATTTTATATTAAGGCTAGATCTTTGCTTACTATAGAATGGATTCATATTTTGATTAATGAGAAAGCCTAAGAAAATGTTATTTCTTCTAGAGAAGTTACTAGATTGGGTGTGGTAACTAATCCTCATCCTAGACCTTATAAAGTGCATTAGTTGTCTAGAGATATTTCTCAAGAAGTAAGGGGAAAATGTAATTTGAAATTAAAAGTTATGAGTTTTCAAGATGATGAATTGTGATGTGCCTCTAATAGATTGTGTTGATGTAATTCTTCATAGACCTTGGAATTTTGAAAATGATGCTTTGATGGAGCAAAAAATGTATGAAGTGTAGCTAGATTCAACATAATCCTTGAGTTGATTCCCATGATAGTTGAACAAGAGAGGTAGCAAATATCACATAATGCTTTCTTAATCCTTCTAGGAGAAAGGAAATAAATTAAGAAATTTGATGATGCTAATTTTTTTTTTTGTTGTTATGTCAATAGTTACTTCTATCCATGATGATGTGTAGGTTCAACTTCCTATAGGTGTGCTAGGATTGAAGGAGAAATTTTTCAAGGTGTTCAAGGGGGAATTGGATGAATTACCACCAATGAGGAATGTATAGCATTAGATTGATTTCATTCTTAATGTTATAAATCAAACAAGAGAGATTATTATATGGAACCAAATCAATTTTTAAAATTGCAAAGAAAAGTAGAGAAGTTACATGCATTTTACCTTGTGTAGTTCTAGTAGTGCTTGTGCCAAAGGAGAAGGAAAAAAGTAGGCAAGCTAATGTGATGGCTGATGTAGCAATACTTGTACCCAAGGAGAAACACAAAAGTGGAAAAATCAATGTGGTGGCTGATGCAATGCCTAGAATGCATATGATAGATTTTATCATATCATATGAAAAAGGTATGAATTATTTTGCTGATTTTTATGAACCTAATGTAGAATCCTTTGAAGAGGACAAAATCCTATGTAGAATCTTCAAGCTTCAAGCTTTGATGAGATTAGAAAACCATATGTTAAAGATCAAGTTGAACCTAAGATAAATAGAAGAAGTCATGAAGAGGTAAGTAAATTTAACCTTTACCTTGTAGATGATACTAATGTCACTTATGATGAAGGTAGTATTTTAGATGCTAGTTATTCACTTTAGCTTAGTAGTGGTTTGTTCAATTGTAATGATAAGAATCATGATCATTTTGGTGATAGTGATGAAATCAATTATCTTGTCTATGAAATGGATGAATAGTATGAAGATATTCTACATTGTAATTTTGATGATGAAGGAAGGAAGAGTGAGAGTCTTCCAAACATCATTAAGAAGAATGTTGAGTTTTATTATAATACTATTTTTCATATTGCCATTGAAAGAAGCCCATTTAAGGTGAACTATTAATTTTATCCAAAGGTGATGAATACCTTGAAGAGTTGTGATGGTAGATCTAAACTTAGTGTTGATTTTGTGCAAGAGATGAGAGATCTTTATGCACAAATAAAATCCAATCTTTAGAAGAAGGTTGAAGATAGTCCTCAAGAGTAATGAGATTAAACAAAAGCCAAATTTTTCTTTTGGTAACTTGGTTTGGATTCCCATGAAGAAGAAGAGATTTAGAGGGATTAACTTCTTCATGTTGAAAGCCAAGAAGATGAGACCTTTTAGAATTAAGTCCAAAATTAGTAATAATACTTTTGAAATTGACTTACCCATGTTAGTATGATTTTTTATAGTTAATTTTTTTGATGTTATGAGCTATCATGGACTAGTTGATGAGGAGATCATACAAGTAAACATTGATGAGTTGAAGGGGCTATTGATTAGTCTAAGCCTTCAATGAAGAGGAAGGCAATTGTACCTAATCAATGGAAAGCTTCAAGCACTAAGGGAATAAAGAGTCAAGAGTATTTCATCCATTGGAAGATCAATACACTAATAATGTTGTATGAATGCATGAGATCAAACTTTATGAGTGGTAGCTCACTTCAACCCCTATTTATTTGTTTACATGAGTTTACTTTTTTAATGGTGGGAAAGTTGGCGTAGGGATACCTCTTCTGATTTCCTTTTCCTCTTTACAAAATGTGATTTTTATATGTTTTGGTCTTTGTGAAGGTGTCTTGGAGGTCATGGAGATGTTTTACCTATGATCTAGGCTCTTAGAGGAGAGTTCTGAAAAATTTTGGAGACCTTGTAGGTACATAATAGATTTTTTAACTAAGAAGATGTCATCTCATATGAGATGTCTTACTGGAAAATGAGAAGTCTCAAGATGTTGTGAGAAATCTCAAAAATTAATAAGATATATCAACTTAGATGTCCCAAGTTGAGCTAAGATATCTCAGCTATAGTGAAAACCTCTCAGCTAAGAAAAAGACATTCCACTAAAATTGTAGGATTAACAACGAAACATCCTTGGGAGGTTAGAGATAACCCAAATGAGCAAGGAAAATTTTGAAATTATTTGTTTGAATTTAGGAAATGGCTAGAAGAAAAAGGAAAAAGATAGAAATAGAGTGGGATCTTCAAGTTAAGCTTGAGGAACATTTTCTAGGTTTTTTTTGTCTTTCTTTGTTGATAAATATTGGTTTTGTTCCATACTTGTAGTAGTGAGAGATGTTATAAAAGATGTCTCGGTGAGAGATTTTGAGTTATTTAGAGCTTAGAAAGAGTGTGAGAGAGTGCATTGAGTGAGTGGATGTGTGGTTGTAACTCCAAGATTAATGTGTGATGTATTGGCCTATGTCTTCTTCATTTTTCTTGTTAGTCGAGATCTTAGTCCTGAGTTGTTGAAGAGATTTTCTATTGGTTGTATCTTGCATTGATAATAACCATTATCTAATTGTAGAGTCTCTTGCTCTTTAGCATCATTGAGTGTTACAAGTGTGCTTTGGATGTTTTTAAGTATTGTGGAATTTAGTTGTAATTTTCTCTTGAATTAATTAAAAATAGCTAGTTTTTCTTATTTTCTAGCATATTATTTATCTTTTCATAATATCTAGATTTAGTGTTGGAAGATGATTTAAATATTGAAGTGAACCTACTTCAAAGAAAACATGTTCATGATAGCTACATTAACTTAATCAACATGGTGGATGTTCCAACATATAGAGGATACACTAGTGATAGTCCATAACTTCATATGCAAGCCTTTGATAATGCTTGCTAACTACAAGGGATTGTAAGCATTGATAGAAATTGTGATTTTTTCCCCAAACCTTCATCAAACACACAAAGATCTTATACAAATCATTGCCTCCAAAATCAATTCAAAGATGGGAAGTTATGGTAAAAAATTTTATACATAAAATTTTTAACCTACTCTCACATTTAAAAAATCTTGAAGAAGATGGCCAAGAGGAGGTAAGAAATCTGTGAACCTCTTAACATCACCATGGAGAGGTATACGAAAAATTCTCATAACTATCTAAACCATGGCTTTAGCCAAAGGAAGTAATTAATGCATACCATGAAAGTCTTCAAGTAGGAACAATGGAGTATATGAACATGCACATGATGGGATATATACATAAAAAATATGACCCAAATCAAAGCACTCTTAGATACCATTGCAAGAATGGAGGATGAATTGAAAAAAAGATAGTCCATTGAGGAGTACAATTATGACCTCCACATAGAAGGGAGGATAAAAAATTAAAGATGCCATTAAATATTCCATTGCAATAAAGGTCTTGATGCAAGACTAAGTTAGAAACAATAGGACCTTAACAAACTTGGATCATAGACTAGACCAGGTCTGGGACACAATGAATGAAAAGATGATTACTATCCCTAAGGATATTGAGGGTAGGATGGTTGAAGTTATAACTAAAGTAATCACATTATATGAATGTAGAAAGAGGTATGAAGACAAGGGTAAAGGAAAGCTCTCTCACTCTAAGAGCAATCATGAAGGTCTACATAAGGCTTCCTCATCCTCTTCTAATGTGAATCGCTATGAGTATTCTACAAATCCTCATGACTCATAGTATTTCCTAGTTATAGTTCACATGATCAATGAGATGCCTTTAAATCCTAAATTTTTTAGAAGGCAAAGAAGATGAACTTCATACTATAGCTATTCATACTATCCTAAAGGTGTGTATCTATAACCCATGCAATTGTACTAGCAATGACAAGCTAAAAATTCTTGGGTTGTTGCTCCATGAAATTTTCCTATTCTAATGTAATAATAGATGACAATTTTTACTAATCCCTACTTTCAAAGTGTGCATTTAGGTGCTTACCAACTCTCATCAATTACATATTAGTAGTACCTCCCTGCTCCAAGTAGTCTTATCAATCAAATTCTCCAATAGTAATAACAACTTCTATTTCCTAGTCCAATGCAAGGTGGAATACCTAGTGAACCATAGCCAAGGCAAGCCAAATCTTGTAATATTTCCTATTACACTAATCTTTCTTTCATGTTTGTAGCTAGGAAATATTAACAATATTCTACTAATTTGGTTATGAGAGGGAGTTTAGGATTGCATGGTACAAAATTCTTTTGTAAGCATTGACTTAAGCATCATAGGACTAGATCCACCTCATCCTCTTCATCCTATGGGAAATATATTAATACATGCTAGATAGAAGCTAAATTCTAGGAGGTCTCAGTGATGTTCTTTGAATTTCATAAAAGTTTAACATTTATTTCAAGAGTAATTTTCAAAAACACATCTAGAAAATACATCAAGATGATACTTGATGGTGATGTTTTCATAATCCCCATATCCAAGGTGATTATGCAAGTCGTCAAAGAAGTATAAGCATCCAAAAAATGATCAACTCTTGGTAATTCCATGGTGGAGATTCAAATTGGTGAAAAGGAGAATTACCCAGCTCTTTGTGACTCCAATTCGAGAGTTAATATCATCTTACTATAGAAGTATTTTGATCAAGAGGTTTCTCCTCTTACAAGTACCAACATTTGGCTAAAGTTAGCAGACCAATCCTATGCATATCTTGTGGGACAAGTAAGTGGTGTGATGATAATAATGGTAGGATAGTCATATCCTATAGATTTCTTAATGATTAAGTTAGAAACAAATGAAAGAGAACTTTCTTATTATCATGGGAAGGGCCTAGTTAAGCACCATTGATATCATGTTAGTCTTCCAAGGCCTTCTTCTCGATATTGGTAGGAAGGATGTGAACGGAAGAGTTCTCTATAAGAAAATATAGTGTGATCCTTCTTAGTCAATTAGCAAGGTGCACTATTTCATTTGAATGAGTTAGATAAACATTTCTTATATTTCACCTTTGAGGTATCTAATTCTCAGTTTTGCACTCAGAGGTCTACCAGGAGATAGATATGAATCAAGTATAGGAAGAGGAATTCTCCACATAATGTTAAAACTTATCTTTTATTTTTGCTATTTTTGTGCATTTTAATAAAAATGGTATGTTTAATTAAAATTTTTATATGATTTGTGCTTAATGAATAATTATGTATACAATTTGTTTTCTTTTAGTCTATTTGTATATGTGTGTATGTGGAAAAACTAGTTCATGTACTTTTGAATGTTCATCTAATAAGCCAATGGTGGAAAAGCGAGTTACAAATGCAATGAGAATATAAGAGTATCAAGCAACTCCAAAGTAGACCCTTGATCAATGGAATGCCCATGTAACAAAATTCATCCACCCACTTTTCCTCTATTAATCATCAGTGAACCGGGATTAGATTCAATGGGGAACTAAGACTTATAGTGTAAGCTATTAAAGATAATGCTACTAGAACCATGGATAGGTGATGGATCCACACATTAGGTTATGGGTTATGGAATCTTGGATAAGTTCTTGATTACTAGCAAGGAAAGGGTATGTCATCGAGGATCCTTATAGCCACTAGATAGATCTTAGTGTGATTGAACCAATGTGCATGTGCTATCATGCTTGGTTATCCTAGTTAGAAGAGGTTCATGATTTCATTAACTTGTGTATGCCATGTAGTAAGGAATGAATTCTCATGTTTGTGTAAGTCAAAGATTCTTGGTAATGATCTAGTAGTCCAATCACTTTCATAATTATCATGCATCATAAAAAATCCTCTTCATATGAAATGAAAAGAAAAGTATAATAAAAAAAATTGGGTGCTAGAAAATCAAAGATCTCAAGGCAAAATAATTTTGATCCTAGGATTCAGAGGCCTCAAAAGGATTTGGGGTACCTTAAACAGTCTTACAGATTAGGTAAGAACTTTGAAAGTCTATTATTGAGATGAAGTATGGATGAAAATAGGCAAGAAAACATGTAATAAATAGAGCCAACATTGAAATAAAATTGTAGAAAATAATAAAAATATGATAAAACACTACAAAAAACTTGTACTAATTTTATAATAAGTTTAGGGTAAGAGAGTGCAAAATGTGAGAATGGAATAGTTTCATGGCTTTCTGCAAAAATGGTAACAAGAATCTAGCTCATGGATGGGTGGTGTATATGTCTGATAGTCCTAGGTGCATTTGGTTTGCTCAATCTATATACTATAACATAGTCTTAGCACTTCCATCGATCTACATTAGAGAATGACTCTAGACTTTCAGATCTCTCTACTCCAAAAGTCTGCCATTTTGGAAGAGTTTCAATGATCTAAAAAGTTCTCAAAATGATGAAAATTTTGATTCAAATAGACCATGAATTTATTAATTCTCTATGTATTTGATTCTAGCAAATTTCTAACATTCCCTTCAATGTTTTCGATACTTTTGATGGCTGAAATATGTAGCGTATGAACTACCAACGTTTTTAATCATTTAGGCTTCAAATTATTATGTATTTGGTACTTTTCACAACCCAAAGTTGTAGCATATGGGCTGCCAACATGTGAATATTTTTCTATAACATTTGGTGGCGTTTTTGGCTTTTTAGTCCTTATACATTGGCTCAACAAAATTCATATCTTGTGAGCTATGAAATTTATTTTTCATGAAAAATAGATCCAATATTTTTGTTAAAATAAGATTACAAGGTTAAATTTTCATGGAAAAATAAGGCAATTATTTTTTCCTTTTAATCCTTATCAAATTACAATGTAGATTTTGGAAAATAGGCTCTTTGTTTGTCACATAAATTTCTTTGAGATGTTTTATTGATCCCTCTTTGTTGATGTTTTGAGGATATCTTTGAAAGACCTTAACAAAGAATGTAAAACATTTTCATGGGCTCATCATCAATGCTTCTTCTCCACATGTGATTCTATAGCTGTTGAATCATGCTAAGGAGTATTTACAATAGTGAAATAAGATCACAATCACATGTCAAGAGTTTGGGATGAGATGATTGTTACATTGGCTATCAAGGAATGATCATGTGGGCTAACATAGAATTTCAAATGTTGACATCATGGCCATAGCATACCAACATGTTCATTGGCTACTATGTGAACTAGCACTTTGAAATGAAAACGACTCAAGCCCTTTCAAAGTTCTAGGAGGAAAAATTTGGCTAAGGCATGGAGCTCACACCCAGCTTGCCCAAGGTATCTTTGCTCACCCTTAGCGTGAGAAACTTCACATAGCATCAAAACTAGGTTAAAATTGATCATTTCTAAGTAGTTTTCGTGGGTCACGTTGCTGCATAACTCCAGCATGACCAACTTTTAAAAGCTCAAAACTAAGTCAAAATGACTTACTTTCAAGGGTGCAAGTCATCCTCAGGGTCCACTATTGATAACTATGGGTCCTAGCCTTCATAAATTCCAGATTTCAGCTCAAAATTGCAAGTTTTTGAGGTCACACTTCAGGTCACGCTGTCGCATGAGTCCAATGTGACCAACTTTTAGAGCCTTAAAACTAAGTTAAAATGACCTGATTTCAAGGGTGAAAGTCAGCCTTGGGGTCCACTATTGATAACTATGGGTCCCAGCCCTCAAAAATTCCAAATTTCAGCTCAAAATTGCAAGTTTTTGAGGTCACACTGCAGGTCATGCTGCCGCATGAGTCCAGCGTGACCAACTTTTAGAGCCTCAAAACTGAGTTAAAATGACTTGATTTCAAGGGTGCAAGTCATCCTCACGGTCCACTATTGATAACTATGGATCCTAGACTTTAGAAATTCCATATTTTAGCTCAAAATTGCAAGTTTTTAAGGTCACATTGCAGGTCACGCTGCCGCATGAGTCCAGCGTGACCAACTTTTAGAGCCTTAAAACTAAGTCAAAATGACTTGATTTCAAGGGTGCAAGTCATCCTCAGGGTCCAATATTGATAACTATGGGTCCCAGCCTTTAGAAATTCCATATTTCAGCTCAAAATTGCAATTTTTTGATGTCACACTACAGTTCATGCTGTAGGTCACAATGCCGCATGAGTCCAGCATGACCTGCCAAAAGTGGCTCCGAACAGGGCACATTCAGGATTAAATTTCAACTTGCAGGGTCAAACACAGGTAGAAAACTGTTACACCCAAGAAATAGGCTTCAAAAATTCAATAATTAGCGTGAAATGGGTCACTCTCCTTAGGTCACGCTGAAGGTTATGCTGCAGCATGAGTCCAGCGTGACTTGTCCAAAATAGCTCCAAATCAAACACATTCAAACTTAAATTCAAATTTCAAATCACTCTTAAGGTTAGACATGTTTAAGGAAATAGTTGCATTCAAGGAACAAGCCTTAGAAATCAAAATGTGGTGTCAAATGTTTCATTTTATTTCACTTAGGCTGAGGTCACGCTGAGGACACTTCCATTGTGACTACCCAGTGTGAGTGTCTACTGAACGCCCAACGTGACTGCCCAGCATGAGTTTCTACTAAACGCCCAGCATGAGTGCAAGCAGACATGTCTCAAAAAGCCATAAAACCACCCGAATTAGCATTCTGTAGTAGTCAAAGCGATCAAATCAAAGATCTAGAAGTTTCAAGCGAGCCCGGGTCAATTTCTCTTGTAGTACATTGTAAATCTTCATTTGTGGGCTTACCAGGCCCTCATGGTTTAATTTGTATGTGCTTCCATGGGCTTGAATAAGCCACACGTTGTAAGATATGATGAACCTGGTCAAGAATGTAGCTTGCCCATACATGTCCAACTCATGCACAGTTGCCCATCGGACATGTGTCACTAGATCCGTTTTCCTCTCATCTCCCAGCCATTGATTTTATTCATGAATTCCTCACCTAAGCCTGGCCCAATCCTATAAATACCCTATCAATTCACATAAATGTGGTTGGCAATTCTAGAGTTGGAAAACTTAGGAAACTCAAACCAGCAATCCTTGGGTGCTTGGCACACTTTAACTCCTAGCATCCAAGCACTTTTGAAACACATCACATCACATCACCCCGGGGCTTGGTGCTTGACTTGCCATCCACACGTGCAGCTACACTTTGACCGGTGCACATCTTTTCTAAGCAATATAATATAGTTCATTTTTCCATCCATTATTCTGTTTACTCTGTTTTACATTCAGTTTACGTTTCATTTACAATACCAGTTCTACATGTGTTTCTGTTTACATTTCGTACTTGCTGTTTACGTTTCAAAACATCAGTTACGATAACCCTATTGCAAGCCATAGTTTATTCTCAGGGAAGTCCTTGGTTGATTTGCATGCATACCATCTAAGGCACTCTGCCTTCGTTTACTTATCCAGCTTGCCCTTGGGCGAAGGTAGGGCTAGCTGTGTCTACCCGACAATCTTTCAGTGTTTTTCTTTCTTCCAACCTTACACAGATGATTTAGGTTAGTACAGTAAATTGGTGCTAGAAGGAGGGCCTACCTTGTTTATCATCTTGTCAAAATGTACCCAACTAATGCTGCCAAATGCTGAAACTCAAATCAATTGGTCATGTTGTAGTCAATCATGCTGCAGTTGGTCACGCTATAGTCAATCATGTTGTAGTTGCTTCTGCTACAGTTGATCACGTTGTCGTTGGTCACACTGTCGTAGTTGGTCATGCTGTCTGTCATGCTGCCAGTTAGGCATGCTGTGAGATACTCATGCTACACACGTCATCAACTTGTACATGTTGTCATGGAATCTTCCCATATCAACCCTACTTATGCAATCCTCACACCTGAACAATATAACTTCATTTGTGTAAAAATCCAAGCCAACTTACCTATAGATCGCATAGAAAGAATGGAAAAGCGAAACTATGAGCTCATCTACAAGGGAGGTCGTGGGTTCATTCCCTCAGCATTTAACATAATCCCCCTTTCCGAACACCATCATCAACTCATGTTTCAGCTTCTCATGGCAAGGAGTCAAACCTTACAACCACCTCCGATAGAGCCTTAGAATGGAAATGAGGAAGATGAATTTGCTGTCCAATTTGAGCATGGGGATTCATACCATACCATCAGTCCTCGTGCCTATACAAACCCATTATTCCAACCTTTCCTGGAGGGAACCATGCTTCCTCCTTCATCCGCATACACACAAGGACTAGCTTCTCGATAAGAAATACTAGCTTCCATGTCACCCATTACATACCACAAAGATATAAACCCATGGGGCACCTCTGACTACTTCAGTGCAACACATTCAGGGTGTCACCTCACAACCTGTGGTTGTGCAATGGGTTTCACCAGCTGTCTAGTAATACCAACCTACTCTCTACAGTGTACCACACCCTGTGATCCCATCTCTGAATGTTGTTCCACCACAACAACAACCGACAATCCAACAAGCTCCCTTTCCACAAATGATACAATAGTCAAACTACTATCAATCGTAATCCATTCAACCCACCGGTCTACCTACTGCCCAAGAGTGGGCAGACACGAAGCAAATGATGCACATGTTAACTAAAGAGGTAAATCACCTTAAAACTGCAAACACTGAGGAAATCAAGGTGTTGGACTTCTACCAAGATGACCCAATCCACACTTTAGTTCCACCATTAACCTTGCCAAAGGAGATCCCATTACCTCAGCTAACAAAGTACAATGGAGAGGGAGATCCAAATGCCCACCTAGTGACATTTTGACTAAAACGTCTCCTGCTTCAGGCCTAGCCTCATGCAATTCTATGAGTTTTTGCTATGTCCTTAATAGGAAAAGCCTTAGATTGGTACCGAGCCTTACCCCGTAACTCCATATTCTCTCTGGATGATTTATTACATCAGTTTGTTACCCTCTTTAAATACAATCTAAAGCCTGAAGCCACACTAGACAATTTAATTCAAATTAAACAAGCACCTTTAGAGCCAATGCAAAAATTCATCCAAAGATGGAGTGCAGCCCTAAATGAACTCCACGAGCCCATACCTGAGACATACTTGCTCACCATTTTCAAAGCCACTATGAATGACTTTGTTAAGTCAAAACTCTATTATTTGAATGCTCATACTTTGAGTCAAGCATTCACACAAGTCAAAAGCATAGAGGATGCAGTGCAATCAAGTAATAACCCAGCTTATGTGGCCTACAAAAACCAACATACTCGCAAGAAAAACACAACCAAGGTAATGGTAGCCGCAATCACAAAAGCAACCAATTGGGGCCCAATAGCTAAGTAACCTAAAGCCCCAGCTAACAAAGTCGCCAACTCACCTACATTGGCAGGGGCCACTCCAAAGCCCAACTTTCAATTCAAGGATCACTCAAAGTACACACCACTACCGATGCAACCCTCTCAACTATTGGAGAAACTCTTGAAAGCCAGGCAAATCCAACACAAACACGTTACGGAGATTACCCACCAAAAACATGACAGGTACTGCGAGCTACTAAGGAACCCCACCTTAGTAGTACCAAATGAGCCCCCAATTCCACAACATTTTAAATTGGACCAATACTATCATTACCATCAAATGGATGGTCACAGTATAGAAAACTGTCATGCCTTACAAGATGACCTGCAGGGAATGATAGAATAAGGTTAACTAGTGATTGACACGGCAAGTTAATCCAACACAGACGATGCCTCCTATGTCATAAACTCAATTAGCATAGGTGGCAAGCCAAAACTTATGTAAAAACCTTTTGTGATCCATCTACCTCCTAGAAAGGCAAGGATTCCCTTAGCCTCTAGAAACAAGAGGCCTCCTTTTGTTATCAAGGTGCCACCCCAGGCACCCACAACACCCTTTGTGATCAAGGCTCCACAACGTTTGTCCACTAAGACATTAAACTGGCATGACTCGTCCACTAAGACGTTACACTGGCATGACGTAGAAACAAAAACCACTAGGAAACCTTTTGTCATCAAGGTGCCACAACATGATGGCCCCTCACCTACCTGAAGCCCAGTAGTGGGCAACATCTCAATCCCTCCTCCTTCAAGGGTTGATCCCACTAGCAACCCAGGTAGGCCCACCAAATGGGAACGCAAGAGGACAAATGAGAACCTCGCAACTCCCATGGTCGAAGAAAAGGCCACAACTAGCAAAAAATAACTAAACACTAGGGCCCCTACCCCCAAGCAAACCAAGCCTAAGTCCCCCTCCCGAGAGGTCTATCTCTCAAGCTTCACAAAGGAAGTCAAAGCCAACAAAATGGCTAATGACAAGGACTTCGTAACTGCACTAACCTAGGTAAAGCAAACACTCAAGCAAAAGAACAAAACATTTAGCTTATATGACCTGGTTAGGACCTTATCTGCTCATTGCCAAGCATTGGCCCAGGTCTTAGCCTTCATTCCTACTATGGAGGACATTCTTGCAAATGAGGCATCCATCCGTGCAACAATGTTGCCTCCCACACCACAATAATTGGGTTCAACAACCTTAGCCTTTCGTGATGATGCAATTAAAGTCAACCCCAAATGAGGGGAAGTCACTACAGCTCCACTATCCATTAGCATTCGTGTTGGGTAGTGCACCATCCGTAGAGTGCATGTTGACAATGGTGTAGCAACGAACGTAGTCCCGTACTCTGTCATCGACAAGCTAGGTTTGGCAAATGAAATTAGGCCAACCAAAACCACATGTCTAAAATCCTTCAATGGATCACGTGTCATAGTCAAGGGTACAATCAACTTAGCCCTTGTAGCGAGAGAGTAATTCCCTACTAGCGCAGATTTCACTGTCATAGAGGAGATGCCAGGTTTCAACATGATTCTAGCCAAGCCTTGGCTAGCTCAACTAAGAACCATCTCCTCTTCCATCCACCAAGAAATCCACCTTCCATACAAAGGTGGTCAAGTTATCATCCATGGTGATAACGTTTCCTCTTCGACTATCCACGACATAGACATGGCGCAAGTTTTGGAAGAAGAGTTTCTTGGTGGTACACCTATGGTAACCAACGCAATGCTTGAGGCTAACACACCCGAGTGGTTGAAGTCAACAGCCCCCCAGAGGACCCTAAACCTTGCATGCTCCCTAATCCATGCCTAGTTAGGAAGCAACTACATGACCAAGACTCTCCCTTGGCTGAAAATGTGCTAGATTCTTGCCTACCTTCTACCTACCCCTCTGACATGCACTTTTGACTTTTGTTTACATTGCACTAGCCTATGCATTTACATTTTTCCCGCTCACTTAGATCACACATTTTTCTTTATTTACACATTCGTCAACTTAGTTTACACATTACATTTGAAAACCGTCAAATATAAAAACATAAAACTACAAAAACACATGGCCCGAAAAGGCCTTAAACTAGCATACAGCCTGAACTGGCCTAAAACTATCACTTTTTGCATTGCTTTTCTTTCATTCATATATTTTAACTCTATGTACGACAAGTGTTGCTTGATGTTGTTTTCTTTCTAGTTGATTTTTGTAGGATCTCATAGACACATAGCATGACCATGCATGCAGCATCACACCTTACACAAACAAGGTAAGCATGAATAGTCTACTACGACTATAAACTGGCAAAGATAGTCCACTATGACTATAAACTAGCATAGAAAGTCCTGGCATCATGACTTAAAATTGATACCACAGAAAAGTCTTAGCATCATGACTTAAAACTAATACCACAGAATAGTCCTAGCATCATGACTTAAAATTGATACCATGGAAAAGTCCTTGCATCATGACTTAAAACTGAAACCACAGAAAAGTCCTCGCATCATGACTTAAAACTGATACCACAAAGCTCTATCCAGTATGACACTAAACTTCCATATCTGTCCGCCATGACGTGAAACTAGCATCCAGAGTCCACTAAGACTATAAAATGGTTTTCCTCTTCACAGTCCGCTATGATTATAAACTAGCAATGTATCGTCCGCTACGATGCTAAACTGGCATCGTCCAAAGGGTTATGATGTAAAACTAATCCACAACAGTCCGCTAAGACTATAAATTGGCAACATCATCAACGACTAGGCAAAGTTTGAAAAGATATGTTGTTGCAATTGGCTGTACATGTTTCACAAAGACTTGGTACATGATTTGTCTCATGGACCTTGATGAAGCTGATGTTGTTCATGATTTTTTTTACTTTGAAATCACACATGGTGACTCCATCCTTTTGTTTAAAGTGCTTAGTTGACCGATTCATTTGTTTTTTTCTTGTCTTCTTGGAGTTGTGTTTGTAGGATGACACTCTTGAGGCATTCATACATAGATGCACTTCATCGTGATGACAAGGTATCACATTCTTCCTGATGCACATAACTAGGTTAATCAATCCGTTCATAAGTACACTCCCAACTCTTGATACATCCCCTATTTCTCCATCATGTCCCAATTTTCCTATTCAATTACACCCCTGGATACATTCCACTTAGCTCAAAACTCTTATTACACTATTGCACACTGTAACTCCCTAAGCAGTTGCGACGCAAAAACATAGTACATAGTACATGATGTAAAATGCAAGCACTCAAACATGAGCACAACATTAAAAGAAAGCTCTTTCAAAAAGACCAAAGAGAAAAAGAAAAATAAAAGAAAAAGAAAGACAAAATAAAGCAAAAAAGAAAAAAAGAAACAAACAAGGAAAAACAAGAAAATAAAAACAAAAAGGATCAAAGAGCAAGTGCATGGAAAAGGTCTTCGTGACGTCGTTGACATCATAAACAAAAGACTATTGCTATTCTCATACAAGCCCAAGGTAAGAAGGCAATTGTCTTAAAAAATAGTTACACTCATGTCTCAAAGAGATTATGTTACACATCATTGCGTGGCTTTGGCTATTTACAACGGGCCCCATAAACACTCTATAGGAGTCCCATTTCTCCAAAGAATCCACTTCCTATGTCTTGGCTTTGATTCCACTAAACATTGGCTATGGACAAGGACCAAAGCTATAGCTCATTCATCTGAGAACATTCCCCTCCCACAATCAATCCCTTGCATCTTGAAACACATTCCCTTGATCCCATGTACTTTTGAAAACGGTGTGATGACATCCGGCCAAGGGTCAACGGTCAATGTTTAATGCTTTGGTGTCATGGTGTTTTGTGCTTCTTTTTCGATGCCTCTCAAGCAGATTCCTCTAGACATCAACAAAGAGGGACCAATGAAACACCCTTAATTTAAGCCTAGCACTTTGAAATGAAAATGACTCAAGCCCTTTCAAAGTTCTGGGAAGAAAAATTTGGCTAAGGTATGGAGCTCACACCCAGCTTGCCCAAGGCAGCTTACTCACCCTCAGCACGAACAAGGTAGCTTTCTCACCCTTAGCGTGAGCAACTTCACACAACGTCAAAACTAGGTTAAAAATGATCATTTCTAAGTGGTTTTTGGGGGTCACGCTGCCGTGTAACTCCAGCGTGACCAACTTTTAGAGCCTTAAAATTGAGTCAAAATGACTTGATTTCAAGGGTGCAAGTCATCCTAAGAGTCCACTATTGATAACTATGGGTTCCAGCCTTCAAAAATTCCATATTTTACCTCAAAATTGTAAGTTTTTGAGGTCACGCTGCAGGTCACGCTGTCGCATGAGTCCAACGTGACCAACTTTTAGAGCCTCAAAACTGAGTCAAAATGACTTTATTTCAAGGGTGTAAGTCATCCTCAAGGTCCAATATTGATAACTATGGATCCTTGCCTTCACAAATTCCAGATTTCTACTCAAAATTGCAAGTTTTTCAGGTCACACCGTAGGTCATGATGCAGGTCACGCTGCTGCATGAGTCCAGCGTGACCAACTTTTAGAGCCTCAAAAATGAGTCAAAATGAATTGATTTCAAGGGTGCAAGTCATTCTCAGGGTCCAATATTGAAAACTATGAGTCCCAGCCTTTATAAATTCTATATTTCAGCTCAAAATTTCATGTTTTTAAGGTCACACTGTAGGTCACGTTGCAGGTCACGCTGCCACATGAGTCCAGCGTGATCAACTTTTAGAGCCTTAAATCTTAGTCAAAATGACTTGATTTCAAGGGTGCAAGTCATCCTCAAGGTTCAATATTGATAACTATGGATCCCAAACTTTATAAATTCTATATTTTAGCTCAAAATTACAAGTTTTTAAGGTCACACTGCAGGTCACGCTGCCGCATGAGTCCAGTGTGACCAGCTTTTAGAGCCTCAAAACTAAGTCAAAATGACTTGATTTCAAGGGTGAAATTCATCCTCAAGGTCCACTATTGATAACTATGGGTCCTATCCTTTATAAATTCCAAATTTTAGCTCAAAATTGCAAGTTTTCGAGGTCACACTGCAGGTCATGCTACAGGTCACGCTGCCGCATGAGTCCAGCGTGACCTACCAAAAGTGGCTCCGAACAGGGCATGTTCAGGCTCAAATTTTGACTTGCAAGGTCAAACATAGGCAAAAAAATGTTACACCCAAGAAACAGGCTTCAAAATTTCAAAATTTAGCATGAAACATGTCATTCTCCTTAGGTCACGCTAAAGGTTACACTGCAGCATGAGTCCAGCATGACCTGTTCAAAATAGCTTCAAATCAAACACATTCAAATTTAAATTCAGATTTCAGATCACTCTCAAGGTTAGACATGTTTAAGGTAATAGTTTCATTCAAGGAACAGGCTTCAGAAATCAAAATTTGATGTCAAATGTTTCATTTTAATTCACTCAGGCTGAGGTCACGTTAAGGACACTCCCAGCATGACTGCCCAATATGAGTGTCTACTGAATGCCCAGCATGACTACCTATCATGAGTGTCTGCTAAACGCCGAGCGTGGGTACAAGCAAACATGTCTCAAAAAGCCACGGAACCACCTGAATCAGCATCTTGTAGTGGTCAAATCAAAGATCTAGAAGTTTCAAGCGAGCCCGGGTCAATTTCTCTTATAGTACATTGTAAATCTTCATTTGTGGGCTTGTCAGGCACTCATGGTTTAAATTGTATGTGCTTCCATGGGCTTGAGTAAGCCACACATTGTAAGATATGATGAAATTGGTCAAGAACGTAGCTTGCCCACACATGTCCAACTCACGCACAGCTGCCCATCAGACACATGTCACTAGATCCGTTTTCCTCTCATCTCCCGGCCGTTGATTCTATTCATGAATTCCGCACCCGAGCTCGACCCAATCCTATAAATACCCTATCAATTCACATACATGTGGTTGGCAATTCAAGATTTGGACAGCTTAGGAAACTCAGACTAGCAATGCTTGGGTGCTCAGCACACTTTGACTCCTAGCATCCAAGCACTTCTGAAACACATCACATCACATCACCCCAGGGCTTGGTGCTTAACCCACCATCCACACGTGCAGCTACACTTTGACCAATGCACATCTCTTCTAAGCAATATAATACAATTCGTTTTGCTAGCCATTATTCTATTTACTATGTTTTACATTCAGTTTATGTTTTGTTTACAATATCAGTTCTACATGCGTTTCTGTTTATATTTTGTACTTGTTGTTTACGTTTTAAAACATCAGTTACGATAACCTCAGCGCAAGCTGTATTTTACACTTGGGGAAGTCCTTAGTTGATTTGTGTGCAAACCATCCAAGGCACTCTGCCTTCGTTTACTTTTCCAGCTTGCCCTCGGCTCAAGGCAGGGTCAGCTATGTCTACCCAATGATCTTTCAGTGTTTGTTTTTCTTGCAGCCTTACACCAACGATTTAGTTCAATACACTATGGTCTTTAAACTTCAGGCTTAAACTGCTGGTTACACATGATGATTTGAAGTAACCAGTGCTTCGGTATTGACTAATTTGGTCATTTGGCTCTTTCTTTTTTGAGCTATTGATTTTGACTTTAAGCTACTTTAGCCTTTCAAATTTCTTAGCATTTCCTCCTTTTTCTTATTATTTTTTCTTTCTTTTATTTTGAGGCAATGAAACCTTCATTGGGTTTCATTACCAAGGTAGAATCTTGTTTCATTTCCTTACTAAATGAGATGTGTTACATTTAGTAAACTTCATTTGGTAAAGCATGTCAAAGGATATGTCACATGGCCAAGATGCACATTTCAAACATAGGTTTTCATTGTCAACAAGGTAAGAAATGCTAAATTTTATCTATGTGGTTATGGCTCAAGAAGGGTAATGGAGATGATGTGAGATAAGAACTATTGACAAGATCCAAAAAGCTAGCTAAATCTCATGCATCAAGATCACATAGTAACTCACCATAGTAATGAGTCACACTAATATGATGACTTTGGGCTCATTTGCAAGCACAAATCCAAGAGGATAAGAAAACAAGTCAAAGAATCCATGCTATTACAAAAGGTTACATAAGAAAACAAGCAAATATAGGCCACCATAAGTTACAATTAGTAGAACATGCAAATTTTATTTCTTACTTTTAAAATTTACATAAGTTTGTAGTGCTTTGAGGAGTGAAGATTATTCATATCGTTGGACAAACTCAAGGTCAACATCACTCTCAACAACATACAAAGTACTAAGCATACTAATAATTTTATTTGTTTTGCAAAATTTCTTCTTTTTTCCACAGACATGAAGATGTCAAACTACTAATCCCACATGAGTGTAAAGTGCTATATACTCATCTAGATTAGTATGTACTAGACTTGACCTTTATCCTACATCAGGATGAACAACTATGATGGTGTGATATGGAGGGAAACATCGTCTTCCCCCCTGATCAATCTGTGCCTGGGATGTTGTTTCAAATCCTTAAGAAGTTGGGCATGCAAATCTTCATGAAGAATATGTTGTGAATGGTTATGACACTCGAAACTATTATCCCACTGAAACACAATGCAAGTGAGATCGATGTCAGGAGAAGCTCCATGAGGCTATGAAGGGAAAACATTTCACTAATCCCTTGTTCCTACTAGACCAAGATGACAATGAGGATCCTCTCTTTGAAGGATCTCAACATGAAGATTTTCCACCCCCTATTATTAATGATGAGGATGCAACCATGAACCTGCGATCCATGATTCATAAAATAGGTTCAAAAAAAGTGATAGCCATAGGAACTTGGACAAAGATTGCAATGGAAAGGGATCTAAGGATGGTGGCCATAATGAACAAAAACATGATGGTGAAAACCATAGTGGTGGTGGCAGTCCACCTTCCTCTTCATTTGCTGGTTCTCATAGAAGCCACCATCAAAATAATTGCGATGAAGGTGATCAACGAGATAACAATGATTGTGAAGGCCACCAAGACCGAAGGGATGGCCAAAACAATCATAGGCATCATCGACATAGTGATGATGATGAACCTCTATTGGCAACTCAAAGTATGCTCAACATTGCAGAGGTAGTTAGAATTTCAACCAAGCATAGGAAAGATAGCTAGATCAAGTGCTTAGACATGGATGATATTCCAAGATTTGATGGGGGATACAATTATAATTCATAAACACATCTACAATCTTTCCATAATGCTTGTGCCTTACAAAACATAAAAAATGAATGGTAGAAACTCAGGCTCTTCGCTAGGATACTCATCAAGGAAGCTAAAAGTTGGTACCAATCCTTGGAGCTAGAATCTATCTGCAGATGGAGTACCATGTTAGAGCTATTTAATGACAAATACCAAATGTACTCCAAAGTGTCTAATCTGAGAAAGCAAATCGAAGGCTGGAAATAGGGAACACATGAACCCTTGAATGCTATGATGGGTAGATACTATTCACTCTTACACTAATGCCCTAGCCATGGTTATTCTCAAAGGGAACAACTTCGCCACATCATAGATGGGATCAGAGTAAAAACTAGAAGAATCCTAAGGTGTATGCCCAAGGAAGATTATTTGAATTGAGAGCTCATCAAATCNATCAGAGTAAAAACTAGAAGAATCCTAAGGTGTATGCCCAAGGAAGATTGTTTGAACTGAGAGCTCATCAAATCCAAAGGCTAACCTAGCAAGTAGCAAAAGAAAAATGTGAGCTCCAGAAAAGGGAAAGTACAAAAGAGTATAATAGGGATCCTTTCATTAGAAAATGGGAGGTCAATTTTGTGATAAGGAGGAGTCACCACTCGATGAAGTAATGAACAGGAAAACCTTGCCCATCCAAAAATCTATTTTTGACATTTCAGCAAAGGTTGATAAATTATGAGACTCTTTGGATGAAAAATTTCAAACCACTATGAAGATCACTAAAGAATCCAAAGAACAAAATAGTGATCGTAATTGTAGAAGAATAAAAGAAGCTAAATGTGCCTACCAAAAAGATAAGGACAAAGCTACAATAGTAGTGGAAGTTGTGGAAACTGACTCTGATGATCAAACTAATTATGACATCTATCAAAATGAACATCCTAAGGGTTTTTGCCCTATAGTATCACACTTACAAGAGTCTAGGGTGTATACATTGAATCTACAAATAGCATGTAGGTAAGCACCTAGATGATTGCCTTAGCCTCAAAGCAATCCAAGGAAATTCCACTAGCAATAGCAAGCTTACTATCCAAGTGGAGCTCCTCCACAACCTTATGAACAATACCAATAAAGGTACCAACCACAATCATGGGGAATGCCACCACCAAGGTAACAGTACCCTTATAGGCAACTAAAACCATAAGGGAACTATGTTTAGCAACCTATCTCTCCAAGAAGTTCTACAAGTCATACCTCATTTCAGCATCAATGTTACCCTCCAGAGGACCACTGAACACATTCATCATCTACTAAGGGGGAAAACCCATATCCATGCCACCCTCCAAGTCTATCTTCATACACACCTCCACCTTCAACTTAGTTACCTCCTACTTCATCCATGTAGGATGAGATTCTTCCATAGCTGCAACAATGAAATGCTATGAGGGCTATACATTCACAACTAGCTTTTCAACTAAGTGGTTTAGACAATCGATCTAGAAAAAGACATTTCTTCCAACCTAGTAGTCCTCTTCAACCCTCACAACCTAGTCTAGCTAATTGTCCTACATCTCCAACACCCTCATCCTCTACATCAAATATCTTTGACTACCCTTCAAACCAACTATCACCTTGGATTTTCACTGTGATGCTAACTCATGGTATTTTTCACTAAATCAAGGTTGGCAATCTTTCCACAAAAAGATCTAACCTAGGAAGTCCACTCATTTACCTATAGATCGCTAGACATAAGCCGTGAAAGGCTCTTCTTGACTTTGGTTCTGGAGTTAATATCATCTTCCATGACATGTATAGGGCCTAGAACCTACCACCTCTTAAGAAGAGCAACATCTATCTAGAATTAGCAAACCAGTCAATTACTGTCCTTCTGGGATTGGTAGAGGACATTTTGACCATAGTTTGTGGGTGGGCCTATCCTACTTATTTTCTGGTGATCAAGGTTGAAAACTACAAAAGTGACTTCCCATCATTATGGGAAGAGCTTGGTTAAGCATAGTCAATGCACGAATGGGCATAAGGAATCTTTCTTTCAAAATATCCAAAGAAAATAAATTGGGCAAGATAAAGAAGACGTGTATTCCATGCATTGCGTACAGCAATAATCGGTGCAATTATGTGAAAAATATTTGGTTAGTGAAAAGTACATACATTAAAGCATGCAATCAATGTGCACAAGAAATCAATATTCAAAGGTGTCTATATGTAGCAACCACAAAATAGGAAGGCACCCAATGGTTGATAGTTGACTCCTATAGTAGCACATTATGCATAAAACCAACTGAGAACCTAACATGTGCTTATGTAGAAGGCATGGATAAACTTGAACAAGTTCATCCCCAACTCTCTAATGAAGATGATGATACCTATTGGGGAGAGTTCGAAATCCCTAATAACTTCAAGCAAGAGACCCTAGAGCTAAAAACTTTATCGGCTAGCATGGAATATCCATTTTTAAACAATGGTAAACTAGTTATAATTAATGCCAAACTTGCTCCTGAACAAAAATAAAAGCTGTTAAAGGTAGTTAAAAAATGGCCAATATCCTTTACTTTTCATATCTTGAACTAACAAGAATCAATCCAAGGATATGCCAGCATCGCATTTACACTAGCTTGGCCATGAAGCCTAGAAGGCAACCACAGAGGCAATGGAACCCCAAATTGAAATAGATAATCAACGATGAAATTAAATAAATTTTCAAGGTAAGGTTCATCTATCCCATTACAAATAGTGAGTGGGTTATCCCACTCATAATTGTGTCAAAGAAAGATGGCAAATGGAAAGTTTGCATCAACTTCAAGCTATTGAATATGGAAATGTTTAAAGATCATTTCCCATTGCCATTTGTGGATCAAGTGTTGGATAGCATATCTAGGCATTGTTATTATAGCTTCTTGGATGGTTATAGTGGCTATAACCAAATCCAAATTGCACCAGAAGATCAAGCCAAGGCAACATTCATGAGTTCCTAGAGGACTTTTGCATATTGTAAGATGCCATTCGGTTTGTGCAATGCCCCTATAACATTCCAATGTTTGGTCCTTAGTATTTTCCAACAGCAAATCGGTAGTGGTGTAGAAGTATTCATGGATGAATTTTTCACCTATGAAGCTACATTTCACCAAGCCTTGGACTACCTGGAGCAAGTATTAAAGAGATGTTCTGAAACAAACTTGCAGCTCAACTAGCAAAAGAGCCATTTCATGGTCCAAGAAGGCATTGTGCTAGGGCATTGAATTTTGTAAAAATGGATTGAGGTAGACCCAGAAAAGATGAGGGTCATCCAAGGAATAACACACCAACCATAGACCATTAAAGATGTTCAATCATTCCTTGCACACATTGGCTACTACTGGCGATTCATAGAGAATTTCTCTAAGATTGCAAAACCGTTGGTAGAGCTTACAACGAAAGATGCACCTTTTATCTAGACCAATGAATGTGAAAATGCATTCCAATACTTAAAGAGAAACTCATAGAAACACTAATCCTACAAGCACCAAGTTAGTCTAGACCCTTCCACATTATGATGGATGCATCTAATTATGCATTCAAAGTAGTGCTCATGTATATGGATAATAAGAAATGTCCATACTACATCTACTACATGAGTTGATGCATTAAGGTAGCACAGTTAAATTATACCACCTTGGAAAAAGAACTAATGGCCATGGTGTATGCTTTGGAAAAGTTCAGGCATTATGTGCTTGGCTACAAAGTATTTTTGCACACAAACTACAGTGCAATCTACTTCCTCATGAACAAGCCAACGGTGAGCCCTTGTGTCATACGGTAGCTCATGATCTTGCAAGAGTTCGATCTCACGATGGTAGATTGAAAAGGGACCACGAATATGATTGCTGACCATCTCTCTCACTTAAGATGGGATAATAAAGAAGAGGAATGCCTACTCTCTAATCAATTTCTAGACGAACTCCTCTTTACAGGAGCAATAAATGAACAAACGCCCATAGAAACATGGTACAATGGCATCCTCACTTATCTTCTTACTCAAGAGATTCCACAAGATCTTGAATTTAGAAAGAAGCAACAATTTCTTCATCAAGCCAAATATTTCATGGAAATCAAAAAAAAAACCTATATAAGGTGTGTGCCAAGGGCCTTATTTTTTGGTGTGTCCCTGATGAAGATCAACTATGCATTCTCCAAGATGCTCATGAAGGGCCTTGAGGAAGCCACTATGTAGGAAGACACATAGCCATAAAAATCCTAATGGCAAGATACTATTGACCTACAATCTTCAAGAATGTCCACCAGTTTGTCAAATCTTGTGAATGTTGTCAACGAGATGGGGGGATGACCACTTGCATGGAAGGTCCTCAATAGTGGATTCAACCACTGGAACCTTTTAACATATGGGGTGTTGACTTCATGGGTCCCATCACGTTCATGTCCAACAGAAAGGAATATATTATTATAGCAGTTGACTACTGCACAAAATGGGCAGAGGCAATAGCCATTATTGATTGTACATCATCGACTACTATTAGATTTATATAACAAAATATTGTAAATAGGTTTGGGGTGCCACATTCACTAATTTCTAACAATGGAACTCATTTCTCAAGTGCCACTTTTAGAAAGTTAATGCAACACTTGGGGGTTAAACATAAATTAACAACACCCTATCATCCCCAAGCCAACAGTCAAGTAGAGGTAACTAACTAATAGATCACAAAAATACTAACATGAACCATTAGGAAATATAGGAAAGATTGGAGTACAAAAATTAATGATGTCCTCTGGGCTTATCATTCAACATGGAAACTTCCTATTGGCTATTCTCCCTGTAGGTTAGTGTATGGAAAACTTCCAACACTCCTGATTCAATCAGAGCTTTGTACACTCTCAACAGCCTGTGATCTAAATCTTAACCTAAGTTTAGCACAAAAAGAAAGATTAATCAACCTGAATGTGCTAGATAAAAACTAATTAGTAGTCCTATCTTTGAATGAGATGCACAAGGCATTCAATAAGCAATGTCATGACCTCAGAATTAGGAAAGTAAAACTTTAACCAGAAGCTAGGGCTCTCTATTGGAATCCTACACATGTAACTTAGAAGGAAAAATTTCAAACATTGTGGGAGGGACCTCATATAATTGATTAAACCTTTTCCTATGGGACCATGATAATTTACAAGCTTGAAAGCCCAAACAAAAAGTAGTTGGCCAATATCCAACAAGTAAAACCCTTCCTCGAACCAAGACATGCCAGTGCAACTACCACCTCGACGGATGGACAACCATGTTCCATTTTTCATATCTCATCCTTCCAAATTAGTCATGGGGAAGATGCCCATCCATGCTAACAATCCATATGGCTTCTTAGTTTTTCTACTTTTTTTTTTCCATGTTTTTGATTTTACAAGTTATTTATTTTACAAATTCTTGGATTTTTAAATTTTCTAATTTTACACCATTGTTAGTACCTTTGAGCCTTTCTTGATTATTTTATACTTTCTTATATCTTTTGCTTTATTTTGTTTTGTTTTGTTCAAGTGTGATATCTCCTTATGTTTGCTAATAAAACTACTTTATTGCAACAAGACACAATGTCGCTATTGTTGTCTACTAATGATGGTTTGTGCTTAATGTTGTGATTGTCAATGTCTGGTTTCTATTTTTGAATTTTGATGTCTGATTACTTTGACATGGTTTATTTTTCATGGGATAGGTAGTGATTACATGTTATCCACCCATCCAATAAACTCTATGGTTTTTCTTATTCTAAGAATTTGAGGTCCCTTCCATTAAAGAAACTTTTAATCAATGGATGACCTTGGTAGTTCAAGAATTAGGAAGGATTCAAAGGTTTGTAAAGGGTGTGACTTCAAGGGGACTCAATACTCACAGACTTCTTATCATTCCATTCCAACCATTGATGAAAATTTAAATAAAGTCTTTGCATGGTGTGGTTCCCATTCAAAAAAAACAAAAAATAATGGGAATTCAAAGCACACCCCTTAGACACAATAAGTGAATAAATCCTTGCATGGTGTCGTTTCCATTTCAAGAAAAACAATGGGAATTCAAAGCATACCCCTTGAACAAATAATGAGCTACAAGCACTAGTTATGAGACTAGAAACACATGTACCTATGCCTGAAGGTCCCCTCTAACTAAGGTCCTCTCTCACTTCCTACCTCTCTCTTTTCTTCTCCTTATGGAATGGTGGTTGTCTTGTGGAAGCACTCTTGTGTCTCGTGTGGGTTGATCGCTCTTAGGGTGGTGATGTGAAGTTATTGAAAGTAGATGGTTTTGGTCTAGACTAAGGATGGATCTTCCTAGATCATTTTGAACACAAATTCTATAATGGACTTCTTATGACCTCAATTTGAAAATCCATTCCACCTTCTCTATCATCCATCTTTGCTACCATAACTCACCTCATTACCTTGTTTTATGTTATGCTCTATGTCTTGGTCTAATGTGCTTGAATTCTTGAGTAGATTCTTTTTGGTTGAACCTCAACTTTTCATTATCATTAAATCAACTATGGGGCCCACAAACTCCTTAGTTGAGGTTATGCAAGGGCAACAAGGGCATGAGCCTGCTATGGGGAGGATCCACTTGCATAGCTCTTGGCTTGATTAGTTAAGGTTCCTTACCTTTGACGTTGCTACAATCCTATTTTTTGCATATTCCATTAGGTATTCCACTTAGTGCTCATTAACCTTTTATTTCATTCATCCCTGAATCAATTTTTTTCCATTTTCTCAAATGTATGAGCTTCAACACCCTCTTCTCATGTTTTTATAATATTCTTGGCCTTTTGAGCTTTCATTTGAGCCTAATTTTATTCAAAAAAATTTTGTCTTTTGCAAGTTTAACCAAAGTCAACAGTCATCTATGGTGGTTAACAACTACGTCAATGAGGCCTCATCAACATAGCCAACCACTTCAACAAGGCCTTGTCGATGCAATGCTTACATCCTATATATACAATCATGCACTTAGAAATTTTTGACATTTTCCTCATAACACATAGGGAGTTTTGTAATTTTTCAAATCCCAAAACCTTCAAGAGCCCAGAACTTCCTAATTGTTTGTCCAAATCACTTCATTTTTCAATCCTACACTTATTGAAGGTAAGATCTTTATTGTGGGGACCGCAAACCTTAAGGTTTTTGATAAAAAATCGATGAGATGTTTTGGAAATTTTTCTAGCTCCCCCAAAGGGTAAATAACCTTCACAATATACAAACATCAATTTTTTTTGAGAGTTAACCCTTTTAGCAAACTTCAAGATGAATTATTACCAATAGCACATAAATAAATAATAATTGGAATAATCAAATCATCCATAATTACAACTTAGCCAAGTGTAACTATCCTTAAGAGATAAAGGTATCCCAATTGCTTTAAGTTACACAAAAATTGCTAATTCATTGTCTCAATGTGATTATAGATGACACCAAAATTGAAATGCTCGTAGGAAGGAGAACCCTCTCAACCAAAAGAGAAGTGGCCTAGAGTTGAAAAGGGCCAACAAGAACAAGGCCAAGAATCACTAGAGGCAACCCATGCAATGGGACCTCTTTGTGAGGAGCTTGAAGTGGAATCTGTTCGATAGATTCCAAAAGAAGAAGTGCCCACAAAACAATCATAGTGAGGAGAAGTGCCTAGACCTATGCCAAGGCTTGAAGTCACTTTCACGCAAGCCTACCTTGACATTATCAAGTCCCAAGAAATTCAATTACCAGTTTTTCAAGAAATGAACTTTATGCCATTCCTAAACAAAGCTCCAGTAGAAGTCAAAACACAACTGCAAACCTCTCCCATGTAGCCAGTCATCACATCTAATGGGGAGTCATACATGGAAGAGACATATCTCTTCTAGAGCAATAGAAGGTTGAGGTCCACTATCAAGATCAAGAACATTCAAGTGTCCTACTCAGCTAAAGCTATCACGTAGGAACTAGGGTTGCTTGACACAAAGACACAATTGGTAGAACTATCAATGAAAGGTGATCTTGAGGTCAAGAAGAAGTAGACTCAGTGGTGCTATGAGGTTGACTGTAAGGAGTATGGCACACTCACACCAGTGGAGTGAATCTATTTTAAAATTGTGGCCTATCACCTTAATCTAATGGTGAGGCCAAGCAAGGTAACTACTTTCTTTGCCCAAGCATGCGCTGCTCTAAGCAGAAAATTTCCCATCAACCTTCCATAACTCATCTATTTGGATACTGAAAAGCTCTTCAAGGAAAATGAATGTGGAAGGAAAATCCTACCCTTTTCATGCCTCATCCAAAAACTTTGCAAAATGGTAGGTATCATTTGCTGCTCCAATGATATAATTAGGCATACTCCTTTGGCCTCATGGTCCAAGATCATGAAAGAAAAGACACCAAGGATGACTTAAGAAGAGAAGTAGCCACCACCACCATCCACTCAAGAAACAACATTGAAGGCCCATATAGCCATTGAGTGCTTGCATAGAATCTGAGAATAGCTCTTGAGTAAGCAAGAGGAATGTGTAGGAATGCATGGGGTGGATCCATCTGTATATCGACCAAAAATGAGTCACCTTAATGAGGTGACTCAAACAATTAGCCAAATGAAGAGGGGTGGACCAATTTTCTCTATCCAAACCAACACAGTTACCTGTGAGGTTGGATCCCAACAATCAGGAGGTGACAGTGTCATTATCTCAACATCATTTATTCCCAGAAATCTCTTGGAATGCTACCATTTTCTTGGTGTGTTTGGAGGAAGGTGAAGGAGTAACTATCCTGGTGATGCGGCACGAAGGGTAGGAAACAATGGCTGAAGTTGTTGCTAACAATGTAGCTGAAGCACTCAATGCACCTAAGATGTCTATACCAAACGTATCTGCACTTCAAGATGTGTAGATGTCTATGGACATGGTTAGTAGGAAACTGAATGCAGCCTAGCATGAGGAATTGCTAGATTAACTAGTGGGGACCAGGCAATAGATTTTGGACATCTTCAATTTTCTAGAAAACATCATCACAACCTAGTTGGAGCTACTGGATGCAAGGGGAAAGTGCATCATTTTTTAGGGGTAACTTAAAATGGCTCAAGAACAAAATCAATGCTTGGCCACAGAGGTTGCCATACTATGTGCCCACCTTGTTGATCCTATAATCCTTAGCCTAGCAATAACTTGAGATGAATCTTTTCAAAAACTTTAGGAATAGTTTGGAAGGCTAAGGAGGAGACAATAATGACCATCTTCAACTAGTCCATAGCTGAAGCTAAAATGCATTCAATTTAGAAGGACTCGGCTTAGATGCATCAAGAGAACAAGACTTTGACTACATAGAATCATTTCCTGTGTAATATTGATGCCTAGAAGGAATAGATGCAAGAATATATTCATCAACAACAAGAGCAGCTTGCCACAGTGAACACTGAATTGAGGAGATTGGCCATGGAGAATCAAAATCTGTCAATGGAGGAAGTTCGTGCCTTGTGCCAAAAGTCTACCATCAAGATCATTTCCTGGAAGAATAAGGCTCTCAAGTTTGAAAAAGTGAAGAATCACTACAGAGACTAGGTTGGCCTATAGAAAGAAGTAAATGAGAAACACACTCAAATGATGAAGGAAAAAATGAATGAAGCCCTTTGGAAACTCCAACAAGGAAGAGAGGTTTGGCAACCCATCATTGATGGGATTAATGCCTACAATAAAGCAGATATTTGCCTAAAGGAGTTGCAAATCGAAAAAATGATAGAGTACATGGAGCTAGCCAATCTCCAATATGCAAACCTAGTAATGCTAACTACCAGAAAATCATGATCAAAGTTAGAGAAACAAGTGGTTAGCTCATATTTGTTATATGAGGCAGAGTTCAAACATCACAAAGACATCAAGCAAAAACTTGAGACTGCAAATGCTGAACTTGAAGTTCTTAGAGCATAGTTCATAGACCAACGATCAACTGCTAAGAACCTAGCCAAACAAATGAATGACTAGCAAGAGCTGAAGAATATAGTCAGAGCATTCGACATTGAATGCAAACAATTCATTGTGTGGTCCATCAATGCAAAGGAGTTTTTTCTAGCAATATCATGTCCCTGGGATGCGCCCATTCTGATCCACATCGGTAAAGTGTTATGGATGGTGCATGATCCTAGAAGTAAGGAGGAAAAAATGAAAGCACTACTAGATGCTTTCTACCTCTTACTAGAAGTTTTAATAGTCGCATGATAGCCATAGCCACTTCAACCACTGCTCGTGCATGAAGCCGATGAAGGTTCATCAAAACCTTAGGAGCCACCACTACCTGGGACTGTCTGATCTTCTCCATCAAACTTCATGCCATCAAGGAAAATGCTATCCAATTTTGAAGAGTCATATTATGGTGTTCAATTTTGTGTCTTAAACACTGCCATTTTTCTAATGTGTTAATCCATACACCTGGGCACTCCAATTTTTGTCAAGTTAGTCTATTTTTTTTGTTTGTGAAAGGTCAATCAATAATCCCATACCTTCCCAATTTTGTAAAGAACTCAAGGATGAGTTTTCATTCAGTTGTGGGGGCATGATGAGTTATAGTTTTGTTGGGTGTGTCGACAAGGCCTTGTCAACGTAGCCTCATCGATTAGGCCTCATCGACGAGGCCCCATCAATGTAGTGTCTATTTTCAGCTATAAATATATGTCTACCAGTTGCATTTATGGTAATAAAGAATTTTTAGCAGTGAAGATCTTACAGTTTGTTCATTTGAGAGTTAGAATTTTCCTCCCAAGTGCCCATAGCAAGATTCATTGAGTGTACAAATCTTTATTCAAGCAAATTTATACCTGAGCATGACAATGTGTGCGACAATAAAGATGAGCTTTCTAATAAACCTTGCAGCACATTGGATAGGTTAAATATTTTATTTATGTATTAAATGTTTTCAATTATTTATTAAATGTTTTTAATCAATTATAAAATATTTTCTAGTAATTAAGTTAATGAAGTAATTAAATAAGATAAGCTAGATAGATTAAACACATAAGTGTGACCATTTTGAGTGTACACATATTTGCTTGGTAATCCCAGCAGCATTATTGCTTGGTATGCCTAGTAGCGTAGTGCTTGGTTGCCCAACAGTGGATACATGGATTCAAGACATGTACAGAAAGTGAAACTGGATGCATATGTTAGGACTAATTAGACATTAGTTAATTAGTTAAATTAAATTAGTTAGTCCAACCACTTTATTTCTCTTTAAGCACCAAAACCATAAAATACAAAATGATAAAAATCATATACCTTAATTAAACTTAACCATACCCATGTACATCACAAGTATAATTGGGAAGACAACAATTAACCTTAAGGCACGAATTCAATTCTTAGACGACTAGTGCATTGGAAACTATAAAGTCCACAAAATTCAACTGGATTGCACTTGAATGCTTAGTGATTCATATGGTTGGGCGTAAGGGTACCTCGTCACTCATCAAAAAGCTTTCTATAAAAAAAATAGAAGGTTATTTTTCAAAAGAAGTATGTGGTTCAAAATTACATCACAATTCTATAGAACTTTAGCATCGATGTCAAGGCTATGAAAATGATCCTCAGAGAGGAGGAGAAGTTGCTAATTAAGCTAGCTGTGGAATAGAAGACTTACAAATAGACTAAGAAGTTGGAAAATTGATAGGTAATAATGTTTGTGGTTGCTAACTATGTATGTGAGCTATTGAATACTCTTGTTCAAAATAATTTAAATATCCTAGATTCTTCTCCCACCATAAAGTAAACTATACTTGAGAGGATAATCACCGCAAAATTAAAATTCGTGATTCTTACTTCTTTCTTTTCAAGCTTTTATTTCTCCATTATTGAAACCATCACAAATGTGCTAAAAAAGATGTCTAAGCCTCTTTTCCAAATCATGGTAAAGAGAAACATTAAAGATGATTTTTACCTTTAAGCTTTCTTGAATATATTATACTCTAACAAGTTTTTTAAAAAAATTTTGTTTAATGAAGTTTTATGGGTTCATGAATATTGTATCTTATTTTTTCAATTTTATTATTATTTGATATTTTAGTTATTAATTTTTTTATAAATACTCCCCAATAAGCTACTTATCATGGTTTTATTTGTTCCATTTCAAGGAATTTGTTGACACCTAAAGATATAAACACAGGATAATAATAAGAAGAATGATTAAATTATTGATATAAAAGTTTGATGTTGAATAAAGTTAATAACTTTGTTGTTTAAAGAAAAACATATATAAAAATTTCAAGGTTGGCCCATATAAAAACAAAATAGATTTGTATAAAATAAAGGGATTTCTATTTTGGGCACGTGAACCTTCTTTAGAACTATAATGTAAAATAAGTTTCTTCAAATCTTACAAAGTATTTATAGAGAATCAAGTTGAAATTAAATTATTCCAAATTATTTTATAATTAAGGTAGAAATATAGTCAAAAGCTACATATATGTTGAAACCATAAGTGAAGCTATGACTTTTATTAAAAAGTTCATCCATGTTAAGTTTGAGGGAAAATGTTAAAAATGAATAAGTTTATCAACCTTAATGCATATATTCACGTTAAGAGATATATAACCATGGTGGTTTACATACTCATATAATTAAAATTTTTAGTTGATTAATAAAGATATATGACTATTGATATATAGTTGTGTCCCATACTTGATTATGGAATAAAAAGGGCATTCACATGCTTTTTTTCCAATACATGATATGAGACATGCATATACAAAATAATCATTTACTAGGAATTATATGGTTACAAATATAACTTCATATTTTAATGAGATAGATGATGCCATTGAACTCTATGTTCTTCTATGTTATATAATTATGCTATTATTATTGTTCTTAGTTTTTCTATCATCATAACCATGGAAGTTTCCCTTCATAATTTACAAGTTTACTGTAATGATTATATATCATACACAAACTCTAATTTTTATTATGTATTGTTATTTATCTCTTGGTCTTATTATGGCTTTTTTTTTTTTTGTATCAATAGCTCCTATCACATCCCCATTCTCAAATGGTGTTACTTCACAATAAAGATGATGTCTCCTCATAACTAGTGTTGTAATTATTATAATAAGACTCAAAAGAATGCATTGTAATAACAAGCATGTCTCTCAAGATGATCTTTTGGAATTTAACCTAAGGTATTTAGAGGTCATATAAGCATAAAGTTGTAGAGGTAGTAAAGGTGAGTAACAAGTACTAGTTGAAGTAAGATAGGAAGGTGATTAGCCATTCCCTCTAGCTAAGGACAAGCACTAGATTGCTTCTAATGGATAGATGTCAAAGAAAAATAACCTTAAGGAACCTTTAGAGCATAACCCAAATACATTATTTTAAATTAGTAAAGCATTCTTTTCATTTCCCTTCTACATTTTCCCTATTATTATATTTACATATAATGTCAAATGTAATGTATATTTGATAATTTTTCATGACATCTAGGAATGAGATATCACATTTGGTATTAGAGAAAATCATGATCCAAGTTCGAATCATAATCAAGGGCCAACTACAACCCAACAATGATCCATGGAGCCATGACCTAAGACTAGCCACAAACCACCACTAGATGTGTCTTATGTCTAAGATGATCCATGTAAGTTAGAAGATACTCGTCTAGTAATTTTTATGGATAATGATGTCCAGACCACACATCTACAAGAGAACCATGAATTCATATCATCTTCAACATAAACCTCACCAACCAACAAGATTTCTTTGCATTTACTTTTATCAATATCATCAACCATGAAATCTTATTATGTTTCAATAAGGTACATCAACTGTAAGAAACATTGGTAAGATAAGAATCTATGTAACTCTTACCCATCCTGTAGTAATGTTAGAACAATAATTTATTATGGTTATTCTTTAGTTCCTACTAAGAGGATAGTAATCATATCCTTAGTCAATATTGAGGTGTTAGCCTAATGTTAAGACATTTGATTTAAAATCTCTAGGTCATGAGTTTGATTTTGATGAATAATTGTAAGTTTTATATAGCTCTAATTGGACTATACATATTGGGGTGTACCAGTGTCTCACTTATTTTGGATTCTAATAGCCTCCCAATAGCCTTAGTTGACTTTATCCTACTTGGAACTTATTATGCCTAAAATACCTAATCGTGTAACTTAGCATTATTTACCTCTATCTAAGACGTATATATCGGTAAGTTTAAGGAAGTCAACATAGCCATAAGATTATCTTATTTTTATTTAATAAATAATGATTATTATCATAAGACTTGTAGATAAACAAATACTCCATGGGTAATGTTGTGATGTCTTACTTTGGTAACCTTCTTCTTAGTACTCGCTAGGGTATAATCATAAGGTAAGAAGATATGCCTATATCATACCTACAAATTTGTGAGGTATATGCATTACATTTTTATCCAAGAGTTGGTATATCATTTAAAATTGACTCCAAGTTACTTAAAAATTCACATGTCACCCATACATTAGCCTAGTAATGTTAACTTGATAAAATAAAAGATTTTGGTTCTTTCAAATCTTGAAAATGTAACTTAGTTTTTGAACATTAAAATAATCATCAAAGTGTAATATTCATTAATATGATTCTAACAATACAATAAAAGCTATGATTTGGGAGATATTGTTGTTCAATTTTAACTTTTTTCTTTTTTGTATTCCATATTAAAATAAAAGCTTAATGTCAAAATTATGGATGGAAATGGAACTTGAGACCTCTAGGTAAATAAGTAAAAGTTTAATGCCTCATTGAGCTAGCCTCCAAGGCTAAAAACATTAGTTACAAATATATGTGTGTGTGTGTGTGTGTATTATAAAAATAATAAAAATTTTCTAAAGAGTATTTAAAAAATAAAATAAAATATTTTAAAATTGCTTTATGATTTTCTAGTAGGCCTATAGATTAAAAAATCTACCAAGGACCATGAGGCTCATACAAGGGGCTACATAGCCCTACATGGGACCGTGTAGCCTTATATGGAACCATGTAGGCCTATCAAGGGTAGCACAGCCCTATGCAGAACAAAAGCCCTCATTCACTATGGTTTTCCTACTATGCACTCTCTATCATCCTCCCATGTGTTACTGCCACCACCATTCACTCATAGTCTACCATTTTTTCTATTGTTTGTGTGACCCCATCATCATCACCTTTGCCATATCTAACTCTCTTTTCTCATTAGAAGTTTCAAATCCATGGTGACTAGGAGCACTAGTAACATCGTTAGATCTTGCCTCCTCTTATGACTACAAACACTGTTGGCACTATAGGATCGTACCTCCTTTGACAATTGTAAATACTATTAATGTCATAGGATCCTACCTCCTTTGCTGGTTTCATCTACTAGGAATTTTTTTCTTTAATCAATGGAAAAATTAAAAAAAAATTGTTGATGAGAAATTCCAAAATTATCAAATAATGGAAATTTTGAATTTAATGTTCAAGGTAGAAAAATTTAAATAATAAAAAGTGATAAAATTTGATAACTAATTCAAATTGATAGGCTAGCAACAATTAAGATAAAAATTTTGTAATTAAGTGTGCTCATCCTATAATAGTACTAGGATGGATGACCTCTTGAGAAATCTCAAATTTCATGCCCAAACTTTTGGACTTTAGAAGCCATAACTTTTGGATTTGAAAGCCTTTTTTAGCAAACAAAGAGTTATTTCTAGTATTTTTCGATCTTTTGAATGCAATGTTAAAGTCATACCTATTGTAGAGAGCTCTAAAAATTAGTTTTTACTCCTTGCCCATCATGATGCCTCAAGATCCTTAGAGGCTCAATTTTAGCATAATTTAGGCATACGATGTCTATTTTAATATATGAATAGTTATTTCTAAAATTTTTTAACCTTATAAACTCAATGAAGAGGTCAAATTTATCATCTAGATACTTGATAATTAGGTGATACCTTAAACTATGTCTTAAGAGTTCATAACTTATACTAACTAATCATGCCTAATAATTTAATTATTAGGACTAACAAATGCAACCTTTTTAGAAATCTTAGGTCTTAAGATTAGGTTCTTAACTTCTACATATAGTTAGACACAAGCAACTAACCCCTAGTATGTCATTAGTTACACTACTGAAGTTAGTATCTTAAGGTGGTAGAAATATCATTAAGAGTCTAGGTTATGTAGCTACTTGTTACCAATATAACAATTGAAGCATCAATTGGTGAACTAGAATGATTAAGAAGATGTATACTAATTCAATTTGCAATCAATTCATGTAGCATAACATCATGGAGAATCATCATCTTGTTCTAACAAGGTGTATGATACCCATGAGGAGAAATAACCTAGAAGAAAATCCAAGAAGAAGAATGAAAGTTGCAATATACAATGTTCTTGCAAGGTTCTTAGCTAATGGAAAAAACATTCTCTATGTTCATCTTAGGCCTTGAAATATCATGAGTATCAATACCCATGCATCTTGGCATAATTATAAGATTTATATACTAATGTCTTATGCCTATAAAAATTCTTACCATGGGGATTCTTATATTAATTCTAACCTAATTTGACAAAGTTGGAATATGAAGATGTTTACAAGAAAAAAAATTCGTATGAAAGTTCTTATTTTGAGCCATAAAGATTAGCCTATTACAGAAATCATAACATGGATAGTTGTGTGATCTTTTATAAAGAAATCAAGTTCAAATTGGTATAAAGATTTAAAGATCTTATCTTTAAAATTATAGAACTCCAAGTCATGGGGAAGAAAGATTGATCAATATTCCCATGAAGCCACATAGCCTTGACATTATTATTTAAAACCTAACCAATAAGAATATGTGTATGTGTGGTTAACATATATTTAATTGCTAAATTAACATATCCAAATATTAGGCTTTGTCAAGTAACCTACTTGAACAACCAAATATAAAAAATATTGAAGAATAAAATATTTCTAACCCATACCAATCTTAACCCAGTAGCATTCATCCTCTATAGAGAGTTTAAAATGAAAGTTGAAAGTCATATTTATTAATTCTTAAAATATGGACATGTAAAAAAATCCTTGGAAGAGGAACCTAATTTGAAGAGGATGTTCCCATCAATTTAACATATATATATTTCCATTAATCTATGCATATTCTAATTACTTTTAATCTTCAATAGATAAGTTAAATCAAAAAGTTTAAGAACATATGATGTTGATGAATAATATTCATCAAGAACCATAATTCATTTACTAAGCTACTATGACTAATGAAGATAAATCAATATCATTCTTTATCGAAATCCTAGATTATATTTGGTATGATATCTAATACTTTGAAGTTACCAAGTTACTAGAGTTAATTCCTAAGGAAAATTTTTGGAAGCAAGCTGAAGCCTTGTCATCCTAAACAAGGCCACCTAATCATATACCCATTATGGTAGAACTAAAACTACTTTCATTAATCCTTGAGGTTCATCAAGATCAAGGAGACTCTTAACCTTACTTTTATTAATAATCTTCCTATTTTTTCATTTTTTAATTTATAATTTAATTAGGTAAGTAAAATATCTTAGGTTAGTGCAAGTTATAAAAATAAAGATTCACCCTACCTGCACTAGGATAACTAGATATGAGTTATACTTTGTGTGACCTTGGATAGGAATGGTGATTGGTGTTCGATAGACTTTTTAATTTATCTCTTTTCCTTAGAGAATAAGATAATTATTGATAAAATAAGATTTAATTCATACATAACCTTATTAATTATACTTTTTTCACAAAATAAGTAGCAGAATATTATGATATTTAACCTCAAGTCAAAAGGAAAAATCAAAGTATTGAAGCATTGGAGCATGAAAGGAGCACTAGAGTAGGAGAAAGATCACTAATGTTAATTCATTTGAGCATGAATGAAACCTAAGTGGGGTAGATTATCACATCCTCATTTCCAAATGATGTCAATCCATGAAGAAAAATGATGTCTTCTAGTAACTAATATTGTAATTATTGTAATAAGACCCAAAAAGACACATTGTAATAACACACATATCTCTCGAGATGACCTTCCATGGTTTGATCTAGTTATTTATACTTGAACATTAGAGATCATATCAACATGGAGTTGCAAAGATAGTAAAAGCATGTAATAAATGTTGGGTGAAATGGGACAAAAAGGTGACTAGTCATTCCTTCTAGCTGGGGATAGGCCTAACTATGGTGGTAGTACAAAATTTCCTCTACAGAATAGATGCCAGAGAAAGATAACCCCAAGGAATCCTTAAATCATGATGCAAATATATTATTCTACATTAACAAAGCATTCTTTTCATTTTTATTCTACATTTTTCCTATTATTTTCTTTAGTCATAATGTCAAATGTAACATATATTTGACATTTTCCATGACATCCAAAATTAGGATGTCATAGCTCCTAGCTAGCTCACCCATTAGATGAGTAAATAGTATCTTGCAACTTACAGGAATTATGCCCCTTTATCATGGCATACTAAACGATAGCTCCCTATGGATGTCATAGGTGTGATATCACATCCTCAAATATCATAACAAAATTCAATATTATGCATAATGAATATCATAGAAAACTCTAGAAGAATTGAAAAGAAAACTTTATTAATGTGGGAATAATGTATCTAGGTTATCATCTAAGGATTCCTTGGGTTTTTCTTCCTTTGACACCTATCCATTAGAGGTAATCTATAATTTCTACCATAGTTAGGCCTATACTTGACTAGAAGGAATGCCTAGTTACCTTCCTATCCTACTGCATCTAGCACTTGTTACTCACCTTTACCAACTCTGCAACTCCATGTTGGCATAACCTCTAATTCATAGGTATAAATATCTTAGGTAAAATCATCAAAAGTCACCACATGAGATATGCTCATTATTAGAATATACCCTTTGGAGCGTCATTACAATAATTACATCATTTGTTTCAAAGTGGTATCATATTTATTTTGAAATGACTTCATTTTGGAACTGGAGATGTGACAAACTATCCTTCTTAACTTTCAATCATCTTTAAATGGGCCTTTATTAATGATACTTCATCATGCTCCTATGCTTCTTCCATACTCTAATGGTTCAATTCCTTAAGGCTTTGATTCCATCTTCTAAAATGGGACTAAATGTTTTAAAGTTATCCACTCATTCTGCAAATGAAAATATAAGTAAGAAAAAAATTTGGAAAAAATAAATTTTATCATGTCAACAACTTGCCTTGATCTCTAAGTAATAACAAGAGTTAAATTAAAGGTTTATAAATCCTCAATTACCAATCCTATCCAAAATACACTATCTACATTTTATATCTCTAGCTACCCTAGTGAAGGTGGGACAAATCCTCATTTTCTACTTGTATCATCCTACATAATTTACTTGTCCAATTTAGAAATATAAATTAAGTTAATAAATAAGCATAAAAATAAGAAATAGAAGTAAGTTAAGGAATTCCTTGATATTCATCAATCTCTGGGATCAAGGGATGTAGTTGTATTTCTGCCATGAGGACTATATGATTAGATGGCCTTGTTTAGGATGACAAGTCTTGATCTTGCTCCTCAACTTCTTCCTTAGGAATTAACTTCAATGGATTTATAATTTGGAAGAGTAAGGTATCATACCAAATGTAATATTAAGTCTCTATGAAGTAAGATGTTGATTTTTCTTCAGCAATCATGGCAACATAATTGATGAAGTAGGGCTATTAATGAAAACTATCCAATAGCATCATGAGTTCTTAAATTCAAGAATTCTACTTGTTTATTAAGGATTTGAAATAGGTGTACTATGTAATGGCTAAGAGGATTGTGAGATGGATAGAAGGGAACATTGTCTTCAAATTGGATTCCTCTTCCAAAGGATCTTTCACTCTTTTGTATTTTAAGAATTGATGAATAACATTTCATCTTTTGCATTAAAGTCTCCACAAAGGATGAATAGTGCTAGATTGAGACTACTATATTTTAGGAATAGCTTGTACATCAAAATTTCATTGATTTTATTAATCAAGTAAGATACTTGATAAAGTCTAAGATTTGGACATGTTAGGTTAGTGATTAATGTGTATTAACCACATATACATACCTTCTTGATGACTACATTTTAAGTACTAATGCCAAGGCTATATGAATTTTCAGAAATCTTGATCATTCTTCCCTTTCCATTAATTGAAGTTCTAAAATATCAAAAATCATATCCTCTAATCTCCATTTTAACCGTTATATTAACTCAAACTTGACTTCTTTGTAAAAGATTACAAAATCCTCTATGTTTTGGTTCTTATAATAGGCTAGTCTCGATGGCTTGTAGGAAGAATCATCATAAAAACCTTTTTGCTTATAGATATCTTCATATTACGAATTTCATAGATTAGCTCAAAACTAGTATAGAAATTACCATGATATGACTTCATGTAAACACAAGATGTTAACATTAAAATCTTGTAATTCTACAAGGATGTGTAGGTATGAGTATTCATGCAAGTCCAATAACTAAGGTGAACATAGAAAATGTTGTAGTTGCATACATGTTATCATATAAAAAAATGTCTCCTTCACATAGGGCCTATTGTCCATCACATGATGAGAACATTGATAATAGTAGTGATATGATTCACATTGAAAAGAATTGAAGTGAACCACTCCAAGCAGGAGTCTAATATGCTCATTCTAATCCTTACTATATTCAAGACTACATTCAATTGCTGAAGTCCTAGAACAAGGAGGACCTTAAGGCCTAGGATCTTCTCCAAACCTAGAAGAGATAAATTAAGGGACCATAGGGGGAGATATAAGAGCCATGGAAATTCTCCTAGTTTACCATATTCCTCTTTTTCTTCAACATCTAGTTCTGACAAAGGTGAACATAGGTATAGAGATAGAGATACACTAAGGGATCATGATGAAGAAAGAAACAAAATGCAAAGGCAAGATGAAGGACATCAAAGTGAGCATAGATGAGATTATCACTATTAGAAAATTAAAAATAGAGATTATAAGCATGACATGTTTGATGATGATGAACCCTTGTTAGGTACTAGGAACATGATACAAATTAGGAAGGTAGTTCAAATACCTTATAGGCATCAAAGCGAAAGCTACATAAAATGGCTTGATATGAATAACATTCCTAAATTTAAGGGAGGTTATAATTCTGATTCCCTACATCATTTACAAGCCTTCCATAATGCCTGCACCTTACAAAACATTAAAAGTAGGTGGAAAAAGCCTAAGCTCTTTCCTAGAACACTAATAGAAGAAGCTAAAAGTTAGTATAAATCATTGGAACCAGATTTAATCCACTGGTGGTCCACAATGCTTGAGATCTTCAATTAAAAATACCAAACCTATGAAAGAGTGTCCAATCTAAGAAAACAAATCCAAGGTTGAAAGTAAGAAAACCATGAATCCTTTTATGTAGCCTTGGACAGATACTATTCTCTACTAAATAGATGTCTAGGTCATGGCTTTTCTCAAAAAGAGTAGCTTCTCCACATCATAGAGGGGCTTTGTAATAAAATAAGGGAGACCCTTGGGATCTATTCCCAAGAATGATTATTAAAATTGAGAGCCCATAAAATACAAAGGCTAGTTGAATAGGTGGTAAAAGAAAAAGGAAAGTTATGTAAAAGGGAGAGCATAGAGGAATATAACTAGGATCTAACTCTTCAAAAGAAGGAGGTCCATATTTATGATCAGGAAAAAGAGATAACTCTCAATGAGTTGATTTTACACAAAAAATTACTAATACAAAAGTCTATTGCTAATATTAAAGCAAGGGTAGATAAGATGTGGGAATTGATGGAAGGAAAAGATACAACCAACTTGAAAATCATAGAGGAGAATGTAAAGCAAATAGCATTAAGTCATCAAAACAAAAAGAGAAAAAGGAATAAAGAAACAGGTAAGGACACTTATCGGTAAAAAGGGAAAATAGTTGTAGTAGAAGAGGTTACAGACTCATATACAAAAGAGGATGATGAATGTGACATTTACCAATATGAACATACAAAGAACTATTGCCTAGTTATGTTACATCTACAAAAGTTTAGGGCTTAAGTTCATAAAAAGGAAAATTCCTAGGAGATTACCTTACCCACAAGGTAATTATGAACACTCCTACAACCAACAGTACTATCCCAGTGGAACTTTTTATCAACCTCAAGACTACTATCAACCACACTGGCAAAAACCCACAATCATGGGGGATGCCATCAAAAAACTAGCAATACCCTTATTGCCAACTAAACACTTATGGATACTATGTTCAACAACCTACTTCTCCAAATGGTATCGCTTCCTCTACCTCAAATTACTACTACTACTCTCTTGAATATCATCAACCTACAACATCTCCTATATGATCACCATCTCATACCTTATATCCTCTATCACATCCTTAATACTCTCATACTTCCCTCCAACATATGTCACCATCAACAATGTAAGAAAGATTGACATCACAACCTTAATAGAAGAATGCCACTTGTGCTATAAGCATACAAGTAAATGATAATGTTAGTATATCTCAACAAGAGTCTCAAAAACATCCTTTTTTAGGACAGTTTTCATACATGTGAACAAAGCTCGTAAACCTACTTGCACATCAGAACTAGCACAAGGCCAATCTAGTACAACATCCTTCCTCACAAAAATAATGTCTCCTAATCCTACACAAAAGACAACAACCATTACCACTCAAACACAAACCATAAAAGATGAACCTATCATTATGGAGAGACAAAAAATTCCATGCATTAATAATGATGATAAAGGGTGTTTTTGTGGGTTGAAAATTCAAAATATTAACATGATCCCTATACCAACCCACAATAAAGTTAAGGAACAAGTGTATGTGCAAAACCAAGTATACACACTAGCCACTAAACCAAAAGACACCCAATGGCTTGAAAATGATAACACCAAACCATTCAAAATATGCATGGAAACAACCAATCCTCATATTAGTTCCAATCTTAAGAAAATGAACCAAACATAGAACTTCAAAACATATATCTTACACTTTGACTATACATCAAAAGAAGATGTTAAACAAGAAAACCCAAGAATTAAAACCCAAGAAAACATATCTAGATTCTCTAAAAAGGAGATACCTTCAATTCAAATTGAAGATATGTCTCCAAATGATCGAAACAAGATTATCATCAATGTTAAATATGCTACCTAGCGAAAAATTAAATCATTAAAGATGATAAATGAAAAAATTATGATGTATAACCAAGGGAATGTGTGGTCCATTTTTTGAATGCTTTCCCATGAGTTTAGTCATGGGGGAGAGGCCCCATCTTAAATTACGAACTAATAAGTGCATTTTCACTTTTTTGTTTTAAAATTTTTTATCATTTTCTATTCCTTCAAAAATTTTCAAATTCTTAATATGTTTTCTATTTCTTGTTATTTTTCTATTTTTTTTATAATTTTCTCTTTTCTTGAGTCATTTCCTTTATGTTTTATGAATGTCTACTATGTTTTTGTTAATAATATTGCCAATCATGATGTAGAAGTTGACACCATGTGTTGGGTCCTTTTTCTATGCTATTAATATGATTTGGTAAATAATTGTGTAAAGTAGTAAGATCACATCATCCATCCCTCAAATTTCTCTAAATAAAAGGTTTTTATAATGAAAACAATATGGTTCTTCTCACACAAAACTAAAAATTAACTACTGATCATTGTACCTTGAAGAAAGGGAAAAAGACCAAGTGGAAATAGCGAAGGGTGTGACTTCAATTAGGTTCTCTGCTTGACTTCCTTCTTGGCACCTATGACTCCTCATGGAATGTATCATCATTCCTATCATCTTTTAATAAACAAGAAGGATGTCTTTGCATGGTGTGATTTTCATCGAAAAAGAGAGAGATAAAAAAAGGAAACAAAGAAAAGAACAAAAAAGGAAAAAAAATTTAAACAATGGGAATTCAAAGCATACCCCTTAGACATAATAATAGGCTACAAGAACTAGTTATGGGGCTAGAAAGACATGTTATCCATTCTTGAAGGCACCACTCTAACTAAGGCCCGTCCTTCCTCCTCCTGTGTTTCTTCTCTTTTTGGAGTGATGCTTGTTCTCTGTGGTTGTTATGAGCTCATATTCAACAAGAAGGAACACATCAATGTGAGGCCACTATTAATGGTATGGACTTGGTCTAAAACTTGGATAGATAAGGTATGATGGTCATCTTAATCACAATTTCCACAAGAACCTATTATAGACATGGTTAAGTACCTTGCATCCTAATCTCTACAACCCCTTCTCATCCCATTATTCCTCTCACTGTTGCATGCAATTACAGGCCTAATGGTTTTGTAAAGTATAGTGCTAGATCCTAACCAAGGTAGTTATGTGTTATTTAGAATAAATTCATGATCTAAATTTAACTTCTACAACACCCACAGGCATCTATAGGAGTGGTTTTGTAAGGGCATTATGGCAGGAGTCTACTTTGGGGAGGACCCACTTACATAACTTTTGTTGATCATGGCTCTACATCAAACCTCACATCTTCAAGGAAATTATGGATTACTTCTCTAAATTTGTGCATGATATTGCAACTAATTCTCATCAATTTCAAATTATCTTTAATGCTTTTACATTAAAATTTCCTCTAAATTCAAATTTTAAAATTTCTGGTCTATCTTATGATCCAAACCATTAATTTTGTTTGTTCAAAAACTTGGGCGCTTCTAAAGTTAAGCTCCTTTATCAAGGGAGGAGGGGTTGTTAAGAATGTAATTTTGAAAATTTTTCTAACACCCCATTTTCAAACATTATGGTAACTAATAGTAATAATAATCAAAATAATGTGAACTTGATGATTTTAGTTACCTTAGAGCCTTGGAACGCATTGTTATGAAATCACCTTATCCTAAATGCTAAAATTTTTTCAAATTTTGAGCTAACTAAGGGATCCAAAAAGGGCTAATTATTATAGAAAATTTACCAAAACTAATGTTGATCCTTTGGTAATTGTATGTAATTCCAAAAAGAAAGCCTTAGGTTGAAGGTCTTTTCCAAGGCACGGAAAAAAGGGCCAAGAGAAGGATAAAGGAGGATATGCCCATGGACAAATGGTAGCTCATACAAGGATTAACACTTAAACATTATATGTTTCCTAGAACCATGAGATGATGAGAAGAAATTTCAATCCATCCTTTAATAATGTTCTACATAAAAAGAAAATCATCAACATAACAATCAAGGTTAGAAAGACTACCACCACTAGGAAAAATAAGAAGATTCATCTTCAGCCTATTTTTTTTTGAAGACCTCTACAATTTTGTAAACCTTGATCTCTATCTAGTGTTCTTTATCAATTTTCAAGACATCCATGTAAATAAATTCTATAATGTGGCACTCATACTTATCATGTCAATCATTCTAGTCGTAGTCAATCAACAATTTTTGTAATGACCTTTTTCCTGTTGTACAACTCGAGGATGAGTTTTTTGTGAGTTGTGGAGGTACAATAGAGCATGAAATGGGTAATACATCACATCTAAGATGTCATAGATGCTACATTGCATCTACAATGTCATAGATGCTACGTCACACCTACATTTTAGCATCTTGTGTTGTAGCATCAACTAATACATTTCATCTGCTATGTCATAAATGTGATGTTGTAATTATAATAAATACCTATAAATATGAGTCTCCTACCATGTTTATGGACACCATTTGATTAATAGTGTAGCTAGACTCTTGCAGTTTTCTCCTGTAATTCTAGAAAATAGTTAATGAGTGCCCACAACATGGATTTGAGTCAATTTTATAGTGTCTTATTCAAGTGGCATTGTACCTAGACACATTTCATGAATGGCAATAAGATGGAGATTGATTCCTATCCATTGTAGCACTTTGACTTAGAATAGATTTACTTTTAATGCAACTTACTTTTGATGTACTTGGTTAATATTTACATTTTCATGCATATTAATCAATTGGCAGAATGAGCACAACTAGTTTTGAGCATAAACACATATCCACTTAGTAATCCTAGTAGTGGATACATGAGTTCAAGATGTGTACAACAAGATTAGAATTTATCTTCTTAGTATTAACTAGATTAATTAATTAATTTCTATATTATCATTCAATTAGTTTAACAACCAGACAACATCAATAGTCATATACCTCACTTTGGACTAAATCATACGTGACCAAACTACCACTAGTCCAAGTAAGAAGACAATGACCTACAATCAATGCTTAATAATCTAAATACCACATTAGTCCCATCCACAGAATTTGATCGAATTACATGTGAATGCTTGTGATTTGTATGGTTAGGTGTAGGAGGTACCCACTACTCATCAACCATGTTTTGAAAAATATTTAGAAAAGCATGATGCAAACTATTGTTAACTTTAAATAAATTATCAAGATTGGAAATGAATTTTTCAAAATTATTTTTCCTCTTTCTATTCAAATCATAGAGGCTAAAAGCTTTACTCTAAGTAATCCATTTATCATGCATATGTAAAGAGAAAACTGCAATGATACCAAATTTGCTCCAAATAGTACACAATCTAGATGCTTTGTAGTCCAAGATCCTTCGTTAAAAGGAAGCCACCATGGGCTAATTTGCTTTAGCGTATCATCTGAAACTATAATATGATTATAATTCCAATATTTACTAAGCTTGTACCATGTCATCCAAATTCATTTAACAATTGAAGAACTAAGAATAGAAATTTCCTGAGGAAAAAGAAGATAATGAAGAAAGTTATTAAAAGACCAACTATTATCATTCTTACACTTTTCTTACATTAGCCTATTTCTTAAAGCCAACATCCAAACATCATATTCATTAATACACTTTATAATCCATTTTACGACAAGAGAAATACCTTGGTCATTGTTGACCTTTTTCTATGTCAAAACATTAAGAAAAATAGAGTACAAAGATATTTGTGTTGGTAGGACAAGAACTTGGATTGAGACAAGAAAGCATGCAGAAGTTCAAGAAAATGAACAAGGAATGAAGATTTCAAAGTGCAAAGTGAGCTAAAGAAATATGTCTACAAGAAATAGCAGATGTCTTGGCAGAATTGAAGGTAGCACAGGAGAAGATGTCTCTAAAAAATACCAAACACCTTTCTAGAGAGAAAGATGTGTTTCATGAGAAGAAGTCTTTCCAAAATGAAGGTCTGATGTAGAAAGACATCTCACTCTTGAAGAATACATCTCCAGTGACTATTAGATAGTCATTGCATGAATTTTGAGGTGATTTGAAACATATTGGCTATAAGAAGACTTCATTTTCATTGGAAAGTGTGCAAGAAAAGTGTGCTATCAATTGTAATAATGGAGCAGTCATTGTAATCATTATTGTTCCTCATTGTACTATCTTTTTTCTATTGTAATTGGTCAAAGTGAGTTGTACCTCAAAGTACAAGGATCAGCGAACTTAGTTACATTATTTCCTTATGATTGTTGTTCTCTTTTTTTTTTTGCCCCACAAGGTTGATGTGCTTCTTATGGGAAGACATCTTGCATGAGCTTGTCAAGATCTTGAGGGATTGAGTGTTGGTGTAGTGGCACAACACTCCAGAGAAAAGCTCAAGTTGTAAAGGTTGTGAGATCCTAGAAATCACATTCTAAGCTTGTCAGGACCTTATGGGGTTGAGTGGATTCATAGCATTGAATCACTCCAAAGCAAAGCTTAGAGCTTGTACAGGGTGTGGTATCCTTCAAACTACATTTGAGAGCAACAAAGTTCAAAGGTGTGCTTGCAAACTACCCTCTAAGTGTGGACTACCCAAGTTTGGGAACCACATTAAATTTGATGTGTGTGCTTTGTCTCAATGAATTTTAATTTGGAAACCTTATTCATCCCCGCCTTCCCTTCTAAGTTCAACGATCTTCAATTATAACAATTAATAAGACCAAGTTTTCCATCTTTCTTGCTATTAATACAAATATTCCAAGCAACTCTAGAAAAACCTTTTTTATGTTTCTTAGCAAACCAAACAAACCATCAAATAATATAAACAATTCTATCATAAAATGTTTTATAAAAAGCCCAAAAACTAGAGTAATAAACATGAGTTAATTGAAGTATTTACTTAATAATGAAAACTTTGCTAGTAAGGGTGAGGTTTTTTCTTTCTATTTATCAAGCTTCTTTTCAATTTTATCAACCACATAATTCCAAAGAAGAGTAAATTTAGGATCAAAAGAAAAAAAATTTCTAAATTTTTGAAGATAGAATCTTTTTTCAAGATTTTCCAGCACTTGAGAGTAATCCATTCATCAATATTGCTATTAAAATAAACAATAGATTTTTGTCAATTGTTTTGAGAGCTAGATAATATGCAATAATCCTATACTCTAGCTAAACAAAGTATTGATATATTACAAAGAGTTGTTAATCATAAAAAAATAATCATTTGCAAAGTGCACAATAAGCAATTATGAACCTTGACCATCAATTGAAATTCCCTTAATAATACTCCTTTATAGATCATAATAGAGATTATGTAAAAGAAAGTCTACAGAAATAATGAAAAGATAGAGAGCTAGAGAATAACCTTGATGAAGTAACCATTAAAAAGAACTTAATTCAAAATTAGTAGTAACTTGAGCATTAGCATCAGTGATAAGGATATGGAGAAGATGAATAAAATAATCATCAAATTCTATATTATAGAGATAACAAATAATGAAATTCCATTCAATCCTATTATAAGTTAATAAAAGCAATGTCTTGGTTAGTATCAAGAGCTCACTTCATTTCCTCCTAAGTTGCAATAACATTATTTAAGATATGTTTACCTTTAACAAAACTACTCTCCTCAAGTTTGATGATATCTTCAATAATCTTCTAAATTTAGTAAGCTATGCATTTAGCTAAATTTTATAAGTATTATGAAGAAGAGTATTAGGACTCCAATTACCAATATGTTGAAGATCCACATGCTTAAGAAGAAGAAGAATCACATCTTTATTAGTATTTTTACTAAGAGACACTTTTTAATAGCTTCTTAAAAAACATGAAAGAGATCATCTCCAATAATGTCCCAGTGTTTCTTAAAAATTTCAATTCGAAAACCATCAAAACCTAAAGTTTTATCATATGTAAACTAAAGATCACTCCTTTGATTTCTTTCACTATAATTTCTACTTCAAGAATACTTTGATGCACTTTTGTTATAAGATAAAAAATATGTGTACTAGAGGCCTAGAAGGATTTTTTGCTAAAGCCTTTACAAATAAAAAAAATGATTTGCTTAAAAACAATTTCAAATATATTTTTTAGAAAAAGCTCTTTTACTTATTAGTGATATGGGCATTGAGACAAATTTTAAGCTTGAAAAATCAAGAATAGGGACCTCCTCCCCCACATCTCAATGTTAGTTTTATCATGAAATATTTGGGGACTTCTGATAGGCCCTAAGCAAAGATTATCAAGAAGTATCTTTTAAATCAACATTTATTTTTAGATTTTCTTTTCCTTCAAGAAATTAAGATTTGAGTGCATGATATTAGTTTTGTTGGTAAATGCATTTTAAAAAACTGCATTTTTTTTTCTATTGCTCATGAAATTAATAAAGGATATGTTGCTTCTCTTATTAATAAAAATTTGATTGGACAAGTTTTGAATTCTAGTATTGATAACCTTCTAAGAGTTATTTGAATTACTTGTCATAGTGAAAAACGTGATTTTTGACTTTGTAATATTTATGCTCCTAATAATTTGAAAGATTGATCAGAACTTTGCAAATATTTTTTATCTCTACCTAAAGTTCCTTGGATTATTAGAGGCGATTTCAATATGGTTGAAAGTCATTTAGATAAACTTGGGGGTCTTCCTCCTAATATATCTTCTCAAGAAAAAAGATTAGTGTAATTTCAAAGAAAAATATTTTCTTTTTAATATTAGCTCTTTATTCCCATCTAAATTAAATAAAAAAACATTATATTTGGTGTAATTGTCAACAAGGAAATGATAGAATTTATTATTAACTTGATAGATTTCACATCTATAATGTTTTCTTTTGGAAGCCTACAAGGAAAGTAAAAGTGCTTGCAAATGCTACTTTGCTAAATCATTTTCCTATTACCATTTTTATCTCTAGAATTAATTCTTTATCTTTTTGAAAGCATAAGCATTTTTGTATTAATGCTAATATGTTAAAAGGACCTAGTGTGGAAAATATTTAAAGTCTTTATGGAATGTAGAAAAAAAACCTAGTGGTGATATTGGTTGAATTAATTGGTGGCAACGAAATACTTGTCTAGTGAGAAATTATGCTAGATAGTTTGGAAAGCAATTTGCTAAGCATAAGTGTCAAGTTAAAAAAGATCTTGCAAAATCTGTAAAGCAAATGCAAATTCTTTAAGACCAAATTCCCTTTGGTTTTGAAACTCAAAAAGCCTTAGCTAAAGCTCATTATGCTAAACAATGTTGGGATGCTTTTGAAGCCAAAAGTGCTCTCTCTAAAAGTTGCATGGGATGCCCAAAAATTGACAATGAACCTTGCAAGAAATTTTGTAAATTTCCAAGAAGAAAAGATCAAGTACCTAAATTAAAATCAGTTTATATAAATAATTACATCATTAAAAATCTTGAGACTATATTAGCTAGGATTATTATTATGTTTGTGTATATGCCAAATGTTGACATGATGTATGTACCCAACTATCCATGATATATTGATACGTGATATGCATGTTGTCTATGTGTGCTAACTACATTAATAATCATGCCTATTGTACATACCAACTACATTGATACGTGTGCCAACTATGTGCGCATAAGTGTGAAGTCTTTGTATGCTAGCTATTGACACATTGATGTGTGTGCCTACAACAAATTTTATTAGTTAGAACTTTACTTCTACCTAGCATGCTTGGTTCTTAGCTACCTCCAATCCTCTACTTTGAGGTGGCATCAAGTGCATTTTGTAAGATATTACTTACAATTATGGCTCTTTGGCTTTACCTTTCTACCATTTTTTCTATCTAAGACTTTGTATCTCTACTTTCAATTTTTTTTTTTTATTTTAGTTTTATTTTATGCATTTGTAAGAGTGCTCATCTTGGTTTGTTTTCCTTCTTAAAAATAATGAAAGAACCTAAGGATCATTATTTATTTTGATTTTAAAATTGCATTAATAGAGAAGAATTAAATTTAAAATTTGTTACTCATCGTTGACAAGTTCAGCACAAATTTGTCCTTCCAAGAAAAATGAGGGGAAAAGACGGGTATAAAAAAGTTGCAGTCACTTCACTGTTAAAATGCCAACGTTTTTCAAATTCATACACTTGCTCCAGAATGAAAAGACACGGATGTACAACCACTCCAATCAGACAAAGGAGCATTACCGCATCAGTTTCAGTTGCTTTTCAAGTGTCACAGTTGTTTGTCTACTTTAATTCATGTGGAGTTTAACTTTGTGAGTACAGATCACCAATAATCCCCACAAGAACAAGCCCCATCCTTGAAACGATGGAAACGATGCGTATCTCTGACAACAATTTCCCGATCAGCAATAACCGACATGAATTTAGCGGCATTGTGGCAATCATTACACATTCTAAGGCTGTTGTTCACTCTTATGGGTTTACTTGGGCAACTGCTGATGAGGCCAAAAGAAATAGCAAGCCTTTCACTATGGTTGCAGAGGTTATTTTCTGTCTGCCCAAACTCAGATGCAGGTACATAGCCTGCTTCTTTGATCCGTTTGGTTAAATCATCCAAAATAGACCGAATTTGTTTCCATTCAAGGTGTGCTGTGTCGTCATCAACACCACCAAAAACATGCACCCTATTTCTTACCTCAATCCAACTGAATCCAGTCCTGAGATTGTGCCATTTTTCCTTAATCTCTGCCCTAACTTTAGCTACATCAACCCACCTGCCTGCAGCGGCATAGATGTAAGACATGAGCAAAGAATTTCCTGGGTTATGTGGCTCCAAAGCCTGCAACTTGTGTGCAGCCAACTCTCCCAGCTCAACATTGTGATGAATTCTACAAGCGTTCAACAGTGCTCCCCATACAGCGGCATCAGGCTCCATTGGCATACTAGAAATCAGTAACCAAGCTTCTTGCAATCTACCAGCCCGGCCCAGAAGATCCACCACACAAGTATAATGTCTCAATCCTGGCACAAGCCCAGAGTAGTCCTCCATGCTGTCAAAATAGCTGAGGCCCTCTTTCACCAACCCAGAATGGCTACATGCAGTCAGAACACCCAGAAAAGACACAAGATTTGGCTTGTGGCCTCCATGTAACATGTCACGGAAAAGAGCAATAGCTTCACGGCCATGGCCATTCAAACCGTAAGCAACAATCATGGCTGTGATGCAAACAACATTCCGTTGTTGGTGTTGGTGGAAAACCTGCCAAGCATCGCTGACATTTCCACATTTTCCATACATATCTATGAGAGTACTCACCACAAATTGGTTGCAAAGAGCACCTGTCTTGATCAGGAGGGCATGAATTTCTTGCCCAGCGTTCAAGGAAGCCATATCAGCACAGGCACTGAGAGCAGCAGTGGTAACCATAATGTCATCAGCTTCCTCCTGCTTCTGCTTCTGCTGTAGGCCTTCCAATTCCATTCTTGCCATTGTTCTAAGATCATCACTTGGGGCCTCCATGCTCATCTCACCGGGCAAGGTTAAGGTCCCGGAAGGGTGTTTCAATGTGCGAAAGGCTAACCTCTTTGAATGGCTGCACCAAGGCATTCTTGGCATAATCATCCTGCTACTGTAAAACAGTTGCAGAGCATCAGAGCTCATATTTGCATGGACATAAGCCGAAATCAGGGAAGCCCACGAGGCCGCATTCTTTGCAGGCATTTCATCAAACACCTGCCGCGCATCGTTAACTCTTCCAAATCTCTTGTACATACCAAGAACCCGATTGCATAGACGGATGTTCCCGCACATATGACCATGTTTAATAGCAAATCCGTGGATTTCCTGTCCCTGCCTCAAATTCAAACTCGCCATTGCTACATTTGCCAGTAGGATCTCTGTAACCCTAAACCCCTGCTGCAGAAACCTGCGGAAAACCCTGATGGCCTCACTATGCCTGCAATTGTGAGCATATGCGGCCAAAAGAGCACCCCAGAGCACCGAATCCTGCTCTGAAATACTCTGGAAAATTGTGCAAGCAGCTTCCACGCAATCGCATTTAGCATACAAATCCAGTAACGTGGTGGCCACGAAGTGATTTTCCCCAAAACCATTTTTGATAATGTGGGCATGAATCTGCTTTGCCGTCTGCAGATCCCTCAATGCTGCACATGATTTCAGAGCGCTGGAAAAAGTGTGAGCGTCTGCAAAGAATCCATAAACGTGCATTTGATAGAAAAGAAGCAGAGCTTGTTGATGCTGGCCATGGCGGACGTGAGCTTTGATGATGATGTTCCAAAGGTAGACATCATCTGTTTTGCTGTGAAGCTGCAACTCTCCCTCCTGAAATGCTTTGCGTGCTTCGTCCAGAAACCCACAAAGGCAATACAGGCTCACAAGTTTGGTCCACAAACTTGCGCTTTGTTGTTGTTGGATTAGTCCTGCGACCATTAATCTGGCTTGCAATTGCTGTGCTTCCCGCAGACGTAACCCATCAACGCACAACTGCAACAGTTTGGCGTATCGATTGATATCAGTTGGATTTCTTCTTCTTTTGCGCCATGATGTTTGATGACAGCCACTGAAAAAGCCGCGTATCTGGGTTTGGTTGCAAGAGAACAAGCCACCTCCCATTACTGTTGCCGCTGCTACCATGCTCATTTGCAGCAAATCCGAAAGCTGCGGTGAAAATCACGTTTCAATGGCTGAGGCAACGATGATGGAAGGCAACGATGATGGAAGGGTACTGAGAGTTGAAATAATGCATGAACCATGTTAATCTGCTTAAGTTGGATCTTAATCATTTCATTATTCCATCTTTTTACTAGATTTTGTATCTTTTGTTGCATTCTAATCATTTCATTCTTTTCTTTGTTCCATTTTAGGTTTCCTAGATTTTGTAGGTGAGAATATACCTTGTTTTTCAATCAAGGACTACTAGAGTTTAAGCAACCCATAAGCATGCTCTATATACTTGAGGTGCATTGTAATTTTCATATCATTCAAATAAGAAGAATCATCATTATCATCTTAGCCTTGTCCCAACAAAATGAGGTTGGTTACATGAGTTCTCTTTTGCCATGGGTCTCCATGAAGAGCTAAATTTTTGTTTATTTGTAGTTTCTTCAAATAATCTTCAATTGTTTTTTCCCATCTCTTCTTTGGTCTTCCTTTCAATGGCTTTCCTAGAATAATCATGTAGCAACCTCTGTTTATATAGGCTCATTGTCTAATTTTTTGTGCACATCCAAACCATCTAAACTACTATTCTTGAAGTTCATGTAAAATAGAAGTCACTACAAATCTACCTCCAATGTCTGTATTATGTAGTTTATCTCTTTTAGTAATATTCAATATACATCACTGCCATACTAATTTGTTGTTCATGCCTCTTTTGTATAGCCCAACATTTAGCACCATATATAGTTTTTCCTTCAATTTTATTAATATTCTTTTATCACCTAGAACATCGCTAGTTGTCTTTGTTTTAACCATCCCACCTCAATTTTATTTAATATATCTTTATCAATTTCATCATTTAATTAGAGGATTGATCCTAGGTAGTTGAACCATTTGTAATGAGGGACTTTTTTGTTTCAAATTATCACTTCTATTTCACCATTGTATATGCTATTACTAAATTGCATCATGTATATTTTTTTTACATTTGGTAATTTTTAAGCCTTTTGATTCTAGAGCATGTCTCCACCTCCCTATTTTAGAAGTAATATTTTCTCAAGTTGTATCCACCAACATAGTATCATCTACAAATAGCATACACTAAGGGATTTCATCTTATATTTCCTTTATTAATTCATTTATAATAATAACAAGCATGTATAGGCTAAGCATATACCCTTAATGTAGACCTATTGTGATTGGAAAATCAAATGGATAGCCCCTTTTCTACATGTTTTGAATCGCTTTAATATATTTATCAAGAATGTTTTTCGTCTACAAGGTCCACCAAATAATATCTCTAGACACTATGTCATATACTTTTTCCAAGTTAATGAAGATCATATATAGATCAAATGAGAAGAACTATACTTAGTATAATTATTAGTAAAGCAATGGTAGAATTTATTGTTAGCTTAATAGATTTTACATCTCTAATATTCCTTTTTGAAAGCCTACAAGTAAAGTAGACGTGCATACAAATGCTACTTTATTAGACCATTTTCTTATTAGTATTTTTTCTTTGTAGGATTAATGCTTCCTCCTTTCGCAAGTAGGAGCATTTTTTTATAAATGCTAATATGTTCATAGGACCCAGGGGGAAAATATTTTGAAGTCTTTGTCAAATGTAATAAAAAAATTACTTGTGATATTGGTTAGATTGATTTGTGATAGTGAACTATTTGTAGAGCTAGAAATTATGCAAGATAGTTTGGAAAACAATTTGCTAAATGAAAACACCAAGTTGAAGAAGAGCTTGTAGAATCTATCAAGCAAATACAAATCCTTTGATACCAAAATCCCTTTGAATTTGGAATTCAATTAGCCTTAGCTAAAGTTCATTATGCTAAACAATGTTGGGATTCTTTTGAAGTAAAAAGTTCTCTCACTAAAAATTTTATGTCCTAATTGAAAATTAAAGATGAACCTTGCAAAGAGTTTTTAAATTTTTTCAAAGGAAAGGGTTAAGTACCTAAATTGAAATTATTTTACATAAATAATTTTATCACTAAAAATCCTTAGATTATTAATAATTCTTTAGCAAATCATTTTCTTACTATCTTTTATCTAAAGGATTTAACAAGGAAATCTTTGAGGCCTTTAGTATGCATATTACTCATCTTATAATAGAAGCACACTGAAGTATTCTTGCAGTAGAAATTATAGTGAAAGAAATCAAAACAATTTTTGGTTTGGCATATGTTAAAGCTCTAGGATTTGATGGTTTATCAATTAACTTTTGTAAAAAGCATTAGAACATTATTGAAGATGATCTCTTTTGTGTCTTCTAAGAAGTGATTAAAAAACTTGCTCTAGGAAAAAATGTTAATAGAGGCATGATTTTCCCTCTTTCTAAGAATGAAAATCTTCAACATATTAGTAATTGAAGACCTATTATTCTTCTTAACTATACTTATAGCTAAATGCATGGCTTGTTAGATTTAAAAGATTATTAAGGATATCATTAGACCTAAGTAGATAGGTTTTGTTAAAGGTAGACATATCTTAAATAATGTTATTATAGCTTGAGATGGAATGGACTAAGCTTCTAATACTAAGTAAGATATTACTTTTGTTAAGTTAAATTAAGCCAAATCTTATGACATGATTGAATGAAAATTTATTATTTCTTATCTCTATAAGTTGTGATTTGATGATTATTTTATTCATCTTGTTCATACCTAACTCACTAATGCTAATGTTCAAGTTGCTACAAATTTTGGATTGAGTTCTTTATTTTCTCTTTACTAGGTAGTTCATCAAGGTTATCATCTAGTACTTTATCTTTTTACTATTGCTGCAGACTTTATTTTAGATAATTTGCATTATGATCTACAAAGGAATATCATTAAGAAAAATTCAATTGATGATTAAGGTATATAGTTTCTTAATATGCACTTTGCAGATTATTCTTTTTTTTTATGATTAATAATTTTCTACAACATATCAATATTATTTATCTACCATGAAGGATTATCATATATTATCTAGTTCTTATATTAATTGACAAAAATTTGTTGTTTACCATAATGATAATATTGATGAGTGGGTTACTCTCATGCCTTGGAAAAAAATTTTTTTTAAAAAAAATTCCTTCAAAATTTTAGAAATAGCTTTTTAGTTTGAGACTAATCTAAATATTTTATGAAATTATGTAGTTAATAAGATTGAAAAGAAGTTTGATAAATGAAAAGAAAAAAAACTCAAACTTATCAGCAAATTTCTAGTTATTAAGTAGATACTTCAATCTATTCATGTTTATTACTCTAGTTATTGGACTCCTTCAAAAACTTCTTGTGATAGAATTGATGGTATCATCCATTGGTTTTTCTTCGCTTGCTAAGTAACATTAGAAAAGGCTTTTCTAGAGTTTCTTCAGATGTTTTCACTAGGATAACAAAGATGGAGGACTTGACCTCATTAATTATTATAATCAGCGCGTTTTTTTCATAGCAAAATGGGTTGTGCATTAATGAAGATGATATTCAGATGCTCATTTTAAGAAATAGAATTAGGAAAGAAATATATAATAATAATAATAATTGGTCTTCTAATAAATTTCATCTCTATCTTCTTTTTCCTTAGGCCATTTCTATTCTTAGTTCTCCAATTCTTAAACAACTTTGGCAGATATGATGCAAACTTAGTAAGTGTTAGAATTATAATCATATTACAATTTCAGAAAAATATGCTTAAGCAAATTAGCCCATTGTGACTTCTATTTAATGAAAGAGCTTTGGCTATTAATTCATCTATATTATGTACCATCTGGAGAAAATTTGATGTTACTATAATTTTTTAATAATGTATGCATGATAAATAGATCACATGAAAGGAGGCTTCTAGCCTCTATTGTTTGAATAGAAAGAAAAAACATTTAAAAAGTTAATTTATGATCTTGAGAATTTATTTAAAGTTAACAATATTTTATATCAAGCATCTCTTGACATTTTTTGGAATGATGATAGATATACTTTTCCTTCTAACTTCAAATCTACATATTAGATTATTAAAAATAATGATTTTATTCATATTAAATTCAATAAGACTTAGAAACTGCAATTATTATCACACTTTTAGATGAGGAAAATGGAAGATATTTGGAGAGTTTCTACTTTTATAAAAATTTCTATTTTTTATGATGTCTTATTTATCAAGGTCTTTCTATCAACACTTATCTTAAACATATGGAAATTCTTTGGCCTTAATATCCTCTTTGTAGAAGTGAAGACTCATTTTATCATGTTTTTTTGAGTATCCTATTGCATAACATGCTTGGAAATGGACATCCAAAATTTGTAACAACTTTGAACTAAATATCAATTATATTATTCTTGATGATCAACTTGCTTTATCTACTTTCTTTTTTTGAATTTGAAAGTTTCTTTGGTTGCTTATTTTCTATTCTATTTGGAAGCTTCAATATATGGTGATTTTCCAATAGCAAGAGCATAAAAATGATAATTTTTTCAAGAGTTTAATATTAGATTCTCACAGATGTTACTTTTGGGTTATAACTTCAAGCAAAAAAGATTTTAGTGAAAGCTGATCAATTAATTTGTTTCCTATAGTATTAACTTTTTTTTGTTTTGGAGGCTCAAGAATGTGAAGCTTTTAGCTTCTATTTCTATTCGTTAATTATTCTTGATTAATGCTCTTTTTTTGTCTTTAGAGAGAGTTTTCTCCTTCTCTTTACAAAACACCCTTTAGTAAGAAGTGAAAACTTGTGATGATGCTTTTAAATAAGGGTAAGGCTTGATCCTTTTCCTACCCTAGCTGGGACGTTTTTTAGGATTGGTTGTAAACATGAAAACCTAAAAAGACATCCTAAAACCCATTAGGATTTTTCTTTAGAAATTCTCTTCATTGATTTTATGTAATTTAATTTTTAAAGGTTTCCTCTTCCTCTTCCCCCCACTCCCTCCTCCAAATACTTAAGTAGCCAATCATAATATGGATGTGTGGATGGTGTTGAAACCAAAACTATTATAAAACTTAAGTTGCATAGCACAATATGGGTTTTTGGGTGGTGTCGAAATTGAAACTAGATAACTATATATACCACAAGGACATAGCAAACTTAACACTTTTGTAAAACTTAAATATACATAACAAGGTATTAGACAACATACTTATTTAAACCAAACCTATAGCTTGCAAATCACATGTCACATGCTCTATTATGGATGACTGTGATGTATATGTGTTCATATTAGTAAGACATTATTCACTTAATTTGCAAATTATGAGTTTGATGTTAAGGGGTATGCTAATTTGACAATATTATGCATGTTTTTTATTAAGCTCTATGAATATATTGTATTAACTATACATTCTCATCTCCTTTCCATATCTTAAAACTCATTAAAAACTTGTTCAAAGTAAAAAAACTCAAAACTTTCTTAGAACATGCAACTTAAAGGGTGTCAACCCTTAAAAAATATTAATAATGAGCAAAAAAAAAAAAGAACAAAAAACTCAAAGTATATCATAAACTTGACATGAATTAAAAATATGAAAAGAAAAAACTTCCTAGTTTTAGGACCATCTACTCAAGTCTATAACTTTACAAATAATACTTTGAAAAAAATAAGTGGAGAAAATTATTTGTTAGTAAGGAGAAGGATTTGAGTCCTAACAAAATTTACACTACTCTTCAATATTCATGCTTGAACTTTAAATAGCAAAAGGATTAATATCAAGAGTTATAACTTAATACCAATATTTGTTTCAAAGTAAGAAAGTTGTACCATTGGTGGAAGATCTTCACCTTATTTCTTATCATTGGTCTTACGTCAAGAGCCTTTATTTTCAACTATATCCTTCTTATCAACACTAATTTTAATCTTTAAGTTAGGAAAAATTTACCTTATGAGCTATCTATTGAAGCTACTTAATAATTTATCTAGTATTAGCAAAAATATTCATAAAAGCTTTCATCTTCTTTGGATTCTTTATTTTCATTTTATCATTCTTATCATTGACATTAACTTGATTTTTCATATCTTTAACTTCATATTATTTTTTCTACCTTTAACTTCAACACATTTTTTCTTTTCATGAGAATTACTTTTTTAGCAAAAAATGATAATCATTAAATCAATGTCCTTCACAATGAAAAAAGTTGCAAGAATTAGGAAGATTATAATATGTAATTGGTTGAATATAATTCTTTCCTCCTACTTGTAATACTAATTTCTTTTTATGATTGAAAAGGTTGATTTCAATAAAAAAAATATCTACAAAAAATCAAAAGTTAGAGAAATAAACTCCATATACTTAATGAGATTGAGAAGATTAATAATTTTTGCTCAACTTTTTAAAAAATCAATAGAAGATTATATAACTTGATAAAACAAGGAACTTTAGCATGTTTTTTAGATTGGAAATCAAAATATGGAGCCCACTTATTGTGATGAAACATTTTAACATTGGTTGAATTTGGAAGTAATATAGAATTCCCCATAGGGGAATTCTAGAAAAATTTGATTTGTTGGAGAAACATCAAAGAGATACAAAATAAATTTAGTGAAAAAAATTAGATTTTCCTAGAAAACTATTTGATCCACTTAAAAAATTAGATTTGCTAGAGAAACATCACATTCGTTGAAAAAAAAATTAGATTTGTTAAAAGACATCAGATCCTATCATCAAATAGATTTAATGATCAAATGTCATGGCAAAAGAGAATTCTTGAATTTTAACATTATTATTAAATAATAAACATTATAGTAAAATCTCAAAAGAAATCATTTGAAAATATCAATTAAAAATATGGCATCATGAAAGAAAACCATTACTACAAAAAATACAATATTGATAATTTAGATATAATAACAAGGTGTTAGCCTAGAGTATGCAACTTGTGAGTTGTATGTTGTAGATTAGATCTTAATATATATGTTAAGATGTGTTGACTTAGGGCTTAGAATCTTAGATATTATTAGGTCTTCCACCTCATGTTCCTCCTCCTTTGGCAGTAAGCCTTCATAGCCACTTCTAATTTAGTAAAATTATTATCAGATTAATAGCATAAGGAAAGAAAGGATCTATATTTGAGAGATAAAATTAAGCATGCTAATATGTTGAGGATGTATTTCATTAGGGATGTATGCTACCTTTTACAAAAAACTTAAATTATAATCATGAAATGTTTCTTTAGGTAGCTATTTTAATCTAGTAAAAATATTAGATGCAAGGGTAGGTGATGAGACGCAGATTGCACAATATCGCATCCCCTACAATATCGCGTACGCGATATCGCATCTTTCCCTGCAATATTGCTTACGTGATATCGCGGTCCGCCGCCATATGTATAAATAAGAGGCGACACTCCCCTCATTTATAATCCTAGGTGTAAAGTAGCGAAGCTCTGGCAGATTGATCACCCTAGAGATAGAATATTTTCCATGTGCCCGCAGTAGGAGTCCCCCAAGTGAACGGTTCTTTATTCGAGTAGCTTTGTACCTGAA
>MNCI01021441.1:282602-304131 GCA_015680685.1 Gnetum montanum
AGTCTTGTAGGAGAGGCATGGTTGTGAAATTGTGTGTGAATTTGTATGTGACTTTTTGTAATTATTTCTTCCTAAAAGATGTATCATTAATTCCTATACAATGACCTTGTATGATATAACTAATCTAGATAACTAGCACCATCCCCAACAATGGCGTCAATGATGAGTGGCGAGGTACCCCTACACTCAACCATATGAATATGAGCGTTTCATGCACGATCTGGTCAAACTTCATAGACGAACTAGTTGTGGTATCTAGGCAGTTACTCGTAGATCACAATTCACTATCTTTCCACTTGGACTAGTATTAGCTTTGTCATGTATGGTTTAGTCTAGAGTGAGGTGAATGATGTGTTCCTAACTAATGATACTCCTGGGTATGATGGTAAATAATGTTAACTAAGCTAGGAGAGAGAATGGAAGAGAATCTAAACTAGCCTAAGTGCGATGAGGATTTTTTCCTTAATCATCCATACACATCTTGGACCTCGTGCAAGACTACCACTGGGATTACCAAGCGTATGGCCTAGGTATGCTACTAGGTTACCAAGTAGTCACACTTAAATGCTCATGATTAAGCCGTACTCATTCTGCGTCACTAGGAGATAAGGGTAAAGAGATATTAACTAAGAAAGCAATAAATAATGATATCAATTAAATAATGAAGTTAAGTGGATGCTGCAATGATGAAGTAATCTTGATCTTTATTGTTGGTCATGTGCATGTCCAAGTACGTGACACTCGAATAAGGATGTCGTACAATTACAATCATCACACTGCAAGAATGCACTGGGAGAAAAGGGTTGAGAGGAAAACTACTAAAAACTAAACACTTAAAAACTCCAAAAAACTTCCTACCAGATTTGTATACCTCTTATTTATAGATGAGGAGATAGGCTGCGATATTGTGTACATGATATCGCGTACGCGATATCATGGGTGCGATACCATAGCCAACAATTCATGACTCATCACATGCACAAACACATATTCTTTATACTTAATAACAACAAAATGCTTTTGTTGAAAGTAACTTTTAACTCCATAGATCACTACTACTCATATCAAGATCTTTCACATGTAACAAACCTATTGTAAATTGGCAATAAAATTCCATGCACATACCACACTTGCATTGATATAAATAAATTACTTAAAATGCCTCTTTTCTATAAGGACTATAATCTATGAATTTATGAGTAATTTTCATCTCTAGTTATTAATCACTTTGGATATGATTTATATCTTTCAACTAGGGATACTAAACTATGCTTGATTACAGCTTATTTTTAGGGGTTTGAATATTATCCAAGATGAATATTTGTATTCGAAATGAAATGTACATATGACATATTACATTTTTATTACATTTAGTAGCAAATAGATCTTTTAGTAATAAAAAAATTGTAAAAGTCATCATATGAATCTAAATGGATTTCCTATAACATATATAGAAAAATAGTAATGTAGTAACTTGCATATTAAAACAATGATAAACTATTTTTAAACTCTCAAAAGAACAAAGAGGAAGTTAATTAGTAAAACAATAAAGGCACAAATTAAACAATCATTGAAAACCAGTTAGTACTAATAGGATGCTAGAAGAATATGGAAATTCATGAAGAATACATCAATAAAAAAATGAGGGTAAAAAACTATAAAACTAACCAACAAGGGAATAGATAATTGTATAGTAATAAGAGTTCCATAATCTAATTCACAAGTGAAATAGAAATCAATTATGAAAATCTGTGAGTACTAGGAAATCTTAAAATTTCGAGACATTAAACAAGTAACAAGAAAACAAGGAAACAATAAAAAATGTAATTCTACCATGTTTAGAGAGCATAAACATATATCAAGTCTTAAAGATACTAGAGGAGATGGAGTTTAACATGTCATATACAAAAAAAAATAAAAAATAGAACACCATGTAAAATTGAATGTAATCTGATGCATTCAAAGGGTCCTTAAAAAAACTATACTAAAAGAAACTATAAATTTAAAACAAAATTTTTAGAGGTTGATAAGTAGATACATATATTGTTTTAAAGGAAAAGAAAAAATGATAAGGAATCATGTACTTGACATCTATAACCAAAGATCCTTGTAGATTCAAGACTTCAAAGCCTTTTACATTGCTAAATAGATGTTGCTTGCATTGTGGAAAATGAAGAAAATTATGGCAACCAAACATATGCATATGGTATGTAATCCATTTGTAGATATGGATGATTCATGAGATCATAATCAGGTATTAATCTTCAATGAAGAAATAGAAACCTAAGTGACCAATGAAACACATTTAAGAATTTCTTTGACTTATGGATACTTCTAATTTTAAGTAAAAGCCTTCACTAACAATCTACCACCTACAACATTGCATTTAACAAGCTTTGAAAAACCATAACAAAAATGTAAAATAATCAAGATCATGATGATAGGAGTCCATTTCCATAAGAAGACATACTATTATCTTGCATGAACATAATGGTTATTTTAGATTAAAGAAACCATTGAAGTTTTCAAAATTGCTAGTTGACTCTTCCTCATCCATATCCACCATAGTGCTAGCAAACAAATCTTACCTTCTTGAATAGCAATATCTCCAAAAATGACAATAAACATAATTGTTTTCACATCATGATGAACTTAGTAGTTCAGAATATATAATGCATGGAGCAGTTCAAAACATATAATGCATGTAGTTTAGTGATAATATGTTGTTACTCTGCAATAAAAAAATGATCCTAATCATCAAAACTAGTAGTCACATTACTATTCACTTTTATTTATTTCTCTTTTTTTGGATTTTAAATTAAATCAAAGATCTGAGCTATCCATTGAAAATGGATTAAGAATAAGTCTTAAAATGAAGAAAGGTATCTGACCTTGTCTCTGATAAGCAATCAACACTTGATATGGACTCTTACCTAACCATTGGTTGAATAACTTTATTTCTTTTGTTTAAATTGTTAATATCTCTTTTCAGTTACATATCCATTAATGTATTGCAAATCCTTTAAAAGTAAGAGATCTTATTATTACTAAACTTTATACTAAGGAAAGATGAAATAACATATTTATTAATAAAGATATAATCAAAGCATTAACTCCATTAATCATTGTATGTTCTAAGATTTTTACTTTAAAGATAATAGTAGGAAAATGTCAAATCTATAAAAAATTTCTAAAGTTTCATATTTTGTTGAGATATTTAATCTTCTACTATTCTTTTTTAAAAGTTGAGCAAGAGATTTTTAGTCTTCTTGATTTAATTAAGCATATAAAATCCATTTCTATACTATTGGACTCTTGTAGATAATTTTTTTTGTTTAAATCAATATTCTTAAACATAAAAAGGTTTTACAAGAAGGAAAGAAGGCTTATATTTAACCAATCACTTATTATTATCTTCATAATACCTGCAACTTTTATTATTGTGAAGGATACTTGTTTAATACTTATTCTTTTTTATATAAGAAAAAAGATGAAGAGGAAAAGAAAAAATGGTTTGACATTGAGGATAGGAAAAGTTAATCTAAAGTTGAAGATATGCAACATTAAGTTACTATAAATAATAAGAATAATCAAATGAAAATAAATAAACTAGAGAAAATAAAAGATTATATAAATTTTGTTTTTAGAGAAAGTGTTGATTAGTCCAAATAAACAACTCATAAGGAAATTTTTTCCTCATCTAATAAAAATATTGTTAATTCAAAAATTAAACCTTATACTAAGAAGTAGGATAACACTAATGATAAATGATCTCAACATAAAATCAATAGTAATGGATAATTTATGTTATAATTTTCTATTGGATCTTTCTCTCTTACAAAAATTGGTATTTTGTGAAAGCTTTCTATTACTACAATTCTTTTATTATTTTAAGTTCAAGTACAAATATTAAAAGAGATGCATATGTTATTAAGACTAAGATCATTCTTTTTACAAGCGATCCAAATTTTATATGGATACATATATTTGAATCTAATTTTAAAGTGGATTTGATGTTTTTCTAAAAAATTTAATTTTTTAGTAGATTTGATTTTTCTCTCTTCAATTTTTGTCTTGAAGATAAGATTTTTTTTATAATTTCCCTTTGGAGGATTCTATATTACTTCATACTTTTACAACCAATATTAAAATTTCTACTTCTTCAATTGATATAGAAATTTTTGTTGATTCTTAAAATGAAAATTTACAAAATGGTAAGAAAGAAGGTTTGAATTATTTTTATAGTGATGTTGATGCAACTAAGATACTTGATTTTGTTTTTCTTCATAATATATATGAGTCATTAGTTGCTAATCTTATTTCAATATGTATTCATTTAAATTTTGGGTTACTTGTCTCATAATCAAAGTTTTGTTTCATAACTAAATGATATGATGAGAAAATATGACATTCAAGTCCTTCATGTTTGGTATTATTTTCATTATTTTTCTTGTTGAGTTAGCCAATGCTTCAATGATGCAATGTACCCTATATATAGAATATTTTATACATAAGCATGCAATGTTGATCATTCATAAGTGGGATCTAGATTTTGATGTCCAATCTAAAAAATATGCTAAAGTTCCATGTTTTGTTGAGTTATATAATCTTCTATTGATTTTTTAGAATGAGGAACATGAAATTGTTAGTCTTCTTATTCCCATTAGGCATATGAAGTCTATTTCTGTAACTTTTGATTTTTGTAGATATTTTTTGTTGAAATCAATCTTTTTAATTATAAAAAGGAATTGGTATTATAAGTAGGAGAAAAGACTTACATTTAGTGAATTACATATATAATGTTTCTAATTCTTGCAACTTTTACCATTATAAAGGATATTTATTTAATACTTATCCTTTTTTGCTCAAGAAAAAAATGATTAAAGTTAAAGATTAAAAAAAATAATATGAAGTTGAAGATATGAAAATTCAAGTAATGTCAATGATAAGAATGATAAAGTAGTAATAAAAAGTCTAGAGAAGATAGAAGCTGTTATGTACATTTTTTGTAGCACTAGAGAAATTACTAAGCAACCTTGATATATAGATCATAAGGTAAAGTTTTCCTTATCTAATAAGAATCCTATTAACTCAAAGATTAAAACTAGAGTCAAAAAGAAAGTTATAGTTGATGGTAAAGATTCTTGATGTAAGATCAATAACAAGTAATGAGATGAGAATCTTTTAGTATTGGTACCACTTTCTTGCTTTGAAATAAATATTAATATTAAGTCATAGTTCTCTATTTCAAATCCTTTTGCTATTTTATTATTAAGCATGGATGTTGAAAAGTGATGTAAATTTTTTTAGGATAGGGATTTTTCTCCCAACTAATAATTAATTTTTAACTTATTTTTCAAAGTTTTAATTGTAAGATTGTACACTTGAGTAGACAGTCCTAATATTAGAAAGTGTTTTATTTCTATATTTTTTTGATAATGTCTACTAAGTATCAAGCTTGTGATGTACTTTGAAATTTATTTCCTTATTATTAATTTTTTTTGGATTTGCTACCCCCAATTCTTCTTACTAACAATTAAATTTCTTTCTTGATTTTTCAAAGAATTATTTCAATTCCAAGTTTGTACACTTGAGTAGACATCCCTAAAATAGGAAAGTTGTTTACTTTCCATGTTTTTTTCTATTTTGTACTTAGTTTTTTAAGGGAAAGATTAGGTTTACCTAGGATGTGCCCTTAGGCTAGCAACATAGCAAGTATAAAGGGGATGTGAATACTAGGCATTGAACACAACACTTTTGAGTAGAAAGCTATTGGGGGATGTCAATCCCTAAAAAATAAATAATAACCTTAAAAAATTTAGAGTACATCAAATCATTGAAGGAAAAGTCTAAAGAACAAGCTCAATGATTTTGGAAATGCCTTTTTATGTTTTCATTCTTATAATCAATCTTGAAAAATCTCCCCTCTAGGATAGGAAAAGAATCAACTCTTATCCTAATTTAGAAGCACTCTCATGGGTTTTCACTTCTTACTAAAGTGTTTCTTATAAATAGAAGTAGAGAATGTTTTCTACAAAAAAAAAAAAAGAATATAGCAACCAAAGATTAAAAAATAAATAGAAATTCTTAAGTTCCCAAAACAAAAAGAAATTAATACCATAGAAAAAATTAATTATTTAGCTTCATTGAGAACTTTTTTACATAAACTTGTATCCAAAAAGTGACATCTTTAAGAATATGCTATTTGGCACCTACAAAGAGATAGTTATGCTCTTACTATTAAAAAATAACCACACATTGAAGCTTTCAAATAGAGTAGAGAATAAATTGTTAAAGAAAATTTAAAATGCAAAAAATAAAGTAGACAAAGAAGGATAATCACCAAGAATGACTTCATGGATGCTTGATTGAAAGTTGTTACATATCTAGATGTCCGTTTCCAAGCATTTTTAGCAATAGGACATGATGTAAGGATACCTCTTACGATTCTCTTGCTCTTTCCTTATGTGTGTGTTTTTATAGGTTTTAGGATTTGTGGAGACATCTTGGAGGTCTTTGAGTCATCTTATCTAAGATTTGGACTCTTAGGAGAGACATCTAGGAAGATAGAAGATGTCTAGGCTAAGTTGAGAGCTTACAGATGATGTCTAGGGAATTTGATAAACATATCAACTAAGACATCTTAAAAAGTGGTGAGATGTCTTCGATATTGGTGAGATGCCTCATAAAAATAAAATATGTCTTAGCTAAGATGTCTCTTGAAGAGCTAAGATGTCTCAACTACACTGTGAGATGTCTTAGCGAGAAGTAAGATGTCTTAGCAAGAAGTGAGATGTCTCACTTGAATGGATATAGTTTTTTGAGACATCCTAGAAAGGCCAAAGATGATCCAAATGGGTAGGTGAGCTTCCAAAATTACCATTCCAAGTTTGGAAATATTTGAGCAAAGATGGAAAAATATGGAAATAGTGGAGGTTATTCAAGTTGAGCTTGAGGAAGGTTTCCTAGAGTTTTTTCTTACTTGCATAATAAATATGGATTGTGTTTCATGCTTGTACCATAGAGAGATGTGAGTGAGATGTTATGAGATGACAAGAGGACACTTGTGAAGAGTGCATGAATGTGTTTATAGATATTGATCAATAAAGTAAGGGTTGGCTTACTATCTCTTGAGTCTTATGAGTTGAGATCTCAATCTTGGTTGTGGGAAGGACTCTCCATCATTTGTTTCTTGCATTGAGAACAACCATTGTGTGGTTGTAGAGCCTCATGCTCAGTAGCATTATCTGAGTTTCTTGTGAGGTTTTGGATGTTTTGTGGATTTTGGAACCCTATTGTAATCTTCTCTATGAATAATTAAAGATAGTTTTCTCATTTTATAGCAAATTAATTATCTTTTTATAATATATAGATTAAATATTAAAATGTGATTTAATATTTGAGTGAAATTGCTCAAGAAAAAATTAGTATCAAAACTTAGTGTTGATTATTCCTTGGACTTGATTTGCAGATTTTTTAAAATTTAGATTACACTTAAGAAGAAATAGGTATAAGTCTTGAACAAAGACATGAAGTGCATGAAGCTTGCCTTCCAATTGATTGTTGCTTAGTTGGATGAGTTCAATGTAAAGGTGGATAGGAATGCTGGTCCTAGCTGTATCTAGACATGTAGAGATAATGAGCATTCACATTCATATGAAGAAGTTTCACAGCCTTCTAAAGATGGAATGGATGATGAGGAAGGACAATTTAGATTGGAAGTGTAGGAATCCATCAACCAAGAATTCCAATAGGAGGGAATTCTATTTCTTAGATGGAAATTTTGAGGGCTCCAATAGTGGTAACTACTTCTACTCTTAGCAAGCTAGATGGAGAAGATGAGGCAAGAGTTGCTAGAATGTTTAGAAATACTGCTAGACCTCCATACATTAAGTTGAAGACTTTCAATTATATAGATGGAACCAATGCTTTTTCAAGTTGGCTAAATGCTCTTGACTAGTACTTTGAGTTGGAAGATGTACCAAATAACTTGATGGTACACATCGATGAATCTAGATTAGAAGGTATGGCTTCTACTTGATGGAAAAAGAAGTTTGAAAGTTATGAAAGATAAAATAACCAACCCATTAGATATTGGAATTTGATGAAATATAGGTTAAGAAGAAAATTTGAATAGTATTTTTAGAGGTAAGAGACTATCTTGAGGTTGAAATTCATAAGGCAAGATAACAAGGATGTTAAAGTATTCTACATCAAATTTTGTGATCTATTCCATCAATCTAAGGTAAAATTGGAGGATTATGAATAAAATTCAATCTTTCTAGGAGGTTACAAAATGGCATACCAGCAAGATTTGTCTTTTTATGAGCCACAAATTCTTGAAGAGGCTTATGATTTGCTAGTTAAGGATGAACACGAATTAAGTGGATTGAGAAACTAGAGCAAACAAACATCCAAGGGGAAGGAGAAGGGATTCAAATTTGAGAAAAGATCCAAGTCAAAATATAAGAATAAGAATGAAAACCATGAAAAGAAGATAGAAAATGATGATGAGAAGGGCAAAGCCAAGAAGGACCAAGGTAAGAAAGAGAAGAGTCAAGGTAGCAACTCATCTAATATTCAATGCTTAAAGTGTGGACAATGGGAACACAAGTAATGGAAATTTCCATTTCACAAATTTGGCAAGGGAAAAGATGTACAAACTATGGAGGTGAAGGAGATATGAAGATAAGCTCTTCAGGGAGTTAATCCTAGTACTCCCAATATTTAAGAAGTTTCTGAATTTAGTTCTTATGCATTCATGAAGAATGTAAATAGAGGAGATCATCTTAATAAGGAATTATTATTTCAAATTGGGGTAGATTTTTGCTTAGTAGGGAATGAATTCATGTTTTAATTAATGGGGGAGCACAAGAAAATGTTATTTCTTCTAGGGTATTTACTATATTGGATTTGGTAACTAATCCTTATTCTAGCCCCTATAAAGTCATTGGTTATCTAGAGTTTTCTCTCAAGATGTGAGGGAACAATGTATTTTGAAATTTAAAATTAGATATTTTCATGATGTTGTGAAGTATGATGTACTTCCAATAGATTATGTAGCTATGATTCTTGGTAGACCTTGAAATTTTAACAATGTTCCTTAGTTTGATAGATCAAGAAATATATGGTATATCTAGATTTGATGGAATCCATGAGATAATTCCCATGGTAGTAGAAGAAGTGAGGAAAGAAAGCTCACTTAATTATTTCTTAATCCTTTCATGAGAGAGGTAATACATTAAGAAACATGATGAAACAAGTTTTGGATTTTTTGTTGTATCAATAATTGCTTCTAACCATGATGATGTGTAAGTTGAACTTCCTACATGTGTGCTAGTCTTGAAGGAGAAATTTTTTAAAGTGTTCAAGGGAGAATTGGATGGATTACCATCAATTAGAAATGTATAGTATTAGATTGATTTCATCCCTAGTACTAACATTCCAAATAAGAGAACTTACCAGATAGTACCAAATTAGCAGGCTAATTGCAAAGGCAAGTAGAGCAGTTACTTGTAAATGGCTTTGTGAAGGAATTCATTTTACCATGTATAGTTCCAATAGTACTAGTACCAAAGAAGGATAATGATGAATGGAGGATGTGCATTGATTCTAGGGTAGTCAATAGGATAACAATAAGGTATAGGTTTTCTATTCTAAGGATAAATGATATCCTTGATGGTCTTAATAATGTGGATATTTTTAGCAAAATTGATTTAAAAAGTGATTACAATCAAATTAGAATTAGAACTTGTGATAAATGTAAGATAGTTTTTAAAACACTGAGTGGATTATTTGAGTGGTTGGTGATGCTATTTGGGCTCATGAATGCACCTACTACATTCATGAGATTAATGCATGATGAATTGAAGAACTTGATTGGTAAGTGCTATATTGTCTTTTTTGATGATATTTTGGTATATATCTATAATGGGGAAGAGCACTTGGATCACTTGTGGATGATGAGTTTTAAGTTGAAGGAGAAACAATTAGTGATCAATGTGAAAAAAATTCAATTTCTCAAGAGGAAAATCATATATTTGGTGCATGTGGTTTCTAAAAACCAAATTTGAATGGAAAGTACCAAGGTGAAGGCTATTAGGGATTGGCCAACCCCTAGGAATGATTGGGAGGTAAGATCATTTATTGTTTAGTAGGTTTTTATGAATGGTTCATTAACAATTTTAGTGGTATTTCATAGCATATGTTTTCTTTGTTGAAGTAAAATAAAGATTTTAAGAGGGATAATGAAACCCAAGGGAGCTTTGATTTTTTGAAGGAAAAAATCACTAGTGAACTAGTGCTTCTAATTCTAGATTTTTAGAAATTTTTTAGGTGGAGATGGATGTAATTAAACTTACCATTGGTGAGGTACTTTCACAAGAAGGTAGGACTATTAATTTCTTTTTTGAAAAGTTAAATGAGTTAAGGAAAAAATATAGTGTATATGAGAAGGAGTTGTACACTATTCTTCAAGTAATCTAGCATTGGAGGCATTACTTCTTGCCAAAAGAATTCACTTTGATGATAGACCATGAAGCACTGCAATTTCTAAACTCACAAAAGTAGTTAAGTGCAAAGCATATGAAGTGGATTGCATAGTTGCAAGAGTTCAAATTTGTGCTAAAGCACAAAATTAGGAAAATCAATGTGGTGGATGATGCATTGTCCAAGGTGCATGTGCTTGATTTCAGTATACTTCATGTAGAAGATATGAGTGATTTTTTGTATTTGTATAATCATGATGATGATTTTTGGAAGGTTTCAAGGATGCTCAAAGAATGATTTTTGAGTAGGATAAACCATTTTAGGGGTTATCATATTTAAGATGAACTATTATTTAAGAATGAAAAGGTATGTATTCCTAATTGTGATTTTAGAAAAAATATTTTGTTTGAAAAACATTGTAGTCACATGGTAGGTCATATGGGTAAGGATAAAACATTGGAACATGTGGGTAGGTACTATTTTTGGCCTAGTATGACAACTAAAGTTTCAAAATTTATGAAGGAGTACTTAACTTTTTAGAAGTTCAAAGGAGGTAAAGAAGTGGATGGACATTATATGTATTTGCAAATTCCCAAGGGTTCATGGGAAAGTATGTGTATGGATTTTATGAATGGGATTCCAAAAACCAAGAGTGGAAATGATGTAGTTTTTGATGTTGACAAGTTCTTCAAGATGACATATTTCATTTTGTACAAAATGGTGAGTGATGCTTGTCATGTTGAAAATTTATTTTTCTAGCATGTTGTGGAATTCCTTTTAATATTGTTAGTAATAGAGACTCCAAATTCACTAGCCACTTTTAAAGGTCCCTTTGGAAACTTTTGGGGACTAGATTGAATTTTTCTAATGCATATCATCCATAATACGATGATGAAATGGAGGTGGTAAATAAATCCTTATTAAACATATTGAGGTATTTGTATGGTGGACAACCTAATAGGTGGGAAAACTTGTTGTGTCATGCTAAGTTTTCATAAAATAATGCTTTTTATGTTGCTATCAGTAAAAGTTCATTTGAGGTGAATTATGATTTTTGCTTAAATATGGTGGAAACTTTAAAGATATTTGATGGTAAAGATTAACTTAGTGCTGATTTTGCATAAGAGATGAGGCATCTCCAGGTACAAGTTAAATCAAATATTTAGAAGAAGGTTGAAGAGAGATTCCTCATAAGGAATGAGGGAAAATGAAAGCCAAAATTTTCTTTTGGTGACTTGATTTAAATGCACTTGAAGAAGAAGTGATTGAGAGATGTCAACTTCTCCAAAGTTGAAAGCTAGGAAGATGGGACATTTCAGAATTAAGGCCAAGATTAATGATAATGCTTTTGAGATTGATTTACCAAATGATGTTGCTATGTATTTTTTATTTAATGTTTCAGATATTATGTACTAGCATGGATCTATTAATAAGGAGACCATACAGGGTAGCATTAATATGTTGAAGGGGACTATTGATCATTCCAAGTGTTCAATAAAAAGGAAGGTAATCATACGCAAGTAGTGGAAAAATTCTAGCACTAGGAGAGTTAAGAGACATGAGTAGTTGATCCATTGGAAGGATCAATTTTTGAATGATTTTATATGGGTCCATGAGATTAAACTTCATGAGTGGGGGATCACTTTAACCCCTATTTCCTTATTCACATGAGTTCACTTTTTAAAGGGTGGTAGATGTTGACCTTTTGGTATGTCAAAACCTTAAGAAAAATGGAGAAAATAGAATGTTTGTAGTGGATGATGATTTTTTAGGACATGAATAAGAACTCCACATGAGATCTGAGAACTCAAGAAAATGAGAGTTATGATGAGATGTTAAAATGGAGACTACTTGGATAAGATGAGAGCATGGATGAGCATGGACAAAAGAAAGGCTATAAATCAAATGAAGATGCTCCAAGGAGTGGAAAGAAGGAAAATTAACTAGAGAAATCCTAAGAAGATAGAGCTTAAGAGTTGGGGGAAGATGTCTCTTAAAAATAGTAGACATTTACATCCAAGAGTAGACATCTTCGTGTACACATCCCATTGTAGATGTTCCATTTTCTAGTGAGATATCTCTACTAAATTGAGGCAAGTCTTAGGTAGACATTCCAACTTTAAAGTAGATGTCTATAATACCTATTTGGTAACTATTGCATGAATTCCAAGGAGTTTTTAGAAGTTTTAAGGCTATAAGAAGATGTCAAAATCATTGGAATTGTGCAAGCACTATTCACATTCAAGCTTCTAATTGTCTATTCTATGTAACTCTATTCTTGCTCTTCATTGTAACATTATTTGATTAGTTGTAACTTGTACTAAGATTCAAAGTACAAGAACTTGTAAAGTTGGTAACATTCATTCATTATGTCTTTCTCTCTTTCTTGTAGCCATGCAAGGTTGATGTGCTTCATGTGAGAAGAAGTCCACATTGAGCTTGTTGGGACCTTCTAGGCTTTAGTAGTTTTGTAGCATTAAAACACTTCAAAAAAGAGCTGAATTTTGAAAAGTTTCTGAGACCCTTGAAATCACATAATGAGATTATTAGGACCTTGTGGGGTTGAGTGGTTTCGTAGTGACAAAACACTTTCAAGTGGAGCTCAAAGCTTGTATAAGTTATGGTGTCCTTCAAACCACATTTTTGAGAAAAAAATTCTAAAGGTATGCATAGATTCTACCAACTATGTTTGGATGTATCCAAGTTGGGGAACCACGTAAAATTTGGTGTGGTTTGTGTGGCATGTGCAATTTTAATTGGGAAACTTATTCAACCAACCCCCCCCCCCCTGCTAAGTTTTTGATCCATAGGAGAGATGGTGTAGGAACATCTATTATAATCCCCTTGTTCTTTTCCTAATTGTGTATTTTTGTAGACTAAAAGCTTTGTGGAAATATCATGGAGGTCATGGAGTCATCTTGCCTAAGATTTGGACTCTCAAGAAAGACATTTGGAGAGGTAGGAGATGTTAAGACCAAGTTGAGAGCTTGCATGAGACATCTAGGAAATTTGACAAACATCTCAAGTGAAATGTCTTACAAAAATATAGGACATCTCCAAAAGAGCTGAGACATCTTAGCTACAGTGGAAAACTTCTTAGCCAAAAGTGAGATATCTTACTTGAATGAACAATTTTCTTAGTGAGACGTATTAGATAGGCTAGAAATGACTTGAATAGGGAAGGAAACTTTCAAACTTATTGTTTTAAGTTTGGAAACATCTAAGTAAATGTGGAAAAATATGAAAATGATAGAAGATCTTCAATTTATTCTTAAGGAAGTTTTCCTAAGATGTTTATCTTGCTTAGTTAATAAATATGGATTTTCTTTCATGATCGTACCATATAGAGATGTGAGTGAAATATTGAGATGTCAAGAAGATACCTATGAAGAGTTAATAAGTGTGTTTGTAGCTCTTGGTCAATAGAATAAGTGTTAGTGTAGTGTCTCTTGAGTCTTATGAGTTGAGATCTTAATCCTAGTTATGGGAAGGACTCTCCATCAGTTGTGTCTTGCATTGAGAACAATCATTGTGTGGTTGTAGAGCCTCATGCTCTATAGCATTGTTTGAGTGTTTTGAGAGATTTTCAATATTTTTTAGATTATGGAATCCCATTCTAATATTCTTTTTGAATAATTAAAGATTGCTAGTTTCCTCATTTTTAGCAAATTAATTATCTTTTTATAATATTTGCATTTAATGTTAGAAGATGATTTAATATTGGAGTGAACTTGCTCTAGGACACTCAAGAAAAACATGAGAAAATGAGTATTTACTTCTATAAAGAAGACATTGAGGAGAAATATTTCTTATTTATTTAAGTTGAGTGCTAGTAGGAAGACCTTGATGAATAAGATACTATAAAATATATGAATTTTAGGAAATGTAGGAGCTCCTCAAATATCTTTTAGCTTTCTTAAAAATTATGACGATAATTGCATTTTCCAAGATTTATTGAATTTTTTATAAATAGAATCATTCTTTCTAATAATCTCATAAGAAAATTTCAAATTAAAAAGAAAAACATATTTTCCATCCTTCCAAAAAAATATCTAAAAAGTTGTGATGAAATTGTTAATTTTAAATAAATTCTTAATAATAGAAATTGATTTTTCAAAATTTTTTTTATTTATTTTTAAACCATAAAGGCTAGAAGCTTCATTTCAAGTAATCCATCTATCATGCATACATAGACAAGAAACTAAAATAATACCAAATATTCTCCAAGTGATATACAATCTAGATGCATTAGTAGCTCAAGCTCCTTTGTTAAAAGGAAGCCAATGTGGACTAATTTGTTAAAGCATATATTTTGAAATTATAATATGATTGTAATTCCAATATTTACTAAGCTTGCACCATGTCTTCCAAATTTTTTTATGAATTAGAGAATTAGGTATAGAAATGGCCTATGGAAAAAGAAAATAGTGAAGAAAGATCATCTATTATTATTCTTATGTTTTTCTTGCATACGTATGTTTCTTAAAAGAATCATCTAAATATCATATCCATTAATGCATTTTACAATCCATTTTGTTGTAAGATAAATACCTTGGTTATAATAATTAATAAGGTTGAGTCCTTCATCTTTCTTGCTATTAGTGTAAATATCCCAAGGAACTCTAGAAAAACCTTTTTTTATGTTGCTTAGCAGATTAAAGGAACTATTAAATAATATGATCAATTCTCTCATCAGAAGTTTTAGAAGAAGCACAATAACTAGAGTAATAAAGATGAGTTGATAAAAGCATTTACTTAATAACTAAATTTTTCTAGTAAGGATGAGATTTTTTCATTTCATTTATGAAGTTTCTTTTCAATTCTATCAACCACATAATTTCACAAAATAGTAAGATTAGTTTAAAAGAAAAAAAATGTTCCTAAAATTCTAAAGACAAAATATTTTTTCAAAATTTTCCTAGGCTTGAGAGTAACTCAATTATTAATATTTTTGTTACAATATACTTGATTTTTTTAACTGATTTGAAAACTAGATGACATGTTGTAATTCTTCACTATGGATAAAAGAGTATTGAAATGTTGCAGAGAATTATTGATCATAAAAAAAGAATCATTTGCATAGTGCCTTAATTGAAATTTCCTTACGAAGTTTCTTTGTAGCCCATAATGCAGATTATATGAAAGAAAATTTACAACAATAATAAAACCTATTTGATTAGGTTTGATGATATCCTCAATAACCTTTTGAATTAGGTAAGCCATGCATTTAGCTAAAATTTTATAAGTATTGTTAAAAAAGGTATAGGCCTCCAATTACTAATATGTTGAAGATCTTCATTCTTGGGAAAAAGAAATATGAAATCTTTATTAATATTTTTACCAAGAGAAAAATTTTTAATCGCTTCTTAAAAAATATAAAAGAGATCTTGAATAATGTCCCAATGCTTCTTAAAAAATTCAATAGGAAAATCATCAAAACCTAGACCTTTACCATTTACTAAATAAAATTTTGTTACTTTGATATCTTCCATTGTAATTTCTACTTCAAGAATACTTTGATGTACTTTTGTTATAAGATGATAAATTTGTGTACTAGAGGCCTAGAATGATTCCTTGCTAAACTCTTTAAAAGAAAAATAATTTGCTAAAAAATTGTTAATAGTATGATGATCTTTAATGATGGAATAATTTATATAAAGTAATTTCACTTTAGGTACTTGATCTCTTCTTTTAGAAATTTAAAAAATTTCTTTGTAAGGTTCATCTTCAATTTTCATCCAACCTATGCAAATTTTAGTGAGAGCACTTTTAACTTCAAAAGTATCCCAACATTGTTTAGCATAATAAGCCTTAGCGAAGGCTTTTTGGAATTCAAAAGTAATGGAATTTTGATTTTTAAAAAATTGCACTTGCTTTACAAATTTTGAAAGATATTTTCAACTTGATGCTTATGCTTAGAAAATTAATTTCCAAACTATGTAGTTTCCTACCACCATTCAATCAAACGAATATTACCAATAGGATTTTTTTTTTTTGCTTTCTATAAAGGCTTCAAAATATATTTTCTACTAGGTCCTATGAACATATTAGCATTTATATGAAAAAGATCATGCTTTCAAAAGAGAGAAAAATCAATACCATAGAGAAAAATTCTAATAGGAAAATGATTTGATAAAGTGACATCTATATACACATCTACTTTCCTTGTAGGCTTCTAATAGGAAACATTAGATATGTAAAATATATCTAGTTGATAATAAATTCTATCATTTCCTTGCTAATAATTATATCAAGTATAATGCTTCTTATTCAAATGAGATGGAAATAAAGAGCTAACATAAAATAAAAAATAAAATAGTTTTCTTTGAAATTGCATCAATCTTCTTTATCTTGAGAAGACATATTAGGAGGAAGATCATTAAGTTTATCTAAATGATTTTTAACCATATTGAAATCACCTCTAATAATCTAAGAAACTTTAGTTAGAGAATGAAGATATTTTTAATCCTTTGATTGATCTTTTAAATTAGTAGAAGTATAAATATTACAAAGTTCAAAGTCACCTTTTTCACTTTGAAAAATAATCCAAATAACTCTTCCAAGATTATCAAAACCAAAAGTCAAAACTTTTCTAGTATAATTTTTATTAAAAAAATAGCAACACCTCATTTATTAACTTCATGAGTAGTAGAAAAAATAATATAATTTTAAAAATGCATTAACTAATAAAAATAATATCATAAGTTGAAATATTAATTTCTTGTAGCAAAATAAAATCTAAAGATAAATGCTAATTTGAAAGATACTTCTGAATAATCTTTGCTTTGGACCTATTACTAGCTTAGTTATATATTTATAATATATACCTATAATTTGACCAAGAGAATCTTATTCATTAACAAGTAATAAATTATTTAAGTAAATAATTTCATGACTTTTGGATGAAGAACAAGATTTAAGCATTAAAATTTACATGACTTCTAGATGAAGAACAAGATTTGTGTATCAAATTTTTCATAACAATGGGCTTTTTAAAAAAAATTGCAGTAGTTTTTATATGTTTTCACTCATGGTTAAATTTGCATTTGTCACATCCCCATTTCCAAATGGTGTTGCTGGCTAATGAACTTCATAACAAGTGTTATTGTTATTTTAATAAGATCCAAAAGGTTAGTTGTAATTGAGATCCAAAAAGGCATGTTGTACTAATGGACATGTCTCTTAAGGTAACCTTTAGGGGTTTGAACTAAGGCATTTATACCTAGGTTTGAGGTCGTGTTAGCATGGAGTGGTAGAGCTAGTATAGGCAAGTCATGGAGAGTTGCATGAAGTAGGATAGGAAGTGGATTGGCCATCCTTTCTGGCCAGGTTATAGGCCTAAATGTGGTGGCAGTGCTATATTGCCTTTAAGGGATAGATGCCAAAGGAAGAAAACCCCAAGGAACACTCTCGAAGCATGATCCGGATACGCTATTCCATATTAATAAAGCATTCTTTTCTTTCTATTTCTGCATTTTTCCTATTATTTCATTTATACATAATGTTGAATATCACATATATTTTGCATTTGGTATATTTTCTTCGTATGCATAATGTCTAATATATAGTATATTTAACGTTTGACATGACATCCAAGGATGGGGTGTCATAGCATTTCCTATCAGAGCATACAAAAAAAAAAAAAATTGCCAAGAGTGAGAACATATAAAAACTATTGTAATTTTTTTAAAAAACCCATTGTTATAAAAAATTTGATACACAAAACTTGTTCTTCATACAAAAGTCACGTAAATGGGGTTAATTCCTTCTATAAGCATTTCTTCAACTTCTAAGAGTCCTGATAAGAGTAATAGTTGGGGTTCTAGATCCATATTATTATTAGTAGAAAAGTGTTTAATCTCTTCACCATCCTAATTCAAGATCCCCATTTCTTTTTTTGCTAGACACCTTGAACATGTTGGACCAAGCCTTTGTATAGGTTTCATAGAAATACTTAAAAAACTTTCATTGCAAATATCACATGATCAAGAAACATTGAAATTAGCAAATCTTATAATTGCATGCATGATTTGTGCATTAGACTTATGAAGATTTGGATAAGATACCTGATTGTTCATTCCTTTAGAAGGTATTTGTTGATTCATTGTATTTGAAATATTGTGTTGTTGATGTTCCATTTGTGGTCTTGGTCGATCTTGTTCTTGATCAAGTCTTGCAACTAAATATAACATCTCTACCACCTTTGCTTGTCTTCTTTGTTACCTAAAATGTTGTTGTCTTTCATGACCTTGTGCACATTCTTGTTCTATATTATTAACCTCTATTGGATTTATACGTAATTTGTCTTCTACCATCAAATCATCATTATGTGTAGACATTCAACCATGTTCATGACCATGACCATGACCCCATGGCCCCATCCTCTATTTGAAAGAACTTCTTGCAATGGAGGTGCATGCACATTTTTATTAACAGGAATGGTTGGTAATTGATTTTCTTATTCATATGTGCCTTCTCATCCTTATCCTCATCCACGTCCTCGTCCATGTCCATGGCTCTATTGTGGAATATTACATGGTTGTTGGGCACATTCTTCCATATATTCATCATCTTCATTGATTGAATCTCCCATATTTGTTGGATATGTTTTGCATATTTCATCAAAATGTCCATGTCCATGTCCACATCATTGTCCTCATCTACGATCCATTCCACATTACATTAAAAAGATCCTCATTTCATTTGGCTGAGAGGCCATTACCAGTCATAATTTGGTAACGCTTTGTCCATAACGCTGACTAACGTTGACTTTTCCGAGAGGTCATTACCAGTCATATTTTGGTAACTCCAACTTTGTGCATAATGCTAACGTGTTATGAAAGGTTACATCGTGTTATGAAAGGTTACGTCTGTTGCATAATTCTCTATTTACGAGCCATGCCTTTGCTTTGATGTGCTAGAATTCACAAGGCTAACCAAGAAATTGCTAAGGAAGTTGCCAATGCCACCACTGAGAAAGAAGAGGCACCTGCAACACTGTGCATGTTGTGGGGGAATTGATTGTATAGAAAATGATAAAGAAATTATAGCATACAAAAGTGTTCATTTATGCTAATAAAACCAGCCAGCTCTCTAGGAATGAGGGTTTAGGATGCTCGTATTGTAATGCAAACATTATTCTACTTGCTCCAACTCTTGAAATTAAAGCCCCTTCCCACAACCAAAATGGATAGAAAATTGGATGCCGCAGCGGGCAGCCAGCATGATAAACAGACAGTAAAGAATCCATGATGGTCAAACAAATCTTGTGACTTGTTCACACATTGCACCCAGACTTTCACCTCACTTACTCCTTCTCAAACCAACACACAGCCTGCCCTCTACACAAGTAAATCTCACTTATCATTTCAACACAAAACCAAAAAACACTCTCTCATAGAACCATCACACCCTAATGGCTTCTTCTTCTTATTCTTCTTTTCCTACAATCTCCCAAGCAGCTGTTCTTCTTTTTCTATGCTCGATTCTCTTGGCAGAATCAGTAGTTATAGAAGAATTCTCTTAGTAGGATCAGCAATTGCAGAAGAAAAGAATTTAGGAGTGCAAAATTGTTTCGCAAAACTATCCAAAAGAGCAGGAGCATGGGGTGGGGGAGGAGCCAAAGTAGGAGAATCCACGGTATGCCTAAGCAGAGGCAAGTGTTTTCTGAAGATGCTCTACTATCCCAAGGAATGCCCTACGTGGAAACCTGAGGATTCCAAATCCAAGGCATGTTACATGAATTGCAATCATCACCACATCCGTGACTTGTTTTGGTATGCTTTTGATATATCACCAACATGTTTCACATATTTTAGTTTTTATTTCATTTTGAATGTTTAATATATAGTTGGTTTGAATTTTGGAAATTTATGGGTGTTGACTGCAGAGATGGTGAATGGATCAAGGAATTTGCAGTAGCAAAGAAGACACCCAACTACTCCTCCATCACCCAAAGGAAACACCCCCAGCTAATTCTCATTATTTGATCCTACCCACGTATTCCTTGCATTTCATTTCTATAATGTATACGACACGGACGTCCTACTTTTATTCACCTTTCTTTACTGGCTTCCTCCAGGTTCATTGTAAATACCAAATACCCTATACTGAATCTTATGTCGTGATTCTATAAACGCCAAAATTTATGAATTATAATGACAAATGTTAATTGAAGTTCCAAAGTTTATATAAAATCACTGAAGTGATTTACTTTCCTGATTGATAACCTTTCTTACAAAGCATCAAGTGTAGACATATGGACAGAAAATTGGAGTAGCAATTGAGGAATAACACCCGTAGGTTAATGTAATATTAGGAAGCTACCTCAAACAAACTGTTTTCATTGAATGAAGCCTCTAGATGTAGTAGTTAAGCATTTGCTAAAAGCATTTTAAAACTACCATTGAATTAATTCAAAAAATCTCACCCATGTGCTATTTAGTGATGCCAAAGGTTTTTAGAATTAATTTCAAAATGAAATGTTTAATTACGTCCAAAGCACAAAGAATTTGGAAGACACTCAAATTTCTTGTAGAAGGCTTTGACATGATCATCATGGCTATTGAACACCTCATTAAGAAAATTACCCAAAATTGATATATGAATTTGAACTTCTAACATAGATATAGCAAATTTAGACAAGATGGTGAATTTTGTGGGTGTCCTATGAACCCTCTGCCAACTCATCCAACGAAGGCTATAGATGATGAAAGTTGAATTTTACCTTTTCTAGATCATGTATTTGTCCTAAAGAGATGTCAAATTTACTTTGTACTCTTGACCACTTTACCACTTTAATTTATATAATCATATCTAATATAGTAAATAGATACCAAGTTTTTTGTTAAAAGATTGAAGTGCAAATATTTAATGCATTAGGATTCTAAAAGAAGCCTCGTTTTTTGAAGCATACTTTTTTGGTAAGGCTTTCTAAAGAAAAATAACTAACAACTAGACAAGATTGGTGGAGGGTTAAAGGGACACCTATAAAATGTTATCTCTTAAAGATTAATGTATGAAATCTAAAATATTAATGTAT
>MNCI01021441.1:304718-354237 GCA_015680685.1 Gnetum montanum
CTCTTACTTTTGACCGAATTTGCATTATATATCAAAAACAACAAATTTGGTCGAGGGTGAGAGCATACACTAATTGATGGAAATTTTTTTTCAGAAAACCCATCCTTAGGAAAAATAAGGTATAGAACTCTTGTTCTTCATCCAAAAGGCATGAAAATTTGGGTTTTTAAATCTTGTTCTTCGTCCAGAAGTCATGAAATTTTTTATTCGAAGAACTTTTTACTTGTAAACAAATAAGATTCTCTCAGCCAATTTATAGATATATATTATAAATATATAACTAAGCTAGTGACAAAACTAACAGTGAGATGTTAGGGAGAAGGCCCTCATCCTTTATTTTTTAAGCTTAGAATTTGTCTTATAAAAAGCATTATATGATAATAAAACATTTGAAATAGTATAGAAGTAGAAAGAAAATGAGATACCTTTGGGATTTTTAAATTAGAAGCAATATTTTAAGGCCTCTTCTTTTATGATGCACTAATGAAATCCATCTACATTTGTATTTTTATTGTTGGTGCTTATTGAAATTTTTTTCTAAAGATAAATTTTATTTAGATATCAAGAGTTTACTGGCACCTTTATAATTAAAAGAATTAGTAAAAGGTTAAGAACTTGTTGAAGAAGATTTCATGTATGCTTGCTAAAAACTATCATTATTCGCATTTTCTAAAAATTATTCTTTCTTTTCCTCACAAATGACTTTTTTTATTAAGAATAAGATAAATTTCAATGATATTGTTTTCATGACAATAATAGCTACAACATCTTTGTAAATTATTATGTGTAATTTTATGCAAAAAACATTGATTACTAGCTTTGAGTTTTAATTCTATCTTCTTCTGCTGTAAATTAATCTCTACAATATAACATGTGTACAACATACCATCTACCAATGTTTTGAACTCTATCTTTAGGATTATACTCATGTTGCTAGAAATTTTGCTTTCAAAACTTTGAAATAAAAGAGGAAGATTTTTTTTAATTGAATCCAACATGGAATTCTTGAATAATAAGAAAACTATGGATGAAAATTTACTTTTCATTCCTAAGAAATAAAGTATTATGCTTATCCTAAAAACTTTAAGATCTAATTATTTTTCAACCATTTTAGAATTTTCCAGTTCAAAAAAGAAAAAATATTTGGGAAAATAGTTGGCATTCAAAATATTAATGCCATAGTATTCAAGGATAGTCTAAATGACTAGTATAAAACCCTTATTTGGGCAAAAAAATCTAATAATTTATCGAAATAAGTATATTCAAGTGATATCTTTTGATAAGAATTCATATAAATTATTGAGTAAAAAAAAATTAAAAGCTTTAAACCTTTTCATAGTCTCTATAATTTAAGAGATGTTAGTATTTTCCATCTTTAGATCATTTCGTGCCCAAAAAAAATTTTGATGCAAAAACTATACTAGAAGTCTTCAAGCTCAACCATGAGTACAAAGTTGTGCAAGCTAACCAATTGGCCAATTGGTTAAGGATACATATGATAGAATTTGATTTTTTTACTTATTATTTATATTATTTATAGGTTTTAAACCCTCCCCCTCCCTAATTAAAGTAATTAAATATTGATGTATTCCATGATTATCACTTTAGTTTGAAAAGGAAAATACTTATGGAGAATAATGAACGTTCCTTTTAGACTTATCAACACATCTTTTTTTTTTTTTTTGGAAAAACATATATAGGGGTTGGTATCATAACCCTCTTACCATAGCAAGGTAGATATGACCCTCTACATAATAATTACGACATCTTTTTATTCATTAAAATGATTCAAAATAAGATGCATTTGTAATATTATCAAGCTACAAGGACACAAATAATTTTGGTTTTATTCCATGTTTTTGCCTTATTCTAGTGATATTTATGTAAATAAGATGTTTGATTTTGGTTTTCTTGATAATGTATATGAGTTATTGGTTGCTATATTACATTACAATATGTGTTTACCCAAATTTTTACTTACCCTCCTTGTAATCAAATTTTTTTTATAACTAATTGATATAATGCAAAAACATAACATTCAAGTCATTCATGCAAAGTAATAATTTTTTTTTTCTTTTTAAGATTAGTAACGCTTTAAATGGTATAAAATACCCTAAATATAGGACCATTTATACATAGGAATATAGTGTTGACTATTTATAAATGGACTTTAGATTTTAATACTCAATCTAAAAAACATTCTAAAGTTCCATGTTTTATCGATGTATTTAATATTTTATTGATTTTTTTAGAGAACTAAGGAGTAAATTATTAGTTCTCTGGGTCTCATTATCTATGTAAAATCTATTTCTAGACCATTTGATTCTTGTAGATGTGTTTTATTAAAATCACTCTTCTTAACTATATAAATAAATTAATATTGAAAGCAAGTTGAAAGATGTATATTCAACTAATTACAAATTAAAATCTTTCTAATTGTTGTAACTTTTAACATTACAAATGATATTTGTTTAAGTTTTACCATTTACTATTCAAGAAAAAAGATGTTGAGGATAAGAAAAAACATGTTGAAGTTGAGAATAAATAAAAATAATTTAAAGCTAATATTATGAAAAATCAAGTTGATATCAATTATAAGAATAATCGAATGATGATAAGAAACTTAAGAAGAAGATACATATTGCCATAAATACTTTTACTTTAACTACAAGAAGTAGTAATTAGTCCAAAAAGATAGTACGTAAGGAAAAGTTTTCCTTATTTAACAAGAGTATTCTTAACTCAAAGATTAAAACTAAAAATGACAAGTAAGTTATAGATAATGATAAAGAATATTAAGTTTAATTGTGTTAGATAATATATATAATCATTTTTTATTGGATATTTCTTTCCTACAAAATTTGGTATTTTGCATAAACTTTGTATTGCTACCCTTAATCTTTTTACTATTTTAAATTCAAGCATGAATGTTGAATATAATGTAAATTTTGTTAGGACTAGAATCATCCTCTGTACTAAAAAATAAATTTCCTCTCTTAATTTTTCAAAGCAACAATTGTAAGTTTGTATACCTAAATAGATATTACTAAAAGCAAAAATTTTTATCTTCCCATGTTATTTTTGGTATTTCTTATTCATCAAGAATGTGATGTATGATGAGTCATGTTTTGACACACTTCAATATCGGATACCTGATACTAGAGCTGCAACATTGGATACCCGATGTTGGAGCCCAGAACATAATGTTAGATATCCAATATCACAGGTTATACGTCGACCTATAAATATAGTGCTTGGGCTCACAATTTTCATATATTTTTTTGTAGTTTTGCATAGAGTAGTGAAGCTTTTGTAGTTTTTGTTTCCAAAGTTAGAATATTTTTTGAGTGCTTGCAGCAAGAGTTTGAGTGTGTACAGATCGTTTTTTGAACATTGATATACCTAAGTGCAACAATGTGATGGGAATAAAAATGAACCCTTTTGACAATCTTTGCAGCACTAAGAATAGATTAATATTTCATTTAATGCACTTTACTTTAATTCATTTAAACTTAAGTAATTAATTTCTAGTTGTTAATGAATATAAGTACAACCACTTCGAGCATACATATAGTACTCGGTAACCCAACAACACTTAACATTTGGTAGCCCACCAACACTTTATGTGTTTAGGATGTGTCCAAAAAAGTGGGATGGGTACTTGTGTTAGGCTAGTTAGGTAGTAAATGAATTAGATCTTAAATTACTCTACCTTTCATTCTTGTTGTAGGTGATTAAACTTATAAAACATAAAATGAGAAAAATCATGTACCTCAATTACACTTAAACCATACCCTTAAGCTTCATAAGTGTAGTTGGGAAGACAACGAATGTTCTCAATGCTTGTTTTACTTCTTAGAGGGACTAGTGCATTGGAGAACTATAGGTCCATGGAATTTGACCAAATTGCATGTGAATGCCTTAGTGGTTCATATGGTTGGGCATAGGGGTACCTCGTTGCTCATCATTGGTGTTGTTGCTGGGGAACTTGTGGTTGTTTCATGTACTATCTAGGATTTAGTGGAAATCATTCAAAATTGTTGGAATGAACCTTAGAGTCATATCATATTTTACAATTAGTACAACAAAAATTTAAAAATCATGCTGCATTTTTATCATCTCATTGAATATGTCTTTTTCTCACAGGAGTGCTTCTCCACCTAAGTCTAATGGAGATCATTAGCCAGTGCCTTAGCAATATCAAGTGGTATATGCTCATCCTGATGAGTATGCATAAAAGTTCACCTTCATTCTACATTAGGATGAACAATTATGGTGGTATGACATGGAGGGAAACATCATGTTGTCACTTGATTGATCCATTCCTATAATGCTCCAACAAATACTTATATAATGGGGTCTATAGGAACTTCATGCTGAGTATGTTATGTAAGATAGTGATGCTAGGGATTATCATCCCAGTGAGGCACAATGTCGTAGGGATTGCCAATTGGAACAATGTTATGAATTTGCAAAGGAAAAAGAATTTATTGATTCTCCATTCCGACTATACCAAAAAGATGGTGAAAAGTCCTTCTCTAAGGGTTTTCCATTTAGTGAAATTCTTCTCTTTGACTTCAGTGAATTAGGTCAAAACCAAAACCTGGAGTCCACTATCCACAATCTTGGTTATTGTAAGAACGGATCTAATAATAAAGAAGGATCTAAATAGGCAAGCCAAGGTAGGGATGTGGATAAGAAAAAAGATCGTGATCATGGTCATGATCGTTGAAGAGGTGGTAGTAGGCACTATGATGATGCTAGTCTTCCTTCCTCTTTACCTTCATCATCATCATCATCTTCTTCTTCTAGCTTTGACCATAACCATAGGAGGTGAGACCATGATGGAGGTAACCAAAATGACCAATGGGACCAAAATGATTGAAGGGACCATTGGGAAAGGCAAGATCAAGGGACTAGACATTCAAGAGAGGCACATCATCATGAAAAAATGGGTAGTAGAGGACATCGTAAGAACCATAATCATGGTCTCAATAATCCTTTGCTTGCTACCCGAAGTATGCTCAATATCGTAGAGGTAGTACAAATTCCAACAAGATACATGAAGGATAGTCGAATCAAAAGGCTAAACATGAACAATATTTCTTGGTTCAAAGGGGGATATAGCTCTAATCTGCAGAATCATCTCTAAGATTTTTAAGATGCATGCACCTTGTAGAACATAGAGAATGAGTGATAAAAACTTAAGTTGTTCCCAAGGATACTCATCAAAGAAGCAAAGAATTGGTACTGGTCCTTAGAGTCAAAATCTATCAAATAATGGAGTACCATGCTTGAATTATTTAATAATAAATATCAAACATACTCCAAGGTGTTCAACTTGAGAAGACAAATCCAAGGATGGAAACAAGGAACACATGAATCCTTGGATGCCATAATCAGCTGATACTATTCCTTAATGCACAAATGTCTTTGCCATTGTTATTCTTAACTGGATCAACTTTGCCACATTGTAGATGGGCTTTGATTAGAAATGAGGAGAACCCTTGGTGTCTATGCCTAAGGATGACTATTAGAATTAAGTGGTTATTAGATACAAAGAATAATCGAGTAGGTAGGTAAAGAGGAGGGTGAATTAACAAAAAGATAAAGTGTAAAAGAATATAATCATGATACTTCCATTTGCAAGAGGGAGGTTCGATTTAATGATAGTGAGGAAGAATTTGCACTTGATGAGATGGTGAGTAGGAAAACCTTGCCACTTCAAAAACTTCAATTTGAAATTATGGCTAAGTTTGATCAGTTATGGGACTCCATGGATAGCAAATTTCAAGCTATCCTAAAAATTTCTAAAGAGTCCAAAAAACAAGGTAGTGATTGTGAGTGCAGGAGGCACAAGGAAGTTGAACATGCTTATCAAAAAGGTAAGGATAAGATTGTTGCAATAGAAGAAGTTGTAGAAAGTGAATCAGATGATGATGGTGGATTTGACATCTACCAATATAAACATCCTAATGAATGTTGCCCCATAATGTCACATTTACGGGAGTCTAGGGTGTATTCTTTGAATCCATGACTAACACAAAGGCAAACATCCAGAAGATTACCTTATCCTCAAGGTAATTTTAGGTAGTTCCACTAGCAATAGTAATATTATCCAAGTTGAACTCCATTGCAACCATATGAGGAGTATCAACATTGGCAGCAACCATAATCATGGGTGCTAGCACCACCAAGGTAGTAATACCCTTACAAACAACCTGATCCATATGGGTACTACGTTCAGCAACCTTGTCTCCATGTGACTTCTCTAGTCATTTTTCTACGTTTCAGTCTCACTAACACCCTTCTGATTATTATTAAACTCATTCTCCACATGAAAGAAGGGATGCCACCTTTTATCCTTATTTCCCTCTTGTTCATGCACACGTTCCTCCTCTAGCTGCATAGTTACCACCTACTCCACCTATGCAGGGTGAACTACTAGCTCACCTGCAACAACAAAATGCTACTAAGGTCATTAATCTACAACTGATTCATCAATTGAGTGGGTTGTATACTTGATCAAAGAAAATACCTTTATTTCGACCCTACAGTCCACTTAAGCCCTTAAATACACCTACGGTTGACAACCCTGTCCCTCCATCTTCCTTTGTATCAAATTCCTTCAACTCCTCTTCAAACCAGACACTACCTAGTATCCATACCATGATGCTTACTCACACTGTATCTAATTGGATCTATACTAGAAACCTTCCTAGGAAATTAGCTGATCTTGGAAGTATGCTCATTTATTTGCAAATTGCTAGGAATGCAGTATGCAAAGCTCTTCTTGACTTAGGTTATAGTGTCAATTTAATTTCTCATGAGATGTACACTGAATGGAACCTTGCTCCTCTCAAGGAGAGCAATATTAGATTAGAATTGGTAGACTAGTCTGTCACTGTTCCATTAGGACTAGTGGAAGACATTGTGACCATTGTCTGTGGGTGGTATTATCCTATTGATTTCCTAGTGATCAAGGTGGAGAACAACAAAGGGCATTTCCCAATCATCATGGGAAGGGTATGGCTTAACATCATTCATGCAAGAATGGGCATCAAAGATCTTTCCTTGGAAATATAAAAAAAAAATGCATTCAAAAAGATCAAGAAGAAGTGAGTTCCATGCATCACATATAGTGATATAGGGTGCAATTGTGTGTAGAAACTCTAGGTTATGGAACAAGCATTTATCTTTGCATGTAAGTAGTGTGCACTAGAAGTAGAAATTCAAAGGTGTATGTACATGGTAGCCACAAAAAAAGAGGGCACCCAGTGGTTGACCACTAATTCTAAGAGTAGCACACTTTGCAGGAACCAATTGAGAGCCTAACATGCACATATGTCATAGGAATGGATGAACTAGAGCAAGTTCATCACCAAATCTCTAATGATGCAAATGATGATACTTATTGGGAAGAGTTGGAGATTCTTGAAAATTTCAAGCAAAAGCCCCTTAAACTAAAAATGCTACTAGTTAGAATGGAATATGTGTTTTTTAAAAATGGGTGCAAATCTTACTCCAGAGTAGAAAAAGATGTTGTTGAATGTGGTTGAAAATTTGTTAATAGCTTTTTCTTGGTTATATCTTGAACTCATAGGGATTGATCCCAGGATATGTCAGCATTGTATTTAACCAATGTGGCCATGAAGCCAAAGATATAGCCATAGAGGTGATTAAACCCCAAATTGAAGTAGATCATCAAAGAGAAAATCAAACAAATCCTCAAGGTAGGGTTCATTTATCCCATTGTAGATAGTGAGTGGGTTTGTCCACTTGTGATTGTACCAAAGAAAGTAGGCAATTGGTGGGCCTTCATCGATTTTTGGCTACTGAATATGGCAACATTCAAGGACCATTTTCCGTTGTCATTTGTTGATTAGGTGTTAGACATAATATATGGGCATTGTTACTATAGTTTTCAAGATGGTTATAATGGTTATAAAAAAATTAAACTACACCAGAGGACCAAGCAAAGACAACATTCATGAGTCCTTGCAGGACTTTTGCATATCACAAGATACCATTTGGTCTATGCAATGCTCTTGCTACATTCCAACTCCTGGTTCTGAGCATTTTTCAACAAAAAATTGGAAGTGGTGTTGAATTATTCATGGATGACTTCTCCACTTATGGAGCTACATTTGAGCAAGCCCTGGACCACCTTGAGCAAGTGGTAAAATGATGTGTTGAAACCAAATTGTAGCTCAATTGGTAAAAGAGTCATCTAATGGTCCAGGAAAGCATTGTATTGGGGAACAAAATATCAAAACAAAGAATTGCGATAGACCCTAAGAAAATAAGGGTCATCTAAGGAATAACCTTCCAACCAAAAACTCAACTATGCCCTTTGGGCCTACTACTCAACATGGAAACTTCCTATAAGCTATTCTCCCTATGAGCTTGTGTACAAAAAATTACTAACACTTCCTATTCAATTCAAGCTCCATACACTTTCAATAACTTGTGATGTCCACCTTGACTTAAGTCTAGTACTAAAAGAAAGACTAATGAATCTCAACCTACTAGATGAAAATTTATTGGTGGCCCTATCATCTAATGAGTTGCACAAGGCCTACAACAAAAAGCACCATAATCTTAAAATTAGAAAATTCAAATTTCAACCAAAAGATAAGGTTCTCTACTAGAACCCCACACATGTATCTCAACAAACTAAGTTCCAAATGTTGTGGGAAGGACCTTATATCATTTACGGAGCTTTTCCTTCTAGGGTCATGATGATCTACAAATTTGAGAGCCCAGAGAAGAAACAACTAGCCAACATCCAACAAATCAAACCGTTTCATGAGCATAAGTCAGCTAATACAATAAGCACCTCATCAGATAGACAACCACACTCCATATTTTGGATTTCCTCCTTTCAACTTAGTCATAGGGGAGATGGCCACCCATGCTAATGATATGAGTGGCTCCTAAGTTTTTTATCCTTTTTGTTTTACAACTTTTTGTTTTGCACATTCTTTATTTTACATCTTGTTGTTTTCATGTTATTAATCTTTTCTAATTTTTGTTTTACATCATCATTAGCACATTTGCTATTCCTTTTATATTTTCTTTTATTTTGGTGTGATTTTCTAAATTTTTGTTAATAAGTGCTAGGCATAGTGGTAATGCATTGCTTAATGGTGATGTATGCTATGATAGGTACCTAATTAGTTTTTAAGCTTTTCCAAACTTTTAGTATAAAAATGTTATTACCATTCAGTGAACATATTATTTCTTGTGGAACCAAGAATATAGAATATGAATCAACCATTAACATTATAGATTTTCCTATTCACACCTTGTACCCTCAATTAGGATGATATAATTGAGAAATTTTATGAACACATAGTACCTAAGAAGTCTCGTCATAATCTAGGAAGAAAAACTTATCATGTAAACCTTAAAAATCCTAGATTATTGAATATAGATCCTTTCTTAGAAATGGGAGAATCTAGTAAGAGAATTCTTCCTCCCATAAAGAATCATTTTAAGTTAATTCCCTTAAGGAGATCTTTTGTTCTTCCTAGAATAGATCTACCTAAAACAGAAACATAAGAAGAAAGATTAACAAGGATCTTTAAGGATTTAGGTATCTCTTATGAAATAAACAAAATCTTAGGGAAAGACCCAGAATCATCCCATGCCACTTTAATAGAAGTAGATAAGGGAAAATAGATCTTGATAGAAGAACCAAGAGAGGTCTTAGACAATGAGTTTGAAACAACTTCCACTAGTTCATGTTCTCACACATAAGTCATAAAATATGACATGCAATATCATTGCTATGAATGTGATTAGTTATTTAAAATTGAGTATAGATCCACCTTTTGAACAAACCCATGGCTTATTTCAGAAAATGAGTATAGATCCACCTTCTGATACTATTAGACTTCAAAATTGGGCTAATTATAATATTAGTGTAATGACTGGAGATATGATGGCAATCCATAAGCACAATGATAGAATGAATCAATGAACGTTAGCCATGAATCCTAAACTAAGAACCATAGAACAGGAATGGGTTCCTAAGAAACCTACTACTTTAGGACCAAAACTTGAGATTGAGTCTCCTCCTTCTAAGTATGGAATACCTGAGTGGGGAACAAACACTAATTCTCCAACATCCCAACACACATATCGCCATAACCAACCTAGACCTAGATTTACCAAGGAACAAAAGGGAAAGGGTAAAATTAATTCAAATGAAGAATCCTAATCCAGGATTCTAGAAATGTATACTCACAATCCCCAAGAGTATCAAGCAATCTCTTCTAGGCCTCTTAGTGAAAGAGAACCAATATTCTCCATGGATAATTGTATATTTGCACAAAAAGACAACAGGTTCTTGACAAGATTATAGGTTTCATAGATAGATAGGTTGTTTTAGATAAAATATCTATGAAGCATGTTATACAGAATATTGTGTTTAATTTCATAGGAAATCTTAGGAGATGGTGGAATTAGATAGATGCCAACATAAAGAAAACATTTTTAGACACACCTTATATGCTTTTTATTAATGCCATTACTAAAGAATTAATAGGATATAAAGAAAATTATATTACAACATGTAGGGAATTTTTTTTAGTGCTAGGTTACAATGTATTCAGGATACGAATGAGTTCCTAACTCAAATGGAAGATTGGTATTATAGAGGAAAGTTAACTCATGATAAATCTACTAAAGAACATCTCATAGGAGCAATGCCTTCTCCATTTGGAGAAAAATACTGACAAGAATTAAAATATCACAACATAACTTTGGATGATGTCAACTTTAGCTATATTGTCCAGCTTATCAATGATGTGAAGCATGACCTCTGTCATGACCTTAGTGCCCAATCTATTGTCAAGCAGATTAATAAACAATTAGGAAAGTCTTTCTATACCTCTGTACATCCTAAACATAAGTGGTTAAAACCAACTTGGCAAGACAAATATTGTTGTCAAAAATCATATAAAATTAAAAATAAGTATACCAAATATAGAAGACCCTATATATGTAGGCAATGACAAAAGAAATTAGATGACAAACCCCAATGTATATTTCGTGGTATGTTCAAATGTTGTAATTTAAAACTTCCCAAAGTACAAGTCAAGTTATTTGTGTGCTAAGGAAATCACTTTACCCATGATTGTCTTGATAAAGAACAACACAATTGGCATGTTAATTTTATTAAACACCACAATCTATTTGAACAATACTATGATTTTTTAGATGATGATAAGGTTCCTTTTGAACTTAGTGACATCCTCATTGAATTTGATGAATATTCAAATTTTATTAATGCCAATCCTTCTGTTTTATCTAGGGGTATGAGCATAGCAGTGATTTCGATGCATATTATTACTACAACATGAATACACATCGTACTTGAAGAACAAAACCACCTTCACAAGAACCCTCATGGTTTGAACGCTCCTTTGATAGCCAAATAGATCATGTAGAATATGATCCAACTTATAAGATTATTAAAACCCAATTACAACATTTGCTAAAATAGTTGGAAAAACAACCAATAAATGATATTAATAGGATCATGTCTCTTAAATGTAGATTATAAGATAAACAAAGGGAGCTAGATGAACAAAGGTATGCCATAGAAGAACAGTGGTGCAAAGTACCCAGATTCACAACCAGTAGCAGAAGATGAGCAAGTAGATCTAGAAATAGAAGAAGAAGTAGCTAGAAAATCTGAAAGGTTTCCTTAGGACACAAAGAATTGCACAATTAAGGAAATACATACAATGGGCCTTTGATCAACTCACGAAATTAGAAAAAATAGATGAAATTTATCAAATATAGAAGTATCAAAAAGAAACACAAGCCATGCCTATCAATTTAATTAATAACAATAAAAAGGAAACATCTTTGCCATTTTGTACATTCTATATTAAGATAAATGGTATAAGATCTTTTCCCATAGATGCATTAATAAATAGTGGAGTAGATGTATCTTTAGCCAGATGGAAAGTGGTTCCAACCTACTTATGGAAAAAGAAAGAAAGAACCTATGTTTCTTTTAATACATAAAAAGTTCCCATGGAATACAAGGCTAAACTTCCCATTAAAACTACAGATAACAGGATATTAGTATTATATTTTTTTCATTGTGAAATAAAATCATATGATTTACTAATAGGTATTGATAATTTAGCTAAATTAGAACCATACATGATAGGTTCTACCTATGTCTTGTTAGGTGGACATACGTTTAATAGGTAGAGTACTTATAAAGCTCGTTTTATTCAGAAGAGATAACAAAAACCTTGCATTCTTGCATGGGTAGTTAATACTATAGAAAAAATGAAGAATTAGTTTGAAAATATTCAAACAAAATTCCTAACATTAGCTAGTGATGACTCCATAATCTTTAGAAAGAAAAGGAAGAATGGTGTTGTATTGATCTTAAGGAAAATGTGAAAATCAAAGTTAAAGCACACCATATAGGGATGTCTCCTTTCCTAAAACAAGAATGTGACAAGGAAATAGCCACTTTGAAAGAAAAGAATCTCATACAGCCAAGCACCAAAATGTTTGCTTGTGCTACTTTCTTTGTCAACAAAAGGGTAGAACAAGTAAGAGGAAAAAAGAGGATGGCAGGCAATTAAAAATCATTGAATGATATTGTAAAACTTGAAAACATCCAATTCCTAGTAAAGATGATCTATTCAAAAGATTAGTACATACACATGTATACTCTAAGTTTGATCTTAAATATGGGTTTCGGTAGATCCAGATACAACCACAAGACAAGTGGAAGATAGCATTTACTGTTCTTGGAGGATTATATGAATGGATAGTTTTACCCTTTGGAGTAAAAACTACTCCATCTATATTCCAAAAATGCATTGAATTTATTTTTAGTCCTTATCCTTTTATCATGGTATATATAGATGACATTCTTGTCATGAGTAAAAATCCAAAGGAACATCTAGAACATTTAGAAGTCTTCTTTCATCTTGTAGATCAGAAAGGTTTAGTTTTATCACCAACCAAAATGCAAATTGCAAAAGAAAAAAATAGAATTTTTAGGATTTGAAATCAGCCAAGGAATAGTTTCCCTACAAAATCACATCCTAGAATCTATCATTTAGTTTCCAAATGAACTTAAAGATAAAACACAACTTCAATGGTTCTTAGGATGCATAAATTATGTCTCAGGATTTTATAAGGACCTAGCCAAATATAGGAAACTCCTAAATAAATAGCTAGAACAAAATCATTCTCCTTGGACCCAAAAACACAATAAGATCATCTCTTAGATAAAACAATAGTGTTCTCACTTACTACAACTATAATTACCTTCTAATAGACACTTGATCATAGAGATAGATGCCTCACAAGAATTTTGGGGAGCCACTCTCAAAAAAGAAAAGGACAAGGTAGTAAAAATATGCAGGTATGCCTTAAGTAAATTCAATCTTTCTCAACTCATCTACTATAGCACCCATAGGGAACTTCTAGCCATAGTAAAGGGTATTGAGAAATTTAGGTTATTTCTTGATGAGCCGCGATATCTCGTACGTGATATCGCGTCCTACCTCATGTTCTATAAATAAGAGGTAGCACCCTTTGTTCTCGATAGTTAGACTTAGACCCTTAGCCAAACTCTTGCAGTTTTACCATTCTAGAGTTAGAATAATTTCTGTGTGCCTATAGTAGGAGTCATAGAGTGAACGAATCTTTATTCAAGAAAATTGTACTTGAGCACACTTTTGTGTACGGCAATAAAGATGAACTTTATGATAAACCTTGCAACATATGGATTAATCTAATTAGTAATTAATTATTGTTGAATGTTTAATGCTTTCCTAGTTAAATAATCTCTCTGTCAACCTTTGACTCTCTTAGTTAAGTACACTCAGTAGAACTACTTTGAGCATGTGTGTAGCACTTGGTAACCCAGTAACGACTAGTGTTTGGTAATCCCAGCAATGTTGCATTGGTCTAGGATGTGTATGGCAAGTGGGAACGGATACTGGTGTTAGGAAAAATTAGAACTTATTTAGTGAATAGTTAATGTAGGTTAGTCACTTAGTTCTCTTTACCTTCCCTTATTAGCATAAGACATCAAAAAGATAAAAGTTATAAAAAATCATATACCTCAAACTTACTTAACCATACAACCGTGACAATACAAGTAAGTCTGGAAAGATAATGATTGACTAACCCTAAGTGTTCTATTAAGGCATGTAAGCACTTAGTCCTTGGAGTTCGACTAGATCGCACGTGAGATGCTCATATTCGTATGGTTGAGTGCAGGGGTACCTCGACACTCATCATTGGCATTATTGCCAGGGACTTAGTTGTTTGTGCACTACGTAGAACATAGGAAATCATCCATATCATTGGAATGCTAATCAAAGAAAGATAAGACAACAGTACATCGCACATCAAATAAGACAAACATGTCTTCTTCTTCGCATAAGAGCATTTCACCACCTAGGACTAATAAAAGAGATAGTCAGCTGCATCATAAACGTAATCAAGATCCACTAGTTCCTCAATAGTTTGCTATAGTATATACTCATCATGATGAGTATGTACCTAATTTCACCTTTATTCTCCACCAAGACGAACAACTGTGTTGGAGAGACTTGGAGGGTAACATACTATTGCCTCCAGACTGATCAATCCCCAACATGCTCCTTCGTGCTCTCACACGAATAGGCATGTCACTTTTATATGAAGAATACATTGCATGCGATCATGATACAAGAGACTATCATCCCACAGAAGCACAACATCAACGAGACTTGCGATAGAAGAGTTACCACACATCCTTGAAGGGTAAATGGCCCCATAACGCCCCACATGTCTTAAGCGAAGTTGAGGGTGGTGAACCTGCTTCAACAGGTTCCCCACCAAATGATGTTCCCCCTCCTAATAATGGTCAGGAGGTGGTGTATCAGAACCTCCACTCCACGGTTCACAACCCTGGTTCTGATTCCCATGAACACAAAGTGTTCAATGAGGGAACACAAACACACGATAAGAGTAGACGTTCTGATCGTAATCACGATTAAGGCCAAGACCACTTAAGAGAAGATAGAAAACATCATCATGGTGATGGTTCTCCTTCTTCTTCATCTTCATCATCACATTCACCCTCTCCTTTAGGGTCCATACGTAGTCATAAGGAAACCAACTATGAGGATAAAGGAAAACAGAGTGAAAAACATCAATGAGACAGTCAAGAATGAGGACGAGGGCACTCTAAGGAATCAAGGCATCAAAGAAGGGAGAGTAGGGAATCATGTAGATACCATAGATGCTATGAACAAGATGATCACAAAGAATCCCTAGTCACAACTAGAAGCATGCTAGATATAACGGAGGTCGTAAGAGTTCCCACAAGGCACCAAAAGGATAGTAGGATCAAGAGGTTAGACATGAACAACATCCAACGATTTGAAGGGGGATACAACACTGATCCTCAAAATTATTTGCAACCATTCCACGATGCATGTGCCTTTCAAAACATAGAGAATGAATGGCAAAAACTAAAGTTTTTCCCAAGGACACTAGTGAAAGAAGTTGAAAGTTGGTACCAGTCCTTAGAACCAGAATCCATTCGGAGGTGGAGTACAATGTTAAAACTATTCAATGATAAGTATCAAACGTACTCCCGAGTATCTAACCTACAAAAGAAAATCCAAGGATGGAATAAAGGAAATCATGAACCCTTGGATGCTACCATGGGCCACTATTACACACTGTTACATCATTGCCCTAGCCATGGTTATTAGTAGCAAGATCAACTACGTCATCTCGTGGATGGACTTAGGCATGAAACAAGAAGAATCCTTGGAACATATGCCCATGGAATATTATCAGAGCTTAGGTCTCATCAAATTCATAGATTGCTAAAGCAAGTAGCCAAAGAAGAAGGTGAGCTATGAAAGAGAGAAAGTGTGGAAGAGTACAACTGAGATCCTTCCCTCTGAAAGAGGAGAGTGAGATTCTGTGAGGAGGAAGAAGAGTCACCACTCAAAGAGATGGTGAATAGGAAAACTTTGCCACTCCAAAAGTTAATAATATAAGTATTGGAAAAGGTAGAAAAAATGTGGGACTCCCTGGATAGTAAGTTTGAAACTGTTCTTAAAATTGTAGAGGAGTCTAATGAGTGAGGTAGTAACTATGACAAAAAGAAAAAGAGAGAAGTGGACAATGCATGAAACAAGGGTAAGGACAAAATGGCCATCATCGAATAGGTTGTGGATTCAGACACAGACAATGATGGTGGATGTGAGATATGCCAATACGACCATCCTAAGGGATGCTACCCAGTGATCTCACATCTACAAGAGTTTGGGATGTATCCACTTAACCCACGACTGAATAAATGGCAAGCACCCTGACAGTTACCTTATCCCCAAGGTAACCCAAGGCAATTCCACCAACCTTCAACATATTATCCAAGTGGAACTCCACCACAACTTGTTGAGCAACTTCAATAGTGATAATACCCATAGTCGTGGGGGATGCCACCACCAAGGCAAAAATACCCCTATCGGCAACCAGATCCATATGGCTACTACGTGCAGCATCCAATCTCTCCACATGACTTTGTTGGTCACGTGACACCACAACATTACTACCAAGCTCAAGAGTATTATAGGACTTCTTCTCCTAGGGGAGATAATCCACAGACATACCATCCTCCAAATCCATCCAGAACTCTCACACCAATAGCTCCATTACCACCTGCTCTAGCAATGTAGGGGAAACTCCCTACTCAACTACAACAACATAATGCCACGAGGGCTGTGAATCTTCAACCTACTGTTGGTGCTAACAACCATATAAAGAAAAGACATTTCTTTAGAATCAATAGCCCAACCAAGCCCTCACAACCACAAGTGGTTGAACCTATGAATGCCTCCCCATAAAATAAGGCTTCAGAGCTCCCTTCAAACCAAACACCAAACTCAACACATACGGTCATGTTAACACATGCCGTTACTAACTAGATTAATGTGGGCCACCTTCCTAGGAAATTTTCTGATCTCGAAAGCCCTCTAATCTATCTTCAAGTCACTAGGAATGAACCATGTAAAGTTCTTCTAGACTCAAGTTCTAGATTCAACTTAATATCACAAGAGATGTACAAAGCTTGGAACCTGCCTCCATTAAGGAAGAGCAATATTCACCTAGAGCTGGTTGACCAGTCCATCACTATCCCCTTGGGACTAGTGGAGGACATTATTAACACTATGTGTGGGTGGTCATACCCAGCTAATTTCCTAATGATACAAGTAAATAAGGATATAGGGGACTTCCCAATAATAATGGGAAGGGCATGGCTAAGTACTGTAGATGCACGCCTAGGAATCCACGATCTTTCCCTGGAGATATTTAAGGAGAACACTTTTGGAAATATTGAGAAGAAGAAGGTTCCATGCATCGCATACAGTGATATAGGGTGCAATTGCATGCAGATATCATGGGTTGTGTAAATTTTAGAATTGCCTACATGCAACCGGTGTGCACAAGACCTTACCCTACAAAAGTGCCTCTATGCAGCAACCACACGACAAAGAGACACATAGTGGCTAATAGTTGATCAAGAGAGCAACTCACTAATGTGCATGGAACTAACTCAGGGAATAACTTGCGCTCACGTCGAAAGCATAGATGCATTGGAGCAAGATCATCGCTAACTTCCAAACCTTAACCTAGAAAACATCAATTGGGGGAAGTTGGAAATTCCTAAAAAGTTAGACAAAAACCTTAATAAGAGACTGTTAGTCAATGTGCAATGAGCCAAACCCTTCCATGAACTTAGAACAGATAGTGCACATAATACCTCTGAGAAGGGATGACCCCTGCTCATTATTTCAGATCTCCTCCTTCCAACTTAGTCATGGGGGAGATGGCCACCTCTGTTGATCATTTGAGGCCCTCAGTTCCTTTTTAAGTTTTTGTTTTACACATTTTTTTTTATAAATTTCTTTAACTTTTCTTATTTTTATTTTGCAACATTGTTTATGCTTTTTCATTTCTTTGTGTGTTTGTTTATTTTGTTAGGTTTGTCACCTAATAAGTGCTCCTGATGGTGGTATGAACTCTATTTTATTGATTGCTAATGTTTGGTTTTTACCTTGGAGTTATAATGTTGATACTAAGGTATGGTTCTTTTGATATAGCAGGCAATGAGTCCACATCATCCATGCATTCATAAATTTCTATGGTTTCTCTTATCTTGGAATTGTATAATCCCTTTCTTAATAATAAAACTATTAACGAATTGGTGTCTAAGAATTTCTCAAATTGAGGAAGGAATCAAGGACTGAGAAGGGTGTGACTTCAAGGGGATTTGATGCATTTGTGCTGACCATTCTCTTGGGTGTCTGGATGTTTTCTTCTTGAGTTTTCCTTACCATTCTGACATTTCTCCATTATTGGGAAGCTAAGCTAATAAAAATAATAAGTCTTTGCATGGTGTAGTTCTCACGCAAAAAAAAAAAGAAAAATAAAAAGAAAAAGTGAGAATTCAAAGCACATCCCTTAGATAAAATAATCATCTGGGCTACAAGAACTAGTTATGGAACTAAACAAACATGTTCCCTCTAACTAAGGCCCTTTCTCGCTTCCTACTTTTCCCTTTCTCGTTTCCTTGGAATGGTGGTGACTCTTTGGTAGAAGCATTCTTATTACTTCAAGTGGATAGATTGGCCAAGTGTATTAATGTGAAGTCACTAGATGTGGATTGTTTAAGGCTAGATTTGGAATGGGATCTACTCAGTCACATTAACCATAAATACACAAGGGGCTATACACTACCTTGTTCTTTGAATTCCATTTCATTTTCTTCTTTCCATCATTCTTTCTCCATGTTCCATCTCATTACTAGTTGTATTAGTAGTCTATATTTTGGTTGATACATTGTTTTATTTTTGGTAAATTCTTGTGGTTAAGACTTTAACTCTTGCTTCTGAATGACATTTCCAGAGCCTACGGACTCTTTGAATGTGGATTTGTCAGGCATAACAGGCATGAGCTTGCTTTGGGGAGGACCCACTGGCATTCCTATTTGGTGCATTAGTTAATTTCTTTCCCTTAAACATTTCCGCAATCAACATTTGTTTTATTCATTCCCACCTATGACATCCATTTTATCGACGTTGACATTGTTTCTTTTTTTCCATCTTTCTTATTCCTTATTTTTTTCCATTCTATCACTACCGGAGGATTGCTCTTAGTCATGGGGATCCTGGTCCAATTTTTTCAATTTTCTCTTAACCCCTACACCTTGGGTAGTCACCAGTGTTATATCTCCTGAATCCACATTAGCCATATCACAACTTCGCTAATGGACCTTACACTGAGGCAAGGTATCAACTGTATTGTGATTTACTTATCCTTGCTCATATGTGACTGTGTTGTGTGTGCAGATGGAAATCATACAACAATGGACTGGATCTGGAGGAAACACTTAGGATGGACTAGTGCTAAAATAGTTATGTAAGGAACTAGATTGATGGTGCGGTTACAGATGGACAATGAAAGGTGCAATCCTGGTGTCGGTAGCAACATGCCTTCTTCTTTTCTTCTCTCTCTCTTCTCTCTTAGCTGCCAAATAAGGCTAAATGTCAAATGTGTATAGTGTTCACTCTTGTGTTCATGAACACTAATATTTCCATGTATTGTAATGATGATTTGTTCACGTGTCACCCCATTCACCATTAGTGTCATTCAAGTTAATAATCCCATACCTTCCCAATATTTTGTAAGGAACTCAAGGATGAATTTTCATTCAGTCATGTGGGTATGATGAGCCATGATATCACATACGCGATATCACATCCTGCCTCATCTTCTATAAATAAGAGGTGGCACCCTTTGCTCCTGATAGTTAGACTTAGACCCTTAGCCAAACTCTTGCAGTTTTACCATTCCAAAGTTAGAATAATTTTTGTGTGTCCGCAGTAGGAGTCATAAAGTGAATGGATCTTTATTCAATCAAATTGTACCTAAGCACACATTTTTGTATAGCAATAAAGATGAACTTTATGATAAACCTTGCAACATACGGATTAAGCTAATGAGTAATTAATTATTGTTGAATGTTTAATGCTTTTCTAGTTAATTAATCTCTCTCTCAACCTTTGACTCTCTTAGTTAAGTACACTCAGTACGACCACTTCGAGCATGCGTGTAGCACTTGGTAACCCAGTAACGACTAGCGTTTGGTAATCCCAGCAACGTTGCNGGTGTGTAAGCACTTAGTCCTTGGAGTTCGACCAGATTGCGCATGAGACACTCGTATTTGGATGCTTGAGTGTAGGGGTACCTTGTCACTCGTCATTTATTCAAAACTAGCACTTTATGATTAGAAGTGATTTAAAACACTTTGACAAGTACCTTTCCTCTAAAGCATTAAACAAGTTGCACATACAAGGCTAATTAGATGGGATTTATTTCTTGCCAATTTTGAGTTTAATACAAAATATATAGATGGTAGACATAATAGGCTGGCAGACTTCTTAACCATAGAGTTCCAACTCTCTAGTTAAGTTATTAATGTTTTTTGTTGTTTACTTTTGTAGATATTCTAACCCAAGAAGGATGGTTACTTAGGTATTCACAAAGAATAAGAGCCTACAAAGCTAATGAAATGTACATGCCTATCCCAGAATAAGAAGCTGAAAGGATTTGCCATCGTGTAGACTTCACAATTCTTAGGAATTTCTTCTATTTTGAAGATAATGATGGATGAATCAAGCAACTAACTTATCACCTCATGATTCCTTCAATCACCACAACTACATTTGTAGAAATGATGAATCTTAATTTTGACCCTCATCCTCCTCATGAGGATGGTAATGAAGATGATGAAGGACTCTACTCTGTTTGTAGTCTATTACATTGGCCTTTATACCAACCAAGTCCGTTTCATCATTACAAGATAGAAATTAACAAGTGGAAGGGTCCCAATGAGGTTTTCTAGCAATGGTGGGACAAGTATGGTCATACTCCCTAATATTATTATTTCACGTATCCAAGATATCTATTCAGGAGGAATAATGAGTATCATGAAGACTTTATCTCTTATAGTAACCTCTAGTCAAGGGGATGGCACACTTTGACCTATGGCAAAAATTCGCATTATTATCTAGTTAATTGTATTACTCATAGAATAGATTGGTCTAACCCATGGGGCTATGAATTCTTTCAAGATGTCTATACCAGCAACAAGAGTGATATTATACAATATTTTCAGGAGCACAACATCTAGAATCCAGGGACACTCAATCTCAAAATGCTTAACTAGAGAATTGTGCATGCCCATGCTAAATATCAAATCTTGGATTTCATTCTTGCTCCTTCTCCTCATCCATGGAGCCCACCAAAAGATGATTATGTTAATTTAGATGATAGATATGATTCCAAAGGTGACGCACAATTATCATGCATTGCAAGATGCTTTGCAAAACTGTGCCTGCATGTGTTTGCATGTTACTTTTTTAAAGTAGATTTTCTAAAGTAGATTCCTTTGTGATAAGGTTTAGTAGAGTAGTGGTTGTGTAAATGCACTACCAATAGTGTTGAAAAACTCCTATAAAAGGGGTATTTTGGAACACTTAAGAGGCATTGGAAGAGAAATCGCAAGAGCTGCTCATAGCAAATTGCAAGCATTTGTTCCAAGAATCCCTCAAGTGTTGGAGTCTGTAACTCTATGTTTGCAGTGTGAATAAATAGACTCTTCCAGTTCATTATGTTCTGTTATTGAAAGTCATTGAGTAATATGAGCAATTTGAGTTCTTATCGTGAGTAACATGAGCAATATAAGTTCTTATCATGAGCGGATCTGGGCATGTGATCTAGTGAGTAAGCGATCTAGGAAAGAGTTGGTATCAAAGCCATGTTCTTATTTTTGTGGACTAATTCCTAGAGTTGATGGATGCATAAGGCACATAGTAAAGGCCGAGAAGAGGTGTGTAAGATGTGCAGCTATAACAATTTATGTTTCGACTACAAACTTAGACCATGGCCAACATCCAAGCTTTATCAAGTTCCTTTACTCCTTATGCTCATTGCATTTCTGCTTTTTGTAGTACATTTGGTTGCTCTACCATGCATCTAGTCTTGAGGCAATGTGAGATCTATCCTTTAAAGAAGTTAAGTCCCTTAGAATCTATCACTTTTATGCATTTCTCCAAGTGTGAATTAGAAATTAGTGGTTCTGTCCTTCATCCAGTAGCACTTTCTTTTTCTTAGGGGATGAGGTTAGGCAATGGATTTAGGCTAAATATAGTTACATTCATATTGCTAAACTTGATATTCATATCCACCCTCACTTTAATTACCATTTTAAAAATCCATACTAGCTTGCACTAGTTGATAGAAGATTCAAGAAGTTTCAAGATGCCATAATCACACAAGCTAAAGGCCACTTTGAATCTAGTGCACTGGTAGTTACACAATCCAATTTTACATTATCACTTAGGGACCATCATTTACATAATAGTGTAATGGTTATTGCACATATTCCTTTAGATATGAAAGTAGGAAGTGTGTATGCTATGATATGTACTATTTTGTTATTTGATTGTGGGTGTCTAGATTCTGGCTTTGAATTTCATTATGGATGATTAGGACATGGTTTCTTTTTCATGCAATAGGTAGTGAGTCCATAGCATCCAGCCATCCACAAAATCTATGGTTTTCCTTGTTCTAAAAATGTGCAGTCCCTTTTTCATTAACAAAACTTTAACAAATTTATGACTTTGATAGTTTTTGGAATTGGAAAGGATTCAAAGGGTTGAATATGGTGTGACTTCAAGGGAATTTGGTATTCTTTGTGCCTTTTTATTTTCTTGGGTGTATGTGTGTTTTCATGGATTTCTTACCATTTTATGTTGACCAATAAAAGGAAGTTGAATACATCTTTCCATGGTGTGGTTCTTATAAAAAAAAACAATTGGAATTCAAAGCATGCCCCTTTAAAAAAATAAATGCATACATCTTTGTATGATGTGGTTCTCATCGAAAAAAATCGATGGGAATTCAAAGCACACCCCTTAGATAAAATAAATGCATACGTATTTCCATGGTGTGGTTCCCATTTAAAAAAAGAAAAAAGTGATGGGAATTCAAAGCGCATCCCTTAGATGAAATAAACGGGCTACAAGCACTGGTTATGGGACTAGAAAGACATGTTACCCATGCTTGAAGGTCCCCTCTAACTAAGGCCCTTTCTCACTTCCTACTTCTCTTTTATTTTTTAATAAGGAATGGTGGTTGTTTTGTGGATGTACTCTTATACCTCAAAGGGATGGACTAATCTTAAAATGATTATCTGAAGTCACTAAATGAGGTTGGTTTTGGTCTAGACTAATGATGGATCTTATCAAGTCATTTAACCATAAAATTCACAAGGGACTTCATGTGACCTTAATCAATAACTCCATTTCACTCTCTCTCATCCATCTATACTTTCCATGTCTCACCTCATTGCTGGTTTCATTTTTTTGTTCAATGTCTTAGTTTGATGTGTCAAAATTCTTAGGTAGTTTCTTTTAGGTTTTTGTACTTAAACTTTTGTAACTATTAATCATCCATGAAGCCCATAGACTCTTTGGTTTGAAGCTATGCAAGGGCATAAAAGGCCTATGCCTACTTTGGAAAGGAACCACTTGCATATCTTTTGGTGGGGTTAGTTAAGTTCTTTATCCTTAGACACTCTTATAATCAAATCCTTTTATTTACCTCATCAATGACATCCAATTATGCACATCTTCACAACATTTTTTAGTGAACATTCCTTTTTATTGTTGTGAATTATTACACCCTCTTCAAATATTTTCTTGTATAGAATTTTCTGAAATATAATGGATTGCTTATCTATTTTACCCTATTTGTCAGCCTTCTCGCTAACACTCCTAAAGGAATTGATCTACCACAATCACAACCTAGCCAAGTGTAACCACTGATGAGACAAGGCATTTAATAGCTATGTGTTATATATTGCATACTAATTCATGATTTTGTTGTGATTATAGTGGGAAGCATAGACTAAAAGCAGGACTATCTTCACCAAGGATGATGTAGTAGTACCACATGATGAGGTTCATTCATGATCATTGGTTATTCTCTCTCACTCTTTAGCTGCCAAGAGGGGTGGATGTTAGTTCTACCTAGGGTGTTCACTTCTCTTATTATGAACATCCAATTTTGTAAAAGATTGTAACTCTGTACACTTCAGCACTCAGAGTTTGTTTGTTCCATCTAAGTTAGTTTGTAGGTCAGTCAATAATCCCATACCTTCCCAATATTTTGCAAGGAAAATGTTCCTCCTCTTTTTCCCTTGAGGATGAGTTTGCATTTAGTTGTGGGGGTATGATGAGTCATGTTTTGACATGCTTCGATATTAGATACCTAATGTTAGAGCTACAACATCGAATACCTAATGTTGGAGCCTAGGACACAATGTTGGATATTTGATATCGTAGGGTATACATTGACTTATAAATGTAGTGTGTGGAATCATGATCTTCATATAGTTTTTCTTAGTTTTGCATAGAGTACTGAAGCTCTTGCAGTTTGTTTTCTCTAGAGTTAGAATATTTTCTAAGTGCTTGTAGTAGGAGTCTAAGTGTGTATGGATTTTTTTTGAACACTAATGTACCTGAGCATAGTAGTGTGATGGGAATAAAAATGAACCCTTTTGACAATCCTTGCAACACTAAGAATAGATTAATATCCTTTAATGCACTTTACTTCAATGCATTGAGGCTTAAGTAATTAATTTCCAATTATTAATAAACACAAGCACAACCACATTGAGCATACATATAGTGCTTGGTAACCCAACAACACTTAACGTTTGGTAGCCTAGCAACACTATATGTGCTCAAGATGTGTCCAAGAAAGTGGGACAGGTACTTGTGTTAGGCTAGCTAGGCAATAAATGAATTAGATCTTAAATTATTCTCTACCTTTCATTCTTTTTGTAGGTGATTAAACTTATAAAACATAAAATGAAAAAAATCATGTACCTCAATTATACTTAAACCATGCCCTTGAGCTTCACAAGTGTAGTTGGGAAGACAATGAACATTCTTAACAGATTATTACTTCCTAGAGGAACTAGTGCATTAGAGAACTATAGGTCCATGGAATTCAACCAAATTGCATGTGAACACCTTAGTGATTTGTATGGTTGGGCATAGGGATACCTCACTACTCATCAATGTACTACAAATTTTCTACTTATTATTAATATTATTTTTGACATTAGACACCCTTCCTAACTCCTAAATAAAATATTTTAACCTTTATGCTTAAACGTATCTTAGTAATGAGGAAATTTATAGTGCAATTTATTAAGAAAGTAAGGCATGCAAACAATCAAACCAAAATTAAGTGAAGTTGATTGACTAAGCACATTGAACCATTATACATCATCATGTTATCATCAAAATCTCTTACTCAACATGTATAACTAAGAAAGAAAAAGTCATTAACTAATAGTTAAAGAAAATTTAAAACTTTAAACAATTAATTTTATTAAAAAAATATTAAAACATGCTTAATGAATAAGTAGAATATTTATGTATAGAAATATTTATTAAAATGTGAACATTGATTAGTATAATAAAATTGATATTTCATTATCTCATAGAAATATTTATGAACTTGTGGTTAATAAAATGATAAAAAATGCTTGATAAATGAAAGGAAAAAAGCTCATCCTTTTTGGCCAGTTATTAATCTAGTTGTTGGGTTTCTTCTAAAATTTTTTATAATAGAATTGATTGTATTATCCATTTATCTCTTTGATTTGCAAAGCAACATAGAAAATGGTTTTCTAAAGTTGTAATATTTTCACTAGTAGCAACAAAGATAGACGACTTGCATGATTAATTAGTATAACTAGATTATTTCTCTTTTAGTAAAATGAATTGTAAAGTGCTTTAATGGAGATGATGTTTAGATGTTCCTTTTAAAAAGGAAATTTTTACAAGAAAATTTTAAGAATAATAATAGTTCTCTAGTTAAAAGGATCCTAAAATCTTCAAGTGGCTGCATCTAGGCTTGAACCTAGGTCTTTAACTTGAGAAACAAACATCTTCCCATCACTCCAAATGATGGTCCCTAAAATTTTTGTTAATTTTTAACTTAGTGCTTTCTAGTAGAATCGAACTTGTGGCCTAGGATTACCAGGCTAAGACCCTTACCACTAGGCTAACATCTTATTGTATTATTGGTTCTCTAGTACATAAACAAATTTAGAAGACATGGTGTAAGCTTAGAAAGCATTGTAATTACAATCATATTATAGTTTTAGAAGAGATACTTTAGAAAATTAGGCCATGATGTTTTCTTTTTAATGAAGCTTCTTGAGATACTAATTCATTTACATTGTGTATCACTTAGAGTAAATTTGGTATCATTGCAATTTCTTGTTTACATATGCATGATACTTGGACTACATGAAATGAAGCTTTTAGCCTCTATGATTTGAATAGAAATAGAAAAAAGAATTCTTAAAACATAATTTCTAATCTTAAAAATTTATTTAAAGTTGACAATAGTTTACATCAAGATTTTTTAAATATTTGTTGGAGGGATGGAAAATCTATTTTTCCTTTTAATTCCAAAGTTGTTTATGATATTATTATAAAAAATAATTTTATTCATAATAAATTTAATAAGGCCTAGAAAATATACTTGTCATTGCACTTTTAGATGAGGAAAATGAAATATATTTTAAGAGCTCATTACTTTCCTAAAATTTAGATATTTTTATGGTGCCTTATTTATCAAGTTCTTCCTATTGGAACTCATCTTAAGAATATGAGAGTTATTTCTCCTCAATGTCTTCTTCATGAAAGTGAATGTAACGCCCCCATTCCCAAATGATGCTGCTACATAATGAAGATGGTACCTCTTCATAACAAGCGTTATCATTATCATAACAAGACCCGAAAGCGAAGTTGTAATTGAGACCTTCAAGGATGCATTTTAATAATGGACATGTATCCTAAGATGACCTTTGGAGGTTTTACCTAAGACATTTATACTTGGGCATTAGAGGTTGTGCCAACATTGAGTTGCAATGCTAGTAAACATAAATAATGGGTGTCGGGTGAAGCAGGATAGGAAGAGGACTAACCATCCCTTTTGGCCAGTAATAGGCCTAACTGTGGTGGTAGTGTTGGATTTCCTCTAAGGGATGGATTCCAAAGGAAAAAAAATCCCAAGGAACACTCTCAAGGCATGATCTAGATACACCATTCTACATCAATAAAGAATTCTTTCCTTTTTCCTTTTGTATTTCTCCTATTATTTCCTTTATGCTTAGCAACATAGTTAAAAATAACTTCAACCACTATTTCCTGCCCTTGGTATTGCATTACTAGGATAGTTGCCCCTTTGCCTTCCTCTACAAGCACTGAAAAGGTGGCAACATTCCCAGAGACTTCTGGGAATAGATGGTGTCGAGATAAGAACATCATCACCTCTCAAGAATTAGGATCCAACCTCATGGGCAACTGTGTCCATTGGGTAGAGAAAATTGGTCCACCCCTCTCCATCTGGCTAACTTTTTGAGCCACCTTATTAAGGTAACTCATAGCTAGTTGGTACATAGATGGATCTGCCTCACTCATCCCTGCACATTGCTCTTGCTCACTCAAGAGTTGTTCTTAGATTCTGTGCAAGTTCTCAATGGTTGCATGAGCTTCTAATGTTGTTTCTTGAGTGGGTGGTGGTGGTGGTTGCTCCTCTTCTTAAGTTGTTGTTGGCATCTTCTCTTTCATAATTTCAGACTACGAGGCCAAAGGAGCATGCCTGATAATATCATTAGAGTAGCAGACAATTTCTGCCCTTTCGCAAAGTTTTCGGATGAGCCATGGAAAGGGTAGAGTTTTCCTTCCACGTTCAATTTCCTTGAAGCATTTTTTGATCTCTATGTAGATCAGTTATGGAAGGTTGACAGGGAATTTCCCATTTAGAGTGGTGCATGCTTGGGTAGAGAAGGAAGTCATCTTACTTGTCCTCACCATTGGATTGAGGTGATAGGCCATAATTTTGAAAAACAATGTGCTCCACCAATGTGAGCACGTCATACTTCTTATAGTCAACTTTGTATCATCACTAGGTCCACTTCCTTTTGGTCTCAAGATCACCTTTCATTAATAGCTCCACCAACTATGTTCTAGTGTCAGGCAATCTTAGTGCCTACACGATAGCTTCTTCTGAGTAGGATACTTGAATATCCTTGATTTTGACAGTGGACCCCAGCCTTCGATTACTCCAAAAGAGATATGTCTCTCCCATGTACCACTCCCCACTGGACATGATGATTGGCCACATGGTAGAAGTTTGTAGTTGAGTCTTGACATCTACTGGAGCTTTCTCTAGGAATGGCCCAAAGTTGATTTCTTGAAGAATTGATCGTTGAATTTCTCAAGACCTGATGATGTCAAGGCAGGCCTAATTCAAAGTGACCTCAAGCCTTGGTGCGGGGCCAGGCACTTCTTCTTCTAGAATCTATTGAATAGATTTCAACTTGGGCTCCTCATGAAGAGGTCCTATTGCAGTTCTTAGGCCTATTCTTGTTGGCCCATTCTAACTCTGGGTTGTTTTTCCTGTGGTTGAGAAGGTTCTCCTTCCTACAAGCATTTTGATATTGGTGCCATCTATAATCACAATGAGACCATGAATTAGTAATAATTGTGTAACATGAAGCAATTGGAATACCTTTATCCCTTAAGGATAGTTACACCTTGGCTAAGTTGTGATTATGGCTAATTTAATTACTCCAATTATCATTTTATTCATGTGTTATTGTTAATAAATCATCCGAGAGGTTGTTGGAAGGGTTAACCTTTGGAAGAAATTGATGTTTCTATATTGTTAAGTTTATTGACCCTTTGGGGGAGTTAGAAAATGTTTCAAAAAGTTTCCTGAGAAACCCTTAAGGTTGTTAGCCCCCACAATAAAGAGCTGATCTTTGGTAAGTGTAGGGTCAGAAAAAAAAGTGATTTGGACAAAAAATTGAAAGTTAAGGCTCTAGAAGGTTTTGGGCTCTAAAAAATTACAAAAACTTCCTATGTGTTATGAGCAAATGACAAAAACCTTCTAAGTGCACGATGGTATATATAAGATTTATGTATTGTGTCGACAAGGCCTCGTCAATGGGACCTCATCAATGTGGTCGATTGTGTCGATGATGCCTCATCAATGGGGCCTCGTTGATGTAGTCGGTTGTGTCAAGAGGCCTCATTGATGCAGCTATTGACCATTGTTGATGATCGTTGACTTTGGTCAAACTTTCAAAATACAAGGATTTTTTGAATGAAATTAGTATCAAATGGAAGCTCAAAAGATCAAGAATAGTATGAAAATATGAGAGAGGATGTTGGAGCTCATAAATTTGGAAAAATGAAGAAAAATTAATTTAGTGAATGAATAAAATAAAAGGTTAAGGAGCACTGAGCAGAATACACAATGGAATATGTGAAAGATAGGATTGTGGCAATGTCTAAGGTAAAGAACCTTAACCAATCATGCCAAAAGCTATGCAAGTGGATCCTCCCCATAGTAAGCTCATGCCCTTGCTGCCCTTGCATAACCTCAACTAAAAATTTCGTGGGTCCCATAGTTGATTTAATGATCATGAAAAGTTAAGGACCAACCCAAAAGAATCTATCCAAGAATTCCAACACATCAGACCAAGACATAGAGCATAACATAAAACCTGACAATGAGGTGAGTTATGGTAGCAACAATGAATGATAGAGAAGGTGGAATTGAGTTCTGAATTGAGTTCATAAGAAGGTCCTTGTGGAATTTCTGGTTAAAATGACCTAAGAAGATCCATCCTCAGTCCATACCAAAACCAACCACTTTTAGTGACTTTGCATTGTCACTCTAAGACTGATCCACCCACTCGAGACATGAGAGTTCTTCCACAAAATAACCACTATTCCATAAAGAGAAGAAAAGACAGAAGTAGGAAGTGAGAGAGAGGACCTTGGTTAGAGGGGACCTTCAAGCATAGGTGCATGTCTTTCTAGTTCCATAACTAGTGCTTATAGCCTGTTTACATGTCCAAGGGGTGTGCTTTGAACTCCCATTATTTGTTTATTTTTTTTTTGAAATAGAAACCACACCATGCAAGGACTTTTTCATGTCTAAGGGGTGTGCCTAAGGGGTGTGCTTTAAATTCCTATCATTTTTTCATTTTTCATTTTCTCTTTTTTTTTTCAATTTTTGGATGGGAACCACACCATGCAAAGACTTTATTTGACTTTCTATCAGTGGTTGGAATGGAACAGTAGGAAGTCCATGAAAAACACTTAAGCACTCAAGAAATTAGAAGAGTACAAAGAGTATTGAGTCCCCTTGAAGTCATACCCTTTAAAAACCTTTAAATCCTTCTTAATTCTGGAACTACCAAGGTCACTAATTAATTATAGGTTTCTTAATGAAAGGGACCTCAAATTCCCAGAATAAGGAAAACCATAGAGTTTATTGGATGGGTGGATGACATGGACTCACTGTGTATTCCATGAAAAATAAACCATGTCAAAGTCATCAGATGTCAAAATTCAAAAATAGAAACTAGACATCGACAATCACAACATTAAGCACAAACTATCATTAGTAAACAACAACAGTAGCACTATGTCTTGTCGCAATAAAGCAATTTTATTAGCAAAAATGAGGAAATATCACACTTGAATGAAACAAAACACAGTGAAATATAGAAGAAAGTGTAAAATAATCAAGAAAGGTTCACGACTATGTAAAATTAGAAAAATCTGAAAATAAAAAATGTAAAAAACAAAAAGTAGAAAAACTGAGAAGCCTTATGGATTGCTAGCATAAATTGCCATCTTCCCCATGACTGATTTGGAAGGAGGAGATTTGAAAAATGGAACATGGTTGTCCATCTATTGAGGCGGTAGTTGCATTGGCTTGTCTTGGTTCGAGGAAAGGCTTTACTCGTTGGATGTTGACCAACTACCTTTTATTTGGACTTTTAGGTTTGTAGATTATCATGACCCTGAGGGAAAGGTTTGATCAATTATGTAGGGTCACTTCGACAATGTTTTAAATTCTACCTTTTGGGGTACATGTGTGGGGTTCCAATAGAGAACCTTATCTCCTAGTTGAAGTTTTACTTTCCTTATTCTAAGGTCTTGACATTGCTTGCTAAGTGCCTTGTGCACCTCATTCAAGGATAGGGCCACTAATCGATTTTCTTCTAGCACATTTAGGTTGATCAATCTTTCTTAGGTCAAGATCCAGTTCACAGGTTGTTGAAAGTGTATGAAGTTTGGAATGAATAGAGAGTGTTCGGAGCTTTCCGTACACTAGCTTATAGAGAGAATAGTCAATAGGAAGTTTCCATATTGAAAAATAATCCCAAAGGACATCATTAAGTTTTGCACTCCAATCTTTCCTATATTTGCTAATGGTACATGTTAGTATTTTTGTGATCTCTCGGTTGGTTACCTCTACTTGATCGTTGGCTTGGGGGTGGTAAGGTGTTGTTAGTTTATGTTCAACCCCCAAGCATTGCATGAACTTTCTAAAAGTGACACCTATGAAATGAGTTCCATTGTCAAAAATTAGTGAATATGGCACCCCAAACCTATTTATAATATTTTTTTTGTATAAATCTAGTAGTAGTGGATGATGTGTAATTACTAATGGCTATTGCTTTGGCCCATTTTTTGTAGTAGTCAACTGCTACGATAATATATGCCTTTCTGTTGGACATGGATTTGATGGGACCCATGAAGTTAACATCCCATATATTAAAAGGTTTTAGTGGCTGAATCCACTATTGAGGATCTTCCGTGCGAGTGGTCATCCCCCCATCTCATTGGCAATGTTTACAAGATCAAACAAACTGTTGGGCATCCATGAAGATTGTAGGCCAATAGTACCCTGCCATCAGGATTTTTATGATCATGTATCTCCCTGGATAGTGGCCTCCGCAAGGCCCTTTGTGAGCATTCTGGAGAATGCGCAGTTGATCTTTATTAGGGACATACCAACAAATCAGGCCATTGGCATACACCTTGTAGAGGTGTCCATTGATTTCCATAAAGTATTTGGCCTGATGAAGAAATTTTTGCTTCTTTCTAAAGTCAAGATCTCGTGGCATCTTTTGAGTGAGAAGATAAGTGAGGATGCCATTATACCATATTGTTTCTATGGTCGTTTGTTCATTTATTGCTCCTGTAAAGAAGAGATTTTTTGAAAACTGATAAGAGAGTGGGCTCTCCTCCTCTTTATTATCCCATGTTAAATGAGAGAGGTGGTCAATGACCACATTCTTGGTTCCTTTTCGATCTACCATTGTGAGATCAAATTCCTGCAAGATCACGAGCCACTATATGACATGAGGGCTCACCATTGGCTTGTACATGAGCATGTAGATTACACTGTGGTCCATGTGCACAAATACTTTATAGCCAAGCACATAGTGCTTGAACGTTTCTAGAGTGTACACCACGGCCATTAGCTCTTTTTCCATGGTGGTGTAATTTAATTGGGCTTCCATAATGCTTTGGCTCATGTAGTGGATATAGTATGGATGTTTCTTATTATCCATCTACATGAGCATTGCTCCCAAGATGTAGCTAGATGCATCCATCATGATGCGGAAGGGTCTAGACCAATCTAGTGCTCATAGGATTGGTGTTTCTATGAGTTTCTCCTTTAACTATTAGAATGCATTCACATTTCTTGGTCCAGATGAAAGGTGCATCTTTCTTTGTAAGCTCTACCAATGGTTTTGCGATCTTAGAGAAATTCTCTATGAACCATCGGTAGTAGCTAGTGTATCCAAGGAATGATCGAATATCTTTAACTATCTCTGGTTGATGTGTTATTCCTTGGATAACCCTTATCTTTTCTAGGTCTACCTCAATCCCTTTTTGCAAAATTCAGTGCCCTAGCACAATGCCTACTTGGACCATGAGATGGCTCTTTTGCCAGTTAAGCCGTAGATTTGTTTTAACACATCTTTTCAATACTTGCTTAAGGTAGTCCAAGGCTTTTTCAAATGCAGCTCCATAGGTAGAAAATTCATCCATAAAGACTTACATACCACTATCAATCTACTATTGGAAGATACTAAGGACCAAGCATTGAAATGTTGCAAGGGCATTGTATAGACCGAATGACATCTAACAATATGCAAAAGTCCCTTGGGAACTCATGAATGTTTTCTTGGCCTAATCTTCTAGCACAATTTGGATTTGGTTATAGCCATTATAACAATCCAAGAAGCTATAATAGTAATGCTTGAATATGGTGTCCAAGACTTGATCCACATATGGCAATGGAAAATGATCTTTAAATGTTGCCATATTCAACAACCTAAAGTTAATGCAAGCCCACCATTTTCCATCTTTCTTTGGCATAATTATGAATGGGCTAATGCACTCACTATCTATGATGGGATAGATGAACCTTACCTTAAGGACTTGTTCTATCTCCTCCTTGATGATTTGCTTCAATTTGGGGTTTAGCTACCTCTAAAGCTACCTTCTAGGCTTTATGGTTAGATTGGTGTAAATACGATGCTAGCATATCCTTGGGTCAATTCCTGTTAGCTCAGGATATGACCAAGCAAAGGTTGTTGGCCATTTTTTAACTACCTTCAATAGCTTTTCTTTTTTGTTCAAGAGCAAGTTTGGCATTAATTATGACCAGTTTACCATTGTTTAAAAATGCATATTCCATCCTAGCTGGTAAAGTTTTTAACTCCAGGGGATCCTGCTTGAAGTTATTAGGGATTTTCAACTCTCCCTAATAGGTATTATTATCTTCATCAGAGAGTTGGAAATGAACTTATTTAAGTTTGTTCATGCCTTTAACATAAGCACATGCTAGGCTCTCAGTTGGTTCCATGCATAATGTGTTAGTATCTGAGTCAGCTATTAGCCACTAGGTGCCCTCCTATTTTGGCTGCTACATACAGACACATTTGAATATTGATTTCTTGTGCACACTGATTTCATGCTTTAATGTGTGTACTTTTGATCAACTAATTCTTTTGCATGCAATTGCATCCATTGTCGCTATACGTGATGCATGGAATATGCTTCTTCTCTATCTTGCCCAATTTTTTTTCTTTGGATATTTTTGGAGATAGCTCCCTTATGTACATACATGCATCAACCGTGCTTAACCAAGCCCTTTCCATAATGATGGGGAAGTCACTTTTGCAGTTTTCAACCTTGATCACCAGAAAATCAACAAGATAGAACCACCCACAAACTATAGTTACAATATCCTCTACTAATTCTAGAGGGACAGTAATTGACTGATTTGCTAATTCTAGATGGATGTTGCTCTTCTTAAGAGCTAGTAGGTTCCAGGCCTTGTACATGTCATGGGATATGAGATTAACTTTAGAACTAGAGTCAATAAGAGCCTTGCATGGCTTATGTCCAGTGATTTGTAGGTAAATGAGTGGACTTCTTAGGTCAAATCTTTTCATGGGAAGATTACCAACCTTGATCTAGTCAGACAAAACATGAGTTAGCATTATAATGCAAATCTAAGGTGGCACTTAGTTTGAAGGGAACTCAAAGATATTTGATCTAGAGGATGAGGGTATTGGAGATGTAGGATAATCAGCTGACCTAGGTTTTGATGGTTGGAGAGGACTCCTAGGTTGGACGAAGGGTTTTTTTCTAGATTGATTACCTAGACCACTCAGCTGGAAAGCTAGTTGTGAGTGTACAACCCTCATAGCATTTTATTGTTGCAGTTGTGGAGGAATCTCACCCTACATGGATGGAGCATGAGGTAACTAGGTTAAAGGTGGAGGTATGTGTGTAGATGGATGTGGAGAGTGATATGGATATTGGTTCTTTCCTTGAGTAGATGGTGAATGTGTTCAGTGATACGCTAGAGGGTAATAGTAATGCTAAAATGTGGTATTACTTGCAGAACTTCTTGGAGAGACAGGTTGCTAAACATGGTACTTGTATGGATCTAGTTGCCTATAAGGGTATTTTTGCCTTGGTAGTGGCATTTCCCATGATTGTGATTGGTACCACTATTGGTATTATTCATAAGGTTATGAAGGAGTTCCACTTGGGTAGTAAGCTAGTTATTGTTGGTGGAACTGCCTTGGATTACCTTGAGGATAAGGCAATCGTCTAGGTGCTTGCCTACGTGCTAGTTGAGGATTCAATGCATACACCCCACACTCTTGTAAGTGTGAAACCATAGGGAAATAACCCTTTGGATGTTTGTATTAACAAATTTCACAATTAGTTTCATCATCAAAGTTGGTCTCTACAACTTCCTCTATGGTAGTAGCTTTTCCCTCACCTCTTTGGTAGCCACGTTCAGCTTCTTTTCACCTCCTATGGTTATGATCACTATTTTGCTCTTTGGATTTTTCAGAGATCTTCATAGTGGTTTGAAATTTCTCATCCAAAGAGTCCCATAATTTATCAACCTTTGCCAAAATATCAGAGACAGAGTTTTGAATAGGCAAGGTTTTTCTATTCATCACTTCATCGAGTGGTGACTCCTCCTCATCACAAAATTAGACCTCCCATTTCCTAATGAAAGTGTCCTTATTATACTCTTGTGTGCTTTCCCTTTTTCATAGCTCACCTTCTTCTTTTGCTACCTACTCAATTAGCCTTTGAATTTGATGAGCTCTCAATTCAAAAAATCTCCCTTGGGCATACACCCCAAGAATTCTTCTAGTTTCTGCTCTGAGCCCATCTATGATGTGATGAAGTTGTTCCCTTTGAAAATAATCATGACTAGGGCATCGATGTAAGAGTGAATAGTATTTTTCCATGGTGACATCCAAGGGTTCAGGTGTTCCCTATTTCCAACCTTAGATTTGCATTCTTAGATTAGAAACTTTGGAGTATGTTTGGTATTTGTCATTCAACAGCTCTAACATGGTACTCCATCGATGAATGGATTCCATCTCCAAGGACCGGTACTAGCTTTCAGCTTCCTTGATGAGTCTCCTAGGGAACAAGTTGAGTTTTTTCCACTCATTTTCTATGTTCTGTAAGGCACAAGCATCATGGAAAGCTTATAGATGTGTCTATGGATCAGAGTTGTATCCCCCCTCAAATCTTCAGATATTATTCATGTCTAAGTGCTTGATTCAACTATCTTTCATCTACCTAGTTGGAATTCTAACTGCCTTTGCAATGTTGAGCATGCTTCAAGTTGCCAAAAAAGATTCATCATCATCACTGCATCGATGACACCGATGATGGTTTCGACCACCCCTTCGATTTTGGTGGCCTTCATGATCAATGTTATCTCATTGATCACCTTCATCATGATTATTTCGATGGTGGCTTTTATGAGAATCAATAGATGAAGAGGAATTTTAGAATTGGATGAAGAGGATGAAGATGAAAGTTAACTACCACTACCACTATGGTGTCTGCCATCACTTTTTCTTTTATTGCAACCTTCATCCTTAGATCCCTTGCTATCGTGATGTTTTCCCGAGTCCCCACCTTGACTATCACTTTTTTCTAAACTTAACTTATGAATAGTGGATTGTAGGTTTAGGGTTGCATCCTTGTTACCAATAACACGGGGTGAAGAATCATCATGTTGAGAACCTTCAAAGAGAGAATTCTCATTGTCATCTTGATTTAGTAGGAACAAAGGATTAGTAAAAAAATTTTCATTCGTAGCCTCATGAACCTTCTCCTAACGTTGATCTCATTTGCGTTGTGTTTCAATGGGGACAATAATTCCAAGTATCATAACCATTTATAATGTACTTCTCATGAAGATCTATAATGCCCAACTTCTTAAGGGTTTGAAATAGCATCTTGGGCACATATCAATTGGGGGACAAGATGATGTTTCCCTCCATATCACACCATCGTAGCTATTCATCCTAATGTAGGATGAAGGTGAAGTCTGGTACATACTTATCTAGATGAGTATATATCACTTTGCACTCTTGTGGAATTGATAATTTGACATCTTTGTGCTTGTAAGAAGAAGACATTTTACAATATGAAATAAAACATTAGTGTGCTTTTATAATTCTATGTATAGCGAAAATGATATTAACCTTGAGGTTCATACAATGATATTAAAGGTATTCACTTAGACCTAAATAGTGCACATTTCAACAAACAAAGTTGCTACAACAGTGTCAATGATGAGCGGTGAGGTACCCCTATGCCCAACCATATGAATCATAGAGTGATCATGCATGATCCAATCAAATTCCATGGACTTTATCAATTTAGGTGCACTAGTCCTCTAGAAAGTGAATCTTGTGTTAAGGTCAATCATTGTCTTCCTAGTTATACTTGTAACGTACACTGGTATGGTTAAGTGTAATTGAGACATCTGATTTTTATCATTTTGTATTTTATGGGTTGGGTGCATAAATAGAAATAAAGTGGTTGGAATAACTAATTTAATTTAACTAATTAACTAAGGTCTAACTAAACATAAGCATCTGATCCCACTTTCTGTACACATCTTGAACCCACGTATCCACTACTGGGTGACCAAGCACTACGTTGTTGGGCATACTAAGCAATAACGCTACTGAGATTACCAAGCGAATACATGTTACATTCAGAGTGGTTGTACATATGTGTTTTAATCTATCTAGCTTATCTTATTTACTGACTTCATTAATATTATTACTAGAAAATATTTAATAAATAACTAAAAAAATTTAATAAATAATTAAAAAATTAAATGCATAAATAAAGCATTTAATCTATCCAGAATGCTGCAAGGTTTATCAGAAAGTTTATCTTTATTGCCGTACACACTAGTGTGCTCAGGTACAACAATGCTCAAATAAAGATCCATACACTCAATGACTCCTACTGTAGTAGTTGGGAGGAAAATTCTAACTGTCCAATGGATGAACTGTAAGAGCTTCACTGCTAAAAATTCTCTATTGCCATAAATGGTGCTATTGGGCATGTATTTATAGCTAAATACAGATACTGCATCGATGGGGCCTCATCGACACATGATACGATGCATCAACTAGGCCTCATTGATGAGGCCTCATTGACGTAGCCAACCGAACTGCAACTCATCAACATGAAAGCCTTCATATGGCCCTCATTACATTTAACATTGACATGTTTTCTTTTAGTGTTGTTGGCCTATATTTGCATACTTAAATGAATACATGACATTGATGGACCGCATAGCCTATACTAAGTGAGCTTGCATGACCTTCTATCTCGTTGGTATATCAAAGCACTACAAATCTTGTATAAATCTACAAAGTAAGATAAAAAGTTCTCAAGCCTTGCTAAGTTGCATCTTATGGTGGTCCATGTTTTCTTGTTGTCTCTTATAACCTATTGCAATATATTACTTCTTTGACTTGTTTTCTTGTTTTCTATAAGTTGTGTTTGTCGAATTAGTTTGAAGTCATCGAAAAGGTGTGATCCATCATAGTAGTGAGTTATCATGTGATCTCAACACATAAGATTCAGTTAGCTTATTTGACCATGTCAACACTACTTGCCTCATATCATTCCTAATACCCTTTCATAGCTGATAGCCATAAACCAAACTTTAGCCTTTCTTACCTTGCTAACGATGAAAACCTATGTTTGACATTCATGTATCATGGCCATTTTGACACCATCCAACATCTTCTACAACTTACTTCATTAATAATATTTGCTAAAATCTCCAAATGTTTCAATTAGTGAGATAATAAAGAAAGAAAATTTGTCCTTGGCAATGAAACCTAAAGAACATTTTACTTTAAAAAAAAAGAATGACCTAAGTAATCAAAGAAGCTTGTAACAATACTAATTACTCTAAACATCATCAATAACTAGTAGTTGAAGTATGAAGCATGAAGACCTCATCACCCAGTAGACATGTCACTATCATAACCATGATGTCATAACATTTGGAATTCTTCATTAGCCTATTTTTCCATTCTCTAAATAGCCAATGTAGCCATTACCTCATTTCATATCACCAGCTTTCTGTTTCCATTTTACTTCACCATCATGAGTACTCCTTAACATGATTCATAGCTATAGAATCAAGTGTGAAGAGAGAAGTGTTGGTGATGAAATTGCGATAGTGTTTTGCATTCTTTGTTGATGTCTTTTGGGAAATCCTCAAAACATCAACAAGGAGAGGCCAATGAAACACTGCAAGGAAAATTTATTTGTGAACAAGAAATTATTGTAACCACATTTTATCATGTAATTTTGATTGGATTCAAGAGTAAAAATAAATGCCTCAATTTCCCTTCAAAAATCCACATGGTGACCTTGTTTTGTTAAAGTCTTGGGGCATTATCTATTTGTTAATTGTAATTCATGATATGAGACATAAAAAATGCCATGAATTATGCCAAAGCAGCGTAACTAATGTCCAAACTGTCAAAAATGCTAGCATTGCTAGTACATTACTCAAAAATGTTGTAGTAAAAAATGTTGTAGTTGTAGACCATGAAAAGCATCAAAACCTTAGCATTCCACATGAAATTACTCAAAAATTCTAGTGATAAAAACACTATATTTTTGGGCCATAAAATGATTAAAAATGCTATGTAACCACCTAAAAAACTTGTCAAAGCCTAATCAATGGAGAAACAACAAATTATAGCCTATTTAATTGAGAATTGACATCGTTTTTGGGACCTACTTAGACCTTTTTTTTAATAAGTAGATCTTTTTTGGCAAGAGAATGTTGAAAACCTATTGCAATTGCATTTGGAAGAAAATTAAGAAAATCAAACACATTTGGAAGAACTACAAGACACACACCCCATCTACAAGCTAGATTTTCAACACCATTTTTATAGAGATTTGTGGAATATTAACAATTCCAAAATTTTGTACTTTGCAACATTAATATAAAATTTACAATTTTTTAGACACATTTTTACTTTATTTTTTGCATTGCTTCTTAATTCACTCACAAATCTAGTGTTGGATCCATTATTTGGACATTTTTTGGCTTGATTTCACTATGTTATAGTCTATTTTATTATCTTAGTCTCAATAATAATCTTTAAATCCTTAGGTAATTGACAAGATTTCCTAAGACTCCTCAAATCCTTTTCAAGGCCCATGAATCTCGAGGTCAAAACTATTTCGTGTGGATCTATTGAATTTCTAGCTTGAAGTTTTCAATCGTTATAGGGGGTACTTGAAGTTTACAACTAAGATGAGACTAGAGGGGTGTTGGATTATGACATCTTTTACTCCTCTATTAATTTCACATCTTTTGCTATGATGGCCATGATTGTCTATGCTTATTTACCCTTGTTCCTATCTCTCTTTGTATGTTGGTTCATATAAGCCACATAGGCTAGATTATTACTAGCTTCAAGAGACTTCTCAATGTTCTTAATTTGTAAAAAGGATTAACTAAGTAATCTAGGATCTAAATGGTAGATTTTTTATTTAATAAATTCATTTACCACTCTCTTAAAAATGGCTAAGAGGTGGTTTTTAAAGATGGGTTCAGGAATCTTCTTTACTATTAAATTCCATCTTTAAATAAACTTTTGAATTGGTTAGAAAGGTTCCTATCTTACTTTCATTAGCTAACCTAGAGTTGTATCAGGTTTCAAGTTGTATTTGAAGTGGTTAATAAATGGGTGATTAAGTCATCTACAAGGACTATGGAACCCCTTGGCAAAGTGCAATACTAGTCTAAATATTTTCTCGACAAGGACATAGGGAAGATCTACAACACTCAATGAGGCCAAGATTGCAAGATGAGATATTTAGAATAGAAGGTGATGAGGTGTGCATTAGGATCACCTTCATCATTGTACTTGGTGAGGTACAGGATAGGGATGTCTGTGAATAACATTATTTGTGATATACTAGGGTTGATAGGATCATCCTGGTAGAAGTTCATCACTTTGATTATTTGAGTTGTGTTGGCCTTAAGCTTGCGTAACTTCTTAGTAAGGTCCTAGATCATTTGGAAGGCTTGGTCTAGGCCTTGTGGTACCCCCAAAGATTAGTGACTAAATAGTTTATGATTATGCAATGGAAAATAGTATCAACTAAAGGGGTTGGGTAGTTACTATCATAGGGGGATTAAACATTAAGAGTGATGTTTGCACAAGTACTTGAAGAATAAAGGGAACGTTGGGGATAAAAGGGTTGTCGGAAATGTGTGAGGTTTGAAATCCTAATGAGGGACCTATTGAGATGAAGAGAGGTGGTGGTATGGAAGAGATCCCTAGTGGAGGCTGGGACACCATGCTAAAAGGTGTCAATGTGACTATGGAGGAAAATAGAGAAGTGGTTTGAGATGCTTGGTTTAAGGAGGTTGCAAGGGGTATTTAATTCACTACTGACATGGATTACAATGGTTTGATCATTGATGAGTTTAGGACCAATCCTTGTAAGGGATCTTTTAGATGAGTATTAGTTTTGTAATACCCTTTAAACTCATCTTGGTCCTCTTGGTCTTATCCCAAATTGGGTTCCTCACTTACCATGACCTCATTATCAGCATCCACCAATTGGACTAACATGTAAACATATAACTCCAAAAGCTCTATGTGGTCGTATGAGGAAGGGATATATTCCTTTCAGTTCTTGTGGATGAGTTCAAATTAGTGCTTGAAGTCTAATTCCTTACAACGGATATGTAAACTAGCCTATATTTTGATGTAGACAAAATTATAATACTCCTCACTAATGTTAGCATGTGAGAGCTTTGACCTAGATACCTAAGAGACTGGCACAGTTCAATCATAACAAGGTCTTTTGGATCAAAGATGTAGGCAAAGTTCTAGTTGCTAGTCATGTCAATGATGTCTTGTGATAAAATGGTTAATGAGAAAGGCATACATAATGTAGAATCAAGGGACTAGACAAAGATAGCATAGTTCAAAGTGTAAATATAAAATTTTGATGTTAGGTATAAATGCCAAAAAATAACTACAACATAAATGTAATTTACAACGTGCAAGATAACTATAGCACAGTATAAATGTAAACTAGGCTATAGCATAAATGTAAAAATAGTTATAACTTAAATATAAATTAGGCTACTATGTAAATGTAAAATAAAAGAAAACTTTAACTCTAAAATATAAATGTAAAAATGAGCTTTAATAAATGTGAAAAGCAAACAACTATTAACATAAATCCTAAGAAATAGGTTGCAGCATATTCAATACAACACATTTCACACTATAGTGGGACTATGTGGAAAAATGTGGGATCAAAGGATAAATTTGGACAAACATGAGAGCAGCGTAATGCAGGATTTATGTTGTGTAGGAGATATTTTCAATGAGCGTTGTTATCTTACATTGGTACTGAGAGACTAATAGAAAACATTGGTGTTTAAGATGTTCAAACAAACTTCCACACACTAAATACATTGTAATAAAGAAAGTGAAAATGATGAAATAGTGATAACATTTAGCTTTGGCAAAGAAAACATGGGGAGGCCCTCCTTCCAACATAAGAAAATTGTAGCGATGGAAAAATTCAGGTGTTGGAAACTAAAAATCCTAGTGCGAAATAGTTTGACCTCAAGATCCACAGGCCTCAAGGATTTGAGATTCCTTAGACAGTCTTGTTGATCACCTAAGGACTTAAGAATCTATTACCAATTTTAGGAAAATGATGTAAATGATTGATACGCATTTAAACAATGGATTCAGCATTGAATCCATGAATGAACCAAGCATCAATAATGAAAAATAAGAAAAATATGGCAAAAAATAATGTAGATTTGTATTAATTCTGCAAATATGAGTTCAAAAGATATATATCTATAAGCCTCTGTGGCTTTCAAAGTGTATAACTGTAAGGGTCCACAACTTATTTTGAAATGTCTATTGGAGAATTTGGTCATTAGTGAATGGGGTGTGTTCTACGACCATCTTGGATGCTCCTGGCTTCGTAGATCTACATCTAACTAAAGTTGGAATAGGCTCTTGATGCTCTAGGTGGTTAGTGTTGAAGAGAAAAGACTATGTTCTCTCAAATCTTTAGATCTCAAAAAGTTCAAAGCTCCAAAAATATTAAAAGTAGTAGAGTCTAAAAGTCTATGAAAGGTCTGAAAAGTGGCATTGATTCTAGCTTATATAGGTCATGGCTTGCTATTTTCATGTTGACTCTATGGTGGCAAGTTTCCCAGTAACATACATAGCATTTTTTTGAGATTTACACTAGCCAAAAAGTGTAGTATTTTTACATTTACATTGGCAAGCAGATACAACATCTTTTGCATAATTTACATAAGAACTAGTAACATTTTTACAACATAGATTGAATTTACATTGATCTAGCATAATCCATGGCCTTTTTCATTCTTTATGCTATAAATTACATTTTACATTGTGATAATGCTTTGGGATTTCAAGGAAATAGGGTTACAAGCCAGATTTCTAAGGGGAAATTAAGGGATTTATTTTTCCTCTTGAATCTAATTAGAATTACATTTGAAATTTACATAGAAGGGGCTTGAGTTTTTCTGTTGGCCACTAGGATTCCTTGTTTACAATTAAATTTTCTTTGAGATGTTCAAGTCTCTATAGCATCTTATTGTCTTATGTACTAGGCTCTAAGAACCTCCAGATCTACAATTGTTTCTTGTAACTTTTTCTTACTCTGATCATGGAGTTATATTTCATGTTCAAAGAGTACAATGTCATGAAAGCTTGTTTCTCAACTTCTGATTCAAGTCAATCAGATATAAGCATTGTAAGATTGGCATATCTCAAGTTATCCAACTTCATGTAAGGAGTCATTTCTTCAATTTGCAAATCCTTGATATTAATTTTGGCCTAAGAAACCATATTGATTTCTTCAATGATGCTTTTTCAAATAGTGTCTATAAACTATTTTAAAGAATCATTCAAGTGTTCTTTGATCATCCTGATATCCTTTTCATTGGTTTCCATTTGGAGGCTAACCTAATCTTTGAAATATTTCTTAAACACCTCTTTCTTTGCAACTTCATTCTTCCAAGTCTCAATCTCTATCACAAACTATTTTTGAAGTGCTCTAACTTCTACCATGAAAAGAATTTATTTTTTTAGGATAATATTTTGATATCCAAATCCACCTTTACAAGTTATTCTTGAATGTAATTTGGGCTCACTTCTAACTATTCTTTTCCCTATGCTACTTATGTTAATATTTGATTTTCTAATATGGTGATGATATTCTAAAATTTATGTAACTATACATCAATTCTATATACCCATTTGGCTTCCTCCCTTTCCATCTCAAGTTATTATTTCTTGGCCATAAGATAATTCACCTCTTTAGTTTTAAAGTAACAAAACAACTTCAAAGTAATAAATTTAGTGGGATCTTGTAGTTGTAAATTGAGTTAGCTAATTCTATTCTATAGTTTTTGAATCTCTAACTCAACATTCTATAGTTAGGTTTTTCATAGCATTAGTTTCCCCTTTATTGTTATAAGCTTAGATTGCATAGTTGTAATTTTTTGATAATATCAAAGATGTTTTGGATTACTTTCTTAATGTGAAGTAGTTTATTGAGTGAATCCTCATGTTGCTTCACTATCATGCTTTCTTTTCCTCCCCTACCAGCTCTTGTGAATACTTGAGCATCTTGCACAATGATGAAGTCTAGAATGGATAGTTTGAGAATAATCAAGGACTCTATAATACAATCTATTAGAAATTTTGCAACCTTTTTCTAACTTTCATGATGCGTGAAAATGATGATTGTCCCATTTCCAGATGCTAGAGTGACTTGAAATGCATTAGTATTTTTAAAAACTTTAATTGTCCAATCATCCCTTAAGAGTTGTAGTTAGATCTATCTAGTTATGAAATCCACTAAGACTTAAGGTTCATCCCTTGTAACATTGAATAGTTATGTGATGTCTCTTGCCCTTTAGCTCATAGCTTCCAACAACTCTTGTAGGTGATCCATAGTTAGATAATACACCCTAGGGTTTCTTGCAAGAATGTGAGTATTAGCTCCTATAGTTCCTAATCCTGGAATTGTGGTTGTTGTCATTGACGTAACTACTATTATGAAAAGTACTAGTTATTGATACTTTAGTATTAAGAAGATTCTCCACTTGGTCCTTCTATGTTATCACTATGATGAGCCGCAATATCGTGTTCACCCCACGATATCTCGTCCTACCTCATTTTCTATAAATAAGAGGTGGCTTTCCTTGTTCAAGAGGGAGACTTAGACCCTTAGCTAAACTCTTGCAGTTTTACCATTCCAGAGTTAGAATAATTCCTGTGTTCCCGCAGTAGGAGTCATAGAGTGAATGGATCTTTATTCAAGAAATTTATACCTGAGCACACATTTTTGTACGACAATAAAGATGAAATTTATGATAAACCTTGTAGCATACAGATTAAGCTAAATAGTAATTAATTATTTTTAAATGTTTTAATGCTTTCCTAGTTAATTAATCTCTCTCTCAACCCTTGACCCTCTTAGTTAAGTACACTNTAAAAGTTATAAAAATCATATACCTCAAGCTTACTTAACCATACAACTGTGACAATACAAGTAAGTTTGGGAAGACAACGATTGATTAACCTTAAGAGTTCCATTAAGGTGCATAAGCACTTAGTCCTTGGAGTTTGACTAGATTGCGCATGAAACACTCGTATTCATATAGTTCAGTGTAGGGGTACCTCACCACTCATCATTGGCACCGTTGCCAAGGACTTAGTTGTTTGTGCACTACGTAGAACATAGGAAATCATTCATATCATTGGGACGCTAGAACGAACCCTTAGGGTTAATCAAGGAAAGATAAGAAAATGGTAAATCGCACATCGAATAAGACAAAGATGTCTTCTTCTTCACATAAGAGCACTTCACTGCCTAGGACTAACATAAGAGACAATCGGCGGCATAACACACGTAATCAAGATTCGCCAGTTCCTCAACAATTTCGTTTGGTATATACTCATCATGATGAGTATGTACATGACCTTACCTTTATTCTCCATCAATATGAACAACTACGTTCGAGAGACTTGGAAGGTAACATAGTGTTGCCTCTAGACCAATTAGTCCCCAACATGCTCCTTCATGCTCTTTCACGAATAGGCATGTCATTTTTATATATGGAATATGTTGCATGCGATCATGACACAAGGGACTACCATCCCACAGAAGCACAACATCAAAGGGACTTGCAACAGGAGAGATATCATACATCCTCAAAGGGTAAATGGTCCCATAATGCTCTACATGTCTTGAGCTAAATTGAGGGTGGTGAACCTACTTCAACAGGTTCCCCACCAAATGATGTTCCTCCTCCTAACAATGGTCAAGGGGTGTTGTATCAAAACCTACACTCCACGATTCACAACCCTGGTTTTAATACCCATGAACACGAAGTGTTCAAAGAAAGAATACAACCACACGATAAGGGCAAACATTCTGATTATGATCACGATCGTGGCCAAGACCACCGAAGAGAAGGTAGGAAACACCATCATGACGATGGTTCTCCTTCTTCTTCACCTTTATTGTCACATTCCCCCTCTCCTTCAGTATCCAGCCGTAGTCATAAGGAAACCAATCATGAGGATAAAGGGAAATAGAGTGAAAAACATCGACGAGACAGTCAAGAACGAGGACAAGGGCAATCTAAGAAATCAAGGCATGGAAGAAGGGAGAGTAGGGAACCACGTAGACACCATAGACGCCATGAACAATATGACCACAAAGAACCCCTACTCGCAACTAGAAGCATGCTACACATAACGGAGGCCATAAGAGTTCCCACAAGGCACCAAAAAGATAGCAGGATCAAGAGGTTAGACATGAATAACATCCCATGGTTTGAGGGGGGATACAACGCTGATCCTCATAATCACTTACAAGCATTCCATGATGCATGTGCCTTGCAAAACATAGAAAATGAATGGCAAAAACTGAAGTTGTTCCCAAGGACACTCATGAAAGAAGCTCAAAGTTAGTACCGGTCCTTAGAACTAGAATCTATTCGAAGGTGGAGTACTATGTTAGAACTATTTAATGATAAGTACCAAACGTACTCTCGAGTGTCTAACTTCCGAAAGTAAATCCAAGGATGGAAGCAAGGAAATCATGAACCCTTGGATGCTACCATGGGTCACTATTACACACTATATTATCGTTGCCTTGGCCATGGTTATTTGTAGCGGGATCAACTATGTCATCTCATAGATGGACTTAGGCATGAAACAAGAAGGACCCTTGGGACATATGCCCAAGGAAGGTTATCAGAGCTTAGGTCTCATCAAATCCATAAATCACTAGAGAAAGTAGCCAAAGAAGAAGGTGAGCTATAAAAGAGAGAAAGTGCGGAAGAGTACAACTGAGATCCTTCCCTCCGAAAAAGGGGAGTAAGATTCTGTGAGGAGGAAGAAGAGTCACCACTCGAAGAGATGGTGAATATGAAAACTTTTCTGCTCCAAAAGTTAACAATAAAAGTATCAGCAAAGGTAGATCCTCCCTAGATAGTAGGTTTGAAACTATTCTTAAAATTGTAGAGGAGTCTAGAGAGCGAGGTAGTGACCATGACAAAAAGAAAAATAGAGAAGTAGACAATGCACGTAACAAGGGTAAGGGTAAAATGGCCATCACCGAAGAGGTTGTGGATTCAGACATAGACAATGACAGTGGATGTGAGATGTGCCAATACAACCATCCTAAGGGATGTTGCCCAATAATCTCACACCTACAAGAGTCTGGGTTGTATGCACTCAACCCATGATTTAATAAATAGCAAGCACCCCGATGGTTACCTTCTCCCCAAGGTAACCTAAGGTAGTTCCACCAACTTTCAACGTATTATCCAAGTGGAACTTCACCATAACCCGTTGAACAACATCAACAATGGCAATACCCACAGTCATGGGGGATGCGACCACCAAGGCAACAATACCCCTACAGGTAACTAGACCCATATGGCTACTACGTGTAGCACTCAATCTCTCCACATGACTCTATTGGTCATGTTACACCACAACATCACTACCAAGCTCAGGAGTATTTTAGAACTTCTTCTCTTGGAAGAGCTAACCCACAAACATACCATCCTTCAAATCCATCTGCAACTCTCACACCGATACCTCCATTACCACCTGCTCTAGTGATGCAAGGGGAACTCCCCACTCAACCGCAGTAACGCAATGCTACGAGGGCTGTGAATCTTCAACCCGCTATTGGTTTTGACAAACGTATGAAGAGAAGACCTTTCTTCAGAACCAACAGTCCAACCAAGTCCTCACAACCACAAGCGGTTGAACCTCTGAATGCTTCCCCATCAAACAAGGCTTCAGAGCTCCCTTCAAACCAAATACCAAGCTCAACACACACGGTTATGTTAACACATGTTGTAACTAACTAGATTAAGGTGGCCACCTTACCAAGAAATTCTCTAATCTTGGAAGCCACCTAATCTATCTTCAAGTCACTGGGAACGAGCCATGCGAAGCTCTTCTAGACTCAAGTTCCGGAGTCAACTTAATATCACAAGAGATGTACAAAGCCTGAAACCTACCTCCATTAAGGAAGATTAATATTCGCCTAGAGTTGGTCGACCAGTCCATCACTGTCCCCTTGGGACTAGTGGAAGACATCGTCACTACTGTGTGTGGGTGGTCGTACCTAGCTGATTTCCTAGTGATACAAGTAAACAATGATAAAGGGGACTTCCCAATAATAATGGAAAGGGCATGGCTAAGTACTGTAGATGTACATCTAGGAATCCACGATCTTTCCCTAGAAATATCTAAGGAGAACATTTTTGGAAGGTCAAGAAGAAGAAAGTTCCATGCATCACATATAGTGACACAAGGTGCAATTGCATGCAGAGATCATGGGTTGGGAAGATTTAGCATTGCCTGCGTGCAACCAATGTGCACAAGAAATTAATGTACAAAATTGTCTGTCTATAGTGACCACACAACAAGAAGATACCCAGTGGTCAATAGCTGATTAAGTGAACAACTCACTAACGTGCATGGAACTAACTGAGGGAATAACTACTGCCTACATCGAAAGCATATATGAACTCAAGCAAGTCCGTCGCCAACCTCCAAACCTTAACATGGAAAACATCAACTGGGGGAGGCTAGAAATCCCTAAAAAGTCATGCTAGAACATTAATAAGATGTTGTTAGTGAATGTGCAATAGACCAAACCTTACCATGAATCTAGAATGGTCATTGCACACAATACCTCTGAGAAGGGATGGCCCCGCTCATTATTTCAGATCTCCCCCTTCCAACTCAATCATGGGGGATACGGCCACCTTTGCTGATCAATTGAGGCCCTTAGTTCCTTTTTAATTTTTTATTTTACACATTTTTTTTACAAATTTCTTTAACTTTTCTTATTTTTGTTTTGCAACATCGTTCATACTTTTTCATTTCTTTGTGTGGTTATTTGTGTTATTATCTTCATCACCTGATAAGTGCTCCTGATGGTGGTATGAACTGTATTCTATTGATTGCTAATGTTTGGTTTTTACCTTTGAGTTATAATGTTGATACTAAGGTATGGTTCTTTTGATATAA
>MNCI01021443.1:4588-15082 GCA_015680685.1 Gnetum montanum
ATATGTTCATATTGAATTGTTGTTCCAACTCAATAATATTCTTGGAAATAAAATTAGTATGATTCCAAAGTTCTAAAATCTCACATCCATCATCCCTTATTTGATCCCTAAATTCTTCCCTATTCTATAGAAAGGACTGAATGTAATCATCATTATGAAACACTTGAAAGTGGGTGATGTTGTCTAGATCCTCTAGCTACAACATTAATTTAGTAAATACCTTTTCAAATACTATGGAATAATTTTAGCTTAAGTCAAAAGTAATTATTGCTAGCTCATTAGCTTATGTATTCATTTTACATGACACAACAAATATTATATGCAACAAATTGATTAAAAATGGATTGAGCTTTATGGACATACCTTTTAAGAGAGTGACTTTAATAGCAATACTTTCTTTTAAATGATCATAAATCAATAGGGAATCATCATTTATCATAATGGCTTCCACTCTTTTCTTCAAAGCATAGGATAAACCTTTACAAAGATCTTCATACTTTGCTAAATTATTCACACATGAAAATGATAGATGATAAACTTTATAAAATTTCTTACCCATGGGAGAGATGAGAATGATCCTAGATCTATTTCCATTTTGATTAACTAACCCATTGAAATATAAATTAAATGGAATATTATTACTCTTATCTCCTCTTAGCCTAGGTACAACATCATGTACATCCAACATATGCATCCCATGAGAGTCCTTAGCTTCCATTGGTTTGTTATGTCCATCATGTGTAAGACTCTTTAACATAAGAGCCTCATTGCATATAAGAATTTTATTAGGATGACCCTGCCAAGGAAATCACATGTGAGAATAATTAGTTGCAATGTATCCACAAAACCACCTAGACCAACTTCTGCTATAAATCAATTTATAAGATGTCAGTGTTTATCACTTGAATAGTAATATAATTGAATATCCTTGGATCTTGAGCAATTCAAACCTGAACCACTTGTAACTCCCCCAAAATTTTAGCATTATACTTATCTACTTGACTGATCATATTTTTTTATTTCTAAAGCTTTCACCCTAGTTGTTTACAAATCTCCAAAAGATATTATGATGGTTGAATTACCAAAAATGCAAGAATCATAAAACAAGATTATTATGAGAAATAGACACCACAATGAATCAAAATAAGGTCCAAGCATTTTCTAATATCTTGTGCATAAAGGTAAATATTAGAAAAATGCTGGTAAAACTTAGAAAATATGCATGAAATGATTAGATCTAAGAAACAAACATTACATCAAATAGTTACAAAAAAATGAAGATTGACTAAAACATATGCACATAAAACAAAAATTATTAAAACCCATAATTACAAGCAACACCAAAATTGCCATACTTGAGATTAATAGCACTACAAATAGAATTTTTGTGTGTCTTTGATCTCCCAAACTCTAAATTCTAGGCAAGATCATAGGTTAACAATAGGATCTAAGAAAGATCTGAAATCTCAAAATATGGCTTATTGCACATCTTGGTTGTTAACCATAGATATAGATCTAGCTCCTCTATAATTTGTTAGAGTCTCCCTCTCTCACTCTATCTCTTATATGTCGGCAAAGTAAGACAAAAAAATGATCTCTCATGGGATAGTTACCATGCTTATATTGTTGCAATAGTTTAGCAACTTTGGATAAAGGAAATCTTTCATGGGGCAAAAAATAAATTAAAAATAATTTTTAATTCTAAAGATATTCTTAAATGTTTTTCTCACATGGACTATTTCTTAGTGCTAACCTAATGGGCATCTCCTATGAGAAAATTACTAGCTATGTCTAAGCTCAAACTAATAACAATGTCTAAGGTCAAAAGTATAACTAATGAAAATGCTAACATGAGACCCTCTAAAACATAGATTTAAAACAAATTTAAAATTTAAAATTTAAAATAAAAATATAATTAAACAAAAATATAAATTATCCAAACAAAGAATATCATACCAAAGCATTATTCCATACGTCAATAACCCATCAAATGCTTGATAACTACTAACTCAAAACTCCAACAAAAGGGTTAGTACGTATATGCTAAATTAAAAGAAAAACCAAAGATGCTAAAAATAAAAAATTATTATATGGAAAATCATTAAAATAAAATAAAGTTAAAAGTAAAAACAAAAATGGAAAGAAAACCTTAGAATATATTTTTTTAAAAAGTAAAAGGTCATTAAAAAGGACCAAGCTAGACACATTACTCAAAGTACAAAAGCATAGTCAACAGAAGAAAAGAGGTTAATAAGCATAGACATAGGTTAGCAACTAAGAAATCAAAGGTTCAAACCAAAAACATACCAAGGGTAAGGGATATTTAGAGTAGGGTGTTACACATACCAATTATTAGGACTACCAAGCTATTATAGGGGTGGGGTTGTCAACCCTCAAATAAAAAAGAATACTAATATTAAGAAAAAAATTCAGAGTACATCAAATTACTAAAGAGAGAGTCTAAAGAAAAATTCTAATGGTTTTAAGGATTTCTTTTTAGATTTTTATCCTTATGATCAATCCTAAAAAATCTCTCATCTAGGGTATAAGAAAAGTATCCGGCCTTGCTCTTATTTAGAAGTATCCTCACACTTTTTTACTTCTTACTAAAGTGTTTCTTGTAAAGAGAAGGTAGAAAAATTTCTGTAAAGACAAAAGAACACATTGATTAGAAATAATAAGCAAATAACAACAAAAGTTGAAAGTTTTTCATCCTTGAGCCTGTAAAAAAAAAGAAATTAATACTATAAAAAATAAATTTATTATTCATCTTTCATTAGAAACTTTTTTACTTAAAGCTATAACTAAAAAGAAACATCTTTGAGAATATGATATTTAATTCCTAAAGAGAGGTCATAGTTATGCCCTTGCTACTAGAAAAAAACTCCGCACTAAAGCTTCCAAATAGAGTAGAGAACAAAAGATTGAAGATATTTCCAAATGCAAAGAAAGGAAGTAGAGCAAGCAAATCAATCACCAAGAATGCTTTCATTGATGCTTGGTTCAAAATTTTTATAAATTCTGGGTGTCTATTTCCAAACATGTTGAACAACAAGACACTTCAGAAAAACATGAGAAAGTGGGTCTTTACTTCTACAAAGAGGACATTGAGGAGAAACAATTTTCATATGTTTAAAATGAGTGTTAGTAGGAACTATCAAGTATATTTAAGATGTTTGGATTACTAAGTTAATACAAGTTTAATGCTCAAGATTGTATTATGCTCATTCTACCATGATTATTGTAAATAAAATGTAAAGACTATGCTATGGAAATAGGAATTGAAACACCACTAAATTTGCATGTTGTAACCTTTGTAACCCCATCCCCTGAAACCTAAGGCAAAACTTCATTGTAAATGTGAGGATTGTAACCTATGAGGTGCAATCTCACATACTTTACACTTTTGGGGTTGAAAAATGCCTCATAAGTGGTCAAAGCCTCACCCCCAAGTGAAAAAAGTCATGTTATATTTATATTTCAGCTTGTGGAGGTTAAAAATGCCTTTTGGAATGTCAAAATTAGCATTTTGATGGGTTTTATGGTGGGTATAACATTTTCTACACTAAAGACACCTACCCCCAGCTAGGATGCATGGTAGGAAAGCTCACCTGCCTTCAGATAGGATGCATGGGGGGAAAGCTCACCTACCCCTACCTTGGATGCATGGAGGGAAAGTTCACCTACCTCCAACTTGGATGCATGAGGGGAAAGCTCACCTACCTCCAACTTGGATGCATGGGAGGAAGGCTTACCTACCTCTAGCCTGGATGCATTAGGGAAAACCTTCCCTCCTCCACCCCACCTCATCCCCATCCCACCCCACCCCGCCCCCGCCCCCACACAAACATGGAAGGTTTCCCCAACATAAAAACTACATGGCTCGAGCATGGAAGAAACAAAAACCAAATTTCAGTACTCCATGGACTCCAACATTGATCCAACATGCCAACCTAGAAGGTTGAAGGCACAACATAGAAGATCTATCTCCAATGTGGATGCCTTTCTCCTATTACTATTTATAGTAAACGAAATGGCCATGGGGGTTTGGCACTTACTATATATGGTAACCCCCCAAACTTTGGCACCTACCCCACCTAAAGCATAGCTAGAATTTGCAGCTAAACCATTGCCAATTTGTAACAAAAATTAAGGCCAAAAACCTATAAAAGATAAACCCCAACACCATTTCAAGGTTTCACATTTTGACAGTTCCACGCCCTTTGCACTCACAAACTTGAGCATTTTTGCATTCAAGAGCTTTGAACACACATAAAGCCTCTTGAATCCCCAATGTGGAAACCCCCCTTTTTGGGCAATTTCTCCTTCTCCTCTGCCTACAACGTGTGCCACCCCTCCCAAAGCCAATGTTGCAGATCTAGTGCAAGGAGTAACAAAGGTCCGAAAGCATTGGGTGTTGTGGATCATCCAAATCATGGAGCAATGGATTCCAAGTTCCATCAAATGGATTCCCAATTTTGGGAACCGCCTAAGAAAAAAACCACCACATCCTATAGCCCACGCCTCCTAAGAGAAATCACCTTTCCCCCAATTGGCACCCCCAACAACCCCATAATGGATTCCTCCATGAGCGTGATCTGAACCCCCTAGAACAACGTGACATCCCCATCCAATTTGCAAATAAGGCCTCATGGGCCAACTCTAGCTCCCCCTGTAGTAGAGGAAGCAAGCTTGCCCATCCCACATGACTCACTATTCCCTAGAGCACCAAGTTGGCCCAGTACCCATCACAGGCCAGTTCAAATGTAGGGGTCACTGCCATAGCAGCTTGTGCCTCTACCCACAACCGAATGCCCTAAGCAACAATCTGCACTAACGATGACAACAGCTATTCTCGAAAAACATGACAATTCTGAACTTTCCACAACACCCACAGAATTGTTGTTGCCTTTGAATTTCAATTAATTGTCAAATCTTGTCAAGGATTCCCTGCCTGACTAGCCCAACATGTAAACTCGCAATTGAATAAAAAGTGATTTACCAACTTGACGGTGTCCATGCAAAGGGGACACGTGGCTGCCACAATTACCACCCATCGCACAAGCATAGCTTTCACTGGTAACACTGAATGATGAATTAATCAAATAAATACTTTTATTTTTTCGAAAATTTTTCCCTTCCACAACCCCTGCTAGCAATGCACCTCCGGGTATTTGTGCTTGATTAAGAATTGCGGTGAGGTGCCCAACAACCCCCATTGCAACATGTATCTAACATACCTACAAATTACCTTCAAACCATGTGAATCCTGTGGCCTATCCTCCCAACGTCGATACTTACCATGTACCATACTAATACATTGAGCTTGATGACAACCCGGCCTAATGAGTTTATTTACTAGGGTATGAAACCCCATGTAAATTATGTCCTAGAACTTGGGAACTCCCAAGCCCCCAACATTCTTCGGGCGAGCCACAACATTCCACCTCACAAGATGCAACCTATTCCCCTCTTTTCCCCCCTGACCAAGTGAGATTACGTATAATCTGATTAATCCACTCGACAATACCACTCGAAGGATTAGCAACAGAAGCTACATACCTAGCCATGGCAAATAACACTAATGTAGCAAGCAAAGCCCTCCCAGCTCAAGTCAGAAATCAGCATATCCAATGATCCATGTGTTTCTATAGGTGCTGCAGTAGCCCACACCAGGCTTGTCACCTATGCCAATCATACATTGGAAGGCCCAAGTACAAACCCTCATGTGATCCAGGTAAAAGCCCCAAATGTTGCATGATCAACCCCTTCACCTTGGTCGCGGTGTTCAACAACTGAACTGCAGACTTACCTTTGTTTATTTCCAACCCAATCTCCACAGCCATACACTTCAGCACCCAATTGATCACCATAGGTTGGGGGACCACCACATGAGAGAAAAGAATAGTGTCATCCGCATAGTGTTCAACTAGGCATCTAAAACCTGTGATCTCCAACCTCCTCCACCTCACAGTATGCCTACAAAGTATCCATAACCAAAATGAAAAGGTAAGGTGATAGTAGGTCACCCTATCTTAAACCACTACCTAAAAAGGAAAACCCCCACAGCTTCCCATCAAGATCTAAGGAAAAAGCCCCCAATGATTGAATAGATATGCACAGCTTTACAAAATCTGGGTGGAAACCTTTCCTTAGCATGATCTCCTGCAGCACCTTCCAAGACATAGTATCATACACTTTAAAAATATCTAATTTAAGGCACATACCCAGATACCTTGACAGCCTCAGAGAATGCATAACCTCCTACTACAACAAAATCTAGCCCTAAATGTACCTTCCTAAATAAAACCCACCTAGTTGGGTCCTACCAATTGTTGCATGAGAGGCCTCATCCTAGCCACCAACATCTTTATGAAAAGATAGAGAAAGGTGTTGCAAACTTTAATCACCTGGAAATACGATGGCTCCATTGGGTTAGTTGACTTCAATATAAGCACGATATGAGAGTAGTTTATTTTCTTACGCACTTGTTCCCACCTCAACATAGCATTGAACGCATCTAGGATATTCTCTTCAAGAATGTCAATAAAAGCTCTAAAAAATTCCATCGACCACCATCTAGCCCTAGCAACCTACCTGACTTCATCGAACCCAAGGCCTCTTCTAACTCCACAATGGAGAAACAAGCTAGAAGATGACAATTATGCTCCTCATGTAGGACAAGATCAATAGAGATCAACAAAGGGCTCACTGGCCTCATCATCCAAAACTCAGATCAAAAATCCATCAAAGTCTGATCAACACGCTAACCATCAATGATTTCCTATCCTTGAAAGGTGAGATTGTGGATCTTCTTGGACAGATTCATAGGTGTGGTGGCTATAAAGAAAAAATGTGTTCCAATCCCCTTTTAGCCACTGCACCTAACCTCGCTATCTCCAATAAACCTTAGCCTCCCTATCCACAGCCTAAATCTAAGCTAAAACCTCACATTTAGCCCTCTAAAAGTCCTTACTAGCTTACTGCTCCACTTGTATCTCCACCAGTCATAGCATGAGCCTGGCCAAGGCTTGCTTGAGCTAAGCCAACCCTTGCTTTAGAAAATCCAAAGATTTCATCTTCTGTGAATACGACCCCTCATATGCCCTCCACCAGTGGCTATAGCCAAGGTGTATCGATCCAATAACATTTGAAGTGAAATGGAGCAGCCTTCCTTGGCGATACATCATCCGCACAACATAGAATTGATCTGTGATCAAACGCCACACGTTCCTGTCCTATCGCCACCACCCCCTCATCATGAGGACATGAGAAAAGATCCAAACATGATCTATCTTAGTCATGATCTGCTCACTCCCCTTTCATCTATTACTTGAAGTGAACTGACATCCTCATATCTCCAAGTCAACGAGATCATGCATTTCAAGGAATTGCAAGAACTCCTAAGCACCAGGGAAATCTTGGGCTCCCCCATCAGACTTCTCCCACCCATATAGCCTTTGATTGAAGTCCCCTACTATAATCCATAGTCTTTGATCTTGAACTAGGAAAGTAATCCTTTGAAGCTTCTACATCCATTCTTCCCAATGTTGGCACCATAAAAACTCATTATCCAAATTCCAAGATCCATGAGAAACACCATAAGGCTCCACGTAGAGCAATCAACGACCTTGAAATGCCCACGTGAGAGCAAAGCAAGTCTTCCAACTCTTCCATGACAAACAATAGCCTGAACCTACCACCCTGGCCACCTAAGCTAATGGGCCTCCTATTGCTAAAGTTTGGTCTCCTGCAAGCAAACAACATCATACTTTTCCCTATACACAATTTCTTTAAGGGTATTTCATTTATAGGGGGTATCCTACCCCTTGCAATTCCATGAGAGGATCCTCATGTCTTGCTCGCTACGTGTTTCTTGAAAACCTCCTTGAGGGTGGCTAAACCCCCAAGTCAACCTCCAACTATGTCTTTTTGGCTTTGGACACAATGCTCAATGGACGTCCCACCTTGCTAGCATTCAATAAAATTGGGAAAGGTCCTTCAGTCATGGCACCCCCCTTTGTAATCTCTTCCAAGGGGAGTAAGGGACCCCCTCTAACCACCGAAACCTAGCTACCAAGAGGGAGGAGCTCCCCTTGACCCTCAACCAAAAGTCACCATCAACCACAAGGAACTCAATGACCCTAGCGATCTTGACAACCTAGGCGAAATCAACGATTTTGGCAACTTGGGATGGCCTTCCCCAAAAACTCCCTACAAGTTCTACATCTCAACTGAATCACCCTCCTTCATCTCGATCACCCTTTCTTGTGCAGCATCCCCCTACGTGCTTTGTCTCGGGGCACCCGCCCCCACAGAACCTGGACCCTACGTCATCCTCCTAGGCCCTAAAGTTCCCGCCCCAAGGGGTCCACATGTTGAGCCAACCCCTTGGACAACCTCCCCTTCCAAGTTACAACCATCCATCCTACCCCCTCTTTCTTTGAGCTTGGCACCTTCTAATGCACCCTACAATCTACAGTTTGATACCCCATTTTGCCACAAGTATCGCAATGTCGAGTCCAGTTAGACTTCTAAGCCACCTAAGGTTCTATGGCCACATTTTCATATTCAACTATCTGTTGGCACATTTGGCCATTACATGGAGCAGTTGGAATATTTTGTTCAGTTGGGATATTTTGTTCAAAATATGAGCAAAATCCCTGGTTGTAAATTTGCAGTTTAGTATTGTGAGTAATGGGTATTCTTGGAGAAGAAAGCTTGGTAAATAATGTTGATGATTTAAGCCTTCTTGGAAAGTAAATTAAAGTACCAAGATATTTTCTTGAGTGAAGGTTGGAATAAAAAAGAGAAGGATTATTTATCACAAGAAAGCATACTACCTGATTAATATTGGCAAAATAAACAACACCGTGGGTAGTGGATTATCAAAAATCGGCTGAAGAATCCAACTGGTTTTGAATTCGTAATTATCAAAGGGTGTAAAGGTTTCTGTATTGCAGAAAACCCAAATTCATGTATGACCCGAGACCCATTGTTAACGCTGCTGGGAAAAACGAAATTAGAAAAAAGAATGGAGCTAAATGCTGCAGTATTAGGGTGTTTCCTTTGGCTTGCTGGTTCTAGACTGCGTCCACGTACCAGTCGGAGCTATGTTGCCGACTCGTCAGACGCCAAACCTAAGTTTGTGAAGTGCGTGGAAGGTCCTTCTTGCACCGATGAGCCGTTTTAACAGGGGTTTCAAGCAGCAATCGTGTGGAGAAAATCGGACAGAACTAAGGCCAATGGAGGGCAGAACGTAGGGATTAAACAACAAAGAAAAAATCGAAACCCTCTGTATACAATACACGGAGAAAGACGTCCCATTTTGTTTGGGCCCCGATTCTATTTTTGTCGCAGGCCGTAGCAGTTTCAGTTGTGCGGGCAGCAACGGCTCTAAAGGTTCCTGCAGTTTCAGCGACTGTAGATTCACAACACGTTCATCCCTGGTCCTGTAATCAATGAAAATGGCGGAGATAAACAAAAACAAGAAATGTAGGAAGCCCTAAACCAGTTTTGGGGGCAAAACAAAAAAATCTCTAGCAATCAAAACCCTCTGTTTGGGACAGTATGCTCAGCGCGTCGTTCTTCAAGAAAACCCTTCTTCTCCAGCACGCGACGGCAGAGCCAGATGCAGGTGCAAAGCCTTCTCCCGCGGTGATCATCAGTTACGATTTTGCAGGGCCTTATTGTGTGGTGGCAGTTCGAATCTACGGTTTGGGATGATGCTGCATTTTGAATCTTGATTCAAACATGTGTCAGTTCTTATAGGTTTTGTGCAGAAATGAGAGAAAGACCGTTGTCCTGGAATTGTGATTGAGCCTCTACGTGATTTACAGGGAAGACAAGAAGAATCTTTTAAGGACATAACTTTGGTGCTTTCACCAAGAATTATTTGATTACTTCTGCCGCTCAAAGTATATGGTTAAGATGGAGTATAAATTAACCAACAATATATATATATCCATCATATGAAGTACCCATTGTATGAAGCCTTGATTTAAAAACTTGCCTTCAATTATCCCAAGTCATGAAAAATTATTTTAAAACATATAAGTTACTACCCATAAAATTTTTTTTGCAATATTGATTATCCCATTACATTTAATATCACATTACATTAATGTTAGCATAAAATTCTCCTAATTTTATGCATAACTTCCTAACTCCCTAACTACATAACTTTCTCCTAGCTTGTTGGGCAAGTAATCTTCTAATTGGTTAGTCAAGTTACTTGGGAGAAAAGTTAGGTGAGATATTTTGAGATTTTTTTTGAAATTGTAACTTCCCTACCTACCTTTGAACCCTATAAAAGGGCTTCAAGGAGAGAAAAGAGGGGATGGGGACTGGAATCTCATTTTTGATAAGGACTTTTGGAGGGAATAATTGGGGTTTCATACATCACTTAGAAGACTTTTGGGAGGTCTCATACATCACACTTGGGATCTCACTCGGAGACATACTCGAGGTCTTGAGAAGAGCTTTGTAAAGAAA
>MNCI01021443.1:21300-48574 GCA_015680685.1 Gnetum montanum
CAAATTCTTTGAGTTAGGTGCCCCTTAGTGTCTAATGCAACAATACTTGTATTTGGTAGAAACATAGTGGAGGATTAAAACTACATCTAACCACATCCATTAGTGTTGTTTATAAAACAAAGCTTGAAACAAGTCAGTCACACAAATGTTTAATGTCTTCTAGTTTATGAAGTGATGGGAAGTGATAGCCATCACTTTTGGTATACTACTCTTTGAGATATCATAGTACTCTTTAATGGGAAGTGAATCACTTTTGCTATTGATACATTAATCGTTGGAATTATGACAAGTAGATAAGTATCATTTTATCAACATGTTAAAGTCAATGAAGATAGGAGGTTTGTAGGCCTTGTAATCAACCCATCATTATAATGAGTCATATTCTTGTTCGCTGCTAGTGTAAGTCTAGCCCTATGTTCTATGAAGTTTGAGGAAAAATAAATACTGTGAAAATTTAAAAGTTGGTTATTAGGAATCCTACACAACACGGAGAATTGGAAGATTCACAAATAATGATTGAAGTAGTGGTCTCCAACAATGCTTGTAGGGTAGTGAGTAGGAAAGGACTGATCCATCATACACTATCTAAGGTAGTAGAGGTTTTTGGGTGCATGTACAGTTAGAGGAAGCAAGTTCTTACCCAGGGGATTTGACAAGCCAGTAGGCACTAGTAAGAGATGAATACACGTGTGATAGTTGTATGAAAGTGAGAATGTTGTAAAAGCACCTGATCTTGCAAATTGATATTATTCATAAAATCTTAGGTATTTCAGAAAGACATGATTTTCCTATTGATTATGATATTTGTTTGATAGAATTTTTGCTGCAATCTTTTTTATCAATTGTTGATAAAAACTGATTTTGCTAGCCCTTGGATATATGCTTATTAGATTTCCCTATTGAGTGATTACCCTCTTAGGTATTTTTGTGTTAGCTCTGCTTTCAAACTTGCCTACGGCTATAGGTAGGGCATGGGAAGTTTATCATTACATGGACTATGTTTCATTGCTCTCCTTATTTGCTTCGTCAAATGGACAGGACTGGGATTTGCAGTTTCATGGGGATAGTATTGTTGGGGAAAGAACCCAGCCTTAAACTGGAAGTTTTCATTTTTTGTTTGAGTTAGTGGCCTTGCTGAATGGCCTTGCTATTTAGTTTTGTTGGACATAAAATTTTTCATTGTAATCATACTGTAAATAGGTTGCTTTTGAGTGAGTGACGTGTTCAAATATGGAAAATTCTAAACTCATTATCGTGAACAGCTGTATGAATTGCGAATTTTTTAAAAAAAATTCTTTAGTTCAGAAACGAGAAAAAGTTCTGTTACAGGTTCATCATGGACTATGATCTGTTAACTATTGCTTGTAGTAGCCTTTACTTTTGTCTCCAATTTTTTGAATGCTGTAGTTTTTCTTATATTTATTTGTTGATTAGATTGTATGAGATGTTCTGGCATTTTACAAAATTATTCTTCCATACCTGTTGTTTTATGTTGTTTCTGGTTTCGTCATTGTTGTTAGAGAGTATTACAAGGTAACTAATTGGCATTAGTTCTGTAATTTTCACTCCCTTTGCTCAGATTCCAATTCAGGTCCTCACAAAAGAAATGGTGAAAAGTAAAATTAAACGTTCAGCAACTACATACATAAACAATGCAGACTTCAGATCATTTTTGTAACCTGTCAAATAACATAAATTAGATACAGTTGAAACTTACAAAGTTTGTGGTATGTGATACATGTTTTGGGAAAGAACCATCTTGAATATGCGTATAATTTTAAAAAATTATTTTTGGTCAAGAGGCTAACTACAAGTCCTGTCTAAGAGAGTCCTCCTAAGTCACAGTAAATTAATTTTATCATTATAACAGTGAACATTTTCATGGAAATTATTATTTTGGCTAAGAGTTTTGTGAAGATGCCAATGACTTTGTTACGTGGACTTTGTCCCTGGAAATAAATAACTTTTGTCAAGGTGAAGACATAAAGCTTTTCATGAGGATTATCATTGAATAACTATACTAATTTTGATTTTTGTTTTCAATGTGAAAATCAATTCTAGGTGAATCAATTTGGGGTTTTATTCATTTGAAAAATATAAAAGATTCTCTCAGCCAAATAATAGATATATATTTAGATATATATCATAAATATATAGCTAAAGTAGTTACATCACATATGAAAAAGCAAATAAATGCTAGTATTCTCCCACTCTTGATACAATTTTAAAACCCTTTGAAGTAAATAGTCATAGTAATGGAGAAGGAAATATTTGCTCCCAAAAAATCACAAAGTTAAAATGAAAAACCCATAGAAGAGAAAACCAAAGAAAAGAGAGAGAACATCAACCTTGATCCAAAAACATTTACTTTCATCTTGAGACCGGAATGCCATAAGGCGAGAATCAGCTGCACAAACAGCTACACTATCATTGTCATCATAAGCAATTGGTCGAGCAGCTGTTTTGAGCTCTCATGAAAAATTCATTGAATGTCTGAAAATTCAAAACAATGTTCGTAAGGATAAACTTGAAAGTTTACAAGCTTGTGGATAGCCATGAAAATCTTTCAAGCTTGCTATAGTAATGGTTTTAAGATTCAGAGTTTTTACTCTCTAGCATTTAAGAAACCATGAACAAAAAATTTAAAAATTCAAATATATTCCACTTCCACTTTAAAATACATTTAAGTTAAGCTGATATCTATTTAAATCAACCTAGAATGTTGATATTTTGAAGAGCATACCTTGAAATGTTCAACAGGGTATTTGAATTCATCCAAATTTATTCGGTCTTGATTATTAAGACAAACCTAGTGTGATTATTATAAAATAAGTATTTTAGTAAGAGATAAAGTAAGGAAAATCGAATATAAGAAACAGTTCATCTACCGCTAGGTGACAGTGCTGCCAACTAACAAATCATAATAAAACAAGTTAATAGAAAGAAAGGTCCAGAAAATATGAAGTAACAAAACTTAATTAGTAACAAATCAAAAAAAGATTCTATTGGTACCAAAACTTCGTAGAACAACCAGGAATTTTGTGGGTTCACGATCAGCGAAGGAACATAATCAGGAAAAAACTTAACAGTTTAGATGTCAAGTTTGAATTCGAGCATTAAAATTCCAACAGCTATAACTGCAATGAAGGAACTAATTATGTTAATGGTATCCAAAGACAAGATATCATTCCATCAAATTTGAGGCAATAAGAGCGGTTTGAATTGTAATGTAAAATAACAATTAAAATATTGAATAAATGTCTTATTTGCAGTATTCATGTATTAGCAGTAGAAATTTATTCAAAACAAAAATACAAAGATTTAAGTTACAGAAAATTTAAAAATTGACTAAACTGGTTCCTAAACAAAGAACTTAACTGTAAACAGGTAGCTCAATAGTGCGAATAGGGTCATTAACTAATTTTATGGCTCATTATATAAATTCAAGTTCCCTAAATCATATTGTATATTTGCACATTTGCAGCAGCATACCAATGTTAGCAGGAGTAGAGGTAAGCTCTCATATATATATACATACATGTGTGTGTATAACAGAACACTCAGTGTTTTAAATATAACTTTCATATACATATCCATACAGATATCCAACTCAAATAGTAGGGATCAAGTGAGAGGGTCATGCCTCAAAAAACTTGATGAGCTTTGGAATGTCCTTTGCAGAATCAGGGGAATTCATTCTCTCCCCTTGTTTCTTCGAAATGCTTTCTAGAAAATCTTTTGTACCTATACAAAAGTGAAATAATTGGAAAGTGCTAAAATAATATCGTGTATCTCCATCACAATAGCACATAGCTGGATAAAGTAATGTGTTTATTGTTTCAACTATATCCACTTGAGTGGTCCAAATATCTTTATAGAAGCAATGAAATACAGAATTATTAATATTTTGAATGCACTGAAACTCTGAGAAATTAAAGATATTTTAACATAAATTATATCGTTAGTTAAGCTGATGAATATGAGATAATTAAAAGATCAATTTTTGTGACAAGAAAATGAAATTTGAAATAAAGAAATACTGGGGTGAATTTTGTAGGCAGGCCTAGTGATCTAGATTGAGATTATCCCCCTAGAAGAAAATAACAGCATCTATAGCTACGTTGGCAAACAAGCTAATTAATGAGGAACAGGTCATAATCCAAACCATATTAACTACTAGCATAGGGACCACTGTAAAATGGTTCAGAAATACAGGAACATAAGAAAACAAAAGTTTGGTATGCATGATTGTTACACCCCATTGCATTACAATTATGATTTATATATTGTATGTGGTATCGGTGGGTTATTAGGATGAGTTAGTTTGTTATGATTGCGCTTTATATGTTATGATACTTTGGTTTTTATATTATGATTATGATGTCTTTACATGCTTAACTAACATAGTTATACACACTAGTCTTATGCGATGTATTAGACAGGTGATGTGGCTGGCAAGGATGTTGGATTGGGTATAAGAGCAACTATTTGATATGTATTTATGTTTTATGTGTAATTTTGGTATTTATGCACTTGAATTGTAGTGCTGTGTTTTGTGATACTTATATATGATTTTAGCATGTGGATGTGTAGTGTGTTTAATATAGATCTTATTGGTTCAAATGAATTTTAATTTAGAGTTTTAGTATGTTTGTTATGCATGTTTGAGTGCAGGACGTTAGTTGGGAAAGAAATAAAACAAAAGAAGTTATGAAACAGAAAAAGAAAAAAAACAACAACAACAACAAGCACCACTATCATTCTTTTCCTTTTGGCCACCACCATTCACATCTTTTACCCATAGAATTTTGGTTTCTACTTTTTTTTTTTTGGTTTTTTCTGAAAACAGAAATGGAGTCTGAGTGAGCTTGCTCTTCCTCATTTCTTCTATTTTCTTCTGTTTTCAACTCTTTTTCTGAAATTTTAGCTTTGTGAATAATTTTTTCTTTGCTCTGAGTTTGGCTTTGAGATTGTTGTGGTCACATCAATGTGGGTATGAAATTTGTTTGAAGTGAAACAGAGTTTTGCCAGATTTCTGAGGATTTTATGCTTAGTTTGGACTTTCTGCTTCAACAATTTTAACTTGTGATCTTTACCTTTTTCCTGTATTTTTGTCCTAAATTAGTGTCTACAATCATGCAATGTGGGCACATGGGACAAATAGCTTTAAAAAAAAGTTTAGAAGAATTGTTTTGCAGATTTCCCAAAATTTACAATTTGGTTTGCAAATTATTTACAAATAGATATGTGATGAATGAAAGAATGTGGACTTGTGGAATATTAGATGTAATGTTGATGTGGCTAGCATACTTTTAATATTATATTTTATGGGTATGTTTTTGGACAAGTGTTTATGGGAGTTTCAATTATCACTGGCAGTAATTAAATTTTATTATTTAATATATTATTAATTAAATTTTAAACATATATAACATTGTCTCTAGGAGTCCGATTGAGGTGCAATTGGTGTCATTGGGATCATCTTTTGACATTCTAATCATGGAATTTGTTTCCTTCTTTGGCATCTATCATTTTGGGGGTTACAATAGTGGTCATTTTTATAAAATTATATGTAGATCATGAAGTATGTTTGTGGAAAGAAATTTTGTCATGCCATGCTACAGTATCATCTTTATGGAGAAAGTGTGACTATTAGGTGTGGATATTTGTGGTCATGTTATGTTTGTTTTGGATATGTTGTACTTGTGACATGTGGTAGATTAAGCTAGCTTGGATTGGTACATGTCATTGCAACAACGCTTGTAGTGGTCATTGGTAGGTGGTGCTAGCATAAGGGTGTGGACCGGTTGGTGATGAGGTACCTTGGAGGTAGTTATGCATTGACCTCCACTGTGATGCATTAGTGAGGCTCTTGTCTCAGGCCTCATCTTGAGAGTGGGAGAGCATAGGTGTGATTGTCCCTACAGTTAGTACATGTCATAGATATGTACGTCCCTATAGCCAATCCTCCAGAAGGCTAGTGGTTATAGGTCACAGGTTAACATATGTTAGCATTGGTAGGATAAATAAAAGACTAATAAAAGACCTGCAGACAAGTGACTAATTATGAGCACTCATGACAATGTTTCACATGCTATACTAAGTGTGGATTTGCTAGCAAATACATGAATTATAGGTATAGGTTGTTGTAGTGACTTCATGGATTATGTATATGTTAGCATTGGTTTGTGAGTCATAGTAATGGTAATGTAGCATGTGATTAATCCATGATTGTATGCTCCATGTGATGCTTGATGTTATGATGTGGGTATGACTGCATGGGCATGATAGTTAAGATGCATGCAATGTGGTGTAATGTATGTATGAGTGATTATGTCTGACAATGATTACAAAAGCAAGGGGCTAACTTGGGTCCTCTATAAGATCAATCAGGTTTAGGTCAGCTTTACCTTTTTTCTCACCAGGTTTATCTTGGTCATGGGCCATGAGCAAACCACTTCTAATCATAGGGCTCAATTATATTCCTTCAAAAATAAGGTGTGTATTCCTTCCTCCCAATTCAGATTTGAACAAGCCTAGCTAACAAAAAATGGCTTTGTAAGCTAGTGGAGGACATTTGAATAAGTACCCTATCCAAGTGGACCCACATGACATCTTTAAACGTGGTTTGCAACAACTCAAGAAGGATATTAGAAAGTTCCGAAATGAAGATAAGTATTTCTTTAAAGTCCTCCATTCGGATTTACATAAATTGCATATGCATATACAAGGGACATAAGAAAGGGGGAGGCCCTGGAGGAGGGGGAGCATGGCCTATTAGTTCAACTCTAGGAGTTATTGAAGGATGAGCACACATACTATTAGGAGAGATCAATGGCCAAATGGCTAGAGGATAGAAATACTAAATCCTTATTTGTTGTGGCACATGCAACAAAAAGAGCCAAAGTAGTTCAATCTATTAACAATGGAGAGAGTTTAATTCATGAGCCATAGAAAATTGCATAGGTTATACAACGGTTTTCGATGGATATTTGGGAAGGCAAGATTCCTCCCCTATGACTATCCCCATCTAACGGGTCATCAACATGAAGGATAATGACAAGTTACTAGCCCCCATTACAAAACAAGAGCTCTCTAAAATTATCCGGTCTATAAAATGTGGCAAAGCCCCTAGGGCTAATGGTTGGTTAATTAAATGTTTCAAAGAATTCATCAACATTCTAGATAACAAAATCATGGATGCCTTAAACCTTATGCTCAAGTGGGGCTAGGTTAGGAAGGAGATTAATTGCTCTAAGATTATCCTAGTGCTGAAGGTCAATAAGCCCACCTAACTAGCTCATTTCCAGCCCATTGGGGTGTGTAACATGTTGCTCCACTTGTTAACTAGGGCCCTTGTTAAGAGGATGCAATCTCTTGTTGTCTCTTGGTGGAGTTCAAGAGGTTGACTTTGTCAAAGGAAGGTTCATCAAGGACCAAATCTTGCTCCTTCATGAGATCGTACATTCCATCCATAGGGAAAAATTCCCAAGTATGTTCCTCAAGCTCAACATCACTAAGGCATATGATACTATCAATTGGATATCCTTTGTTGAGATTATGCTAAACAAAGGATTTCATCTAGAATTTGTTAATATATGCACCAACCTCCAAGCACTGGATGCCTTTTCATATGAAATTAATGGGGGTTTTCCTTTCCAAAGGGGGCTAGAAGAAGGGAAACCTTATTGCCTTACCTTTTTATACTTGTCATGGATACAATGAATTAGTACTACAAGTCTAAAGGGGTCAAAAGGTTGAACATCGAAGGGTTCACTTGCATTACCAATCACTACGTGGATGACACATTGAGTGATAAAGGCTATTATGTTGTAGATGGAGGCTATTGCTAGGGCCCTCGACTGAATGTCCAAGGAGCTAGGGTAGGCTATCACTTGGGATAAATTAGCAGTCCATACTTCATTCATATGAATGGAATCATAAAAGGCAAGATTTATAGAATCATGGGAATCTCTTAAGGAACTCTAGGAGACTGCTATTTGCAGATCCCAATGTACACAAGACAAGGCTATTGCCACTACCCTAGGCCAAATATCCAAGGAGCTAGGGCTAACTGTTAAGTAGGCTAAATCAACAATCCACTTCACTCATACAAATGGAGNGAATAGCCTTGGATCTAGCAACCTTATCTCAACAAATAAGATGTAGTTGGTTACCCCCTCCCTCCTTGACCAGATGAAATGTTNTAGTTCCAATTTATTCAAAGGGTTTAGTCTAGGGTGGAACATTGGAAATCCAGATTTTTATCAAGTAAGTGTACGGTAATCCTTGCTTCCTCTGTGCTTTCTACTATGACTAAATACATCACTTTAGTCACCTCCCCACCTAAGCAAGTTGTCAACAAAGTTAACCAAATCATCAAACATTTCATCTGGTCAAGGAGGGAGGGGGTAACCAACTACATCTTATTTGTTGAGATAAGGTTGCTAGATCCAAGGCTATTGGGAACCTTGGGATGCTAATGTTTGAAGACTTTATCATGATCGGCCATCAAGGTCTCATTAAATAGAGTTTTAAGGAAGACCATGAAGAAGTACCGTGCATTTATATCCTTAAAAGAAAGTACCAACCATGGGATGCCCAAAATAATGATTCACATCTTTCACAGAACATTTGCACCCATGCTCAGGCTCTTGTCCCTCTTGGGTGAATGCATGCATACCCATGGGAAATCTTATGGTAGAAGTACAAATATAAGCCAGCTTGGCAGAAGATTTGAAGGAGATGGTTACCCAAAAAAATTCAATTCCTCATCTAGCTCATCTATCAAGAGGCACTCCTAGTCTATAAAAGCCTTCAAGAGTGCACCTCTTTATTAACACCTCCTACCCTCTATGCCACATGGATCAAGAAACTTTGCAACATTTCATCTTGCTTTGCCTTTTTTCTAAGAATGTCTGGAAAGCTTCTAGGCTTGTGCATCCTTTTCGACTCCACGGGGACTCTTTGGTGGCCGTAGTGTTGTAGGTTCTCTAGCATGTGAGGAACGAGCTAGTTTTCTACAATGCCCACTACTACACAAAATTACTATTTGGGGCTACCGCTTGTGGAAGGAAGCTTGCACCACCAAAGGGCAACACCCACCTTCAAACTAGACTATGCATCTTTCATGCAAAATAACATCCTCTAGGAGATGTTGGTCTGTATTGGTTGGGCTAACCTTCTTCCCCTTCTCATGGAAAACCCTTACCTTGAAGATGAAGCTTTTTCCAAGCATTGGAGGGAAGAGTATATAACTTTCAAGGTGGTCGAATCAAGTTAACAAAATAAGATTTCTCTCTTAACTTGGGAGTTTCAAGAGAGAGGGAAACAGTGCTCCCGATGAAACAAGGATTACAAGATCTGAATGGTTTCTTCGCTAGTCCTATCCCAAAGATAGCAAGTGGGCAAGTTCCAAAATTAGCGTTGCCACCCATTTGGCAAGAGGCAACAAAGTTGGTTAATATGTTTTTTGTCTAGTCTAGCAATGTTTGGAAACTCCAAAGAGCCCATTATGCTTTCTTGCAATGCATGCAACTAGGTAAGAGGAAATCTACCAAAATTTTTCCTATCTTCTCTCAGACAATGTAGATGGGGAAGACCTTCTAGGCTCATCTTTTCCCTCTAGGCTGTGGTAGGCCCGTAGAACCTAGGACAATGATACTACATTGTTTTAACATGGTCTATGTGCACAAGCGTCCCTTTTGGAAGGTGTGTTGTTGTTCTCTATTCCCAAGGGTCAACGCATAGGGGAGGCAATAATGATTAGGGCATAGGGCAAGGGCATGGTGACAATGGTTCAGATCAATAGGGGTGAATGGCTAATTAGGAATGTTGATTTGCATAGCGGTTGCAACAGGCTGAGATTAGAGAGGAGCTGGAGGCTAAGTTTGGGGATGAACTTAGTATGAACACTACAGAGGTAGGCTAACAAGTTGGTTAGAAGGAAGCAAGAGGACCAGGCGCATCAACAAGAGGAGGAGCTACACTGCAAAGAATGAGAGAAGGAAAACCACCAACAGTTGATCAGAGAGACTACACTTCGCAATGTGTTCGAAGACTAGCTCATGGCACAAATCAAGGAAGATCTCCGTAGGGAAGAGGACAAGCATTTGGCTACTTAGGAGTAAGAGGAGGCCCAATGGGTCAAAGCCTTCCTTGAGGAAGAACAAATGAAGAGAACCCAAAGTGCAGCACATGAATTGAACATCAAATGATGGCTTCAGATGGGCAAGTGCCCTTATGTTGTCATGGGCATCAACCAAAATAATTTTTGGGCTACTCTTCAGAAATTTATTTGTACCAGCTCTAATAAATTACGTCGCCAAGAAGGCCAGAAACTTTACTAGAGAGGCCCAAGTTCAAAGAGGAGCAGTACAAAGAATTCTAAGAAGCAACTACCTTCATGAATTCCAAAACTCATCAGAATATTTTGGATGCAGTCCACATGCAAGAGAGGCTACCGTGCCACTGCACCAAACTTCCCTACTTGCTTTGATGATTGGTTGTTTTTTGTTTAAACATGGATTTTCTATTAGGGGTTGGGTTTGTTGGGCTATGGGTTTGAGTTGGACCCATGTAACAATAGGCCTCTTTACAGTAGACCCATTTTTTGCTTTTGTTTTCTGCCCAAAAATTTTGCTAAGGGTACCCCCTCTTTTTGGTTCCTAGGGGTTCCTTCCCCACTCTAGTGTTTTCCATGGGGGTTTCTCCTCCACCATTTGGGAGGTTCTTCCCCCCACTATTTGTAATATTTTGGCTGTAATATATTCCCAACTCTCTCTAAAAAAAACCATAAAAAATATACCTACAATATTTTGGATCGTGTAAAACCTTAATCTATGAATGCATGTGTCTAGGTTTAGTATTACAGTATTGCATCTTTACATAGTCATGCTACTAAGACTTTATTTCTTAAAATATGGAAACCACATGAAATTAAAGAACCTTACATGTCAAGGGGCCAAGGGGGCAAAAAAATGCACTTGGTTTCTTGGGCTGTAATAGCTCAGCCTAAGTTGGCAAGAGCGATCAGTCTCCTAAACTTCAAGGATGAGGTCAACCTAGAGCTGCAATGGCTCCTGTGTAGATTCTTGGTCCACAACAAGAATCCATTGTTGTGGGCGCAATTGCTTGGACAAAAGTACTGTTGCTGGGAGGCAAGGGCCGACAACTTGCAATTTTGGAGGAACGTATGCTAGCATGTTCATGCAATGGAACCTCTAGGAATTCTGGATCAATGCCCCCAAGAGATCATTAAACACCGATACCCATCAGAATCCTCCTAGGTGAAACTCTGGAAGGATCGCTTACTAGAGAAAGTAAAGGTTTTTGGCTGGGTGCTTAAGCACCATGCACTCCTAGTATGTGTCATGTTGCATGAATGTGGCATGCAAGTGGAGCCCACCTATCCCATGTGCCTCCATGATATTGAAACGCTATAGCACTTCATGCACAACTACCACTTCACCAAGGCTGTCTGGCATGAGGCCCAACTTCCCCCGTTTGCTTGCCATGGCAATTCGCCAACTTTGACTAGCCTATGGGTGTTGTGGAAGCACTGAAATTCACGGGTTTTCAAGGGCATTGCACTATTGCCGTTGGCGATAGTCGCCCAAGGTATTCGTATGTTCCAGAACAAAGGTGTCTGCCACTATGGGACAGACACCTATTCAAGCCCTCAATCACAGAATTTATGCAACAAATAGAATTGTGGCAGCTGATCCAACGGATGGGCTAGGACAACATGATGCAATGTATGGAAGAAAAATAGGAAATGCCCACAAGGCAATTTTACAACAATTGGCACAACAATGAAACTAAATTCCGTGGCAAGTGCATCACGGTCTTTGTTCTTGTGTTGGCAGATGCATTAGGGGGGACACAAAAGGCGAGATGATTGCACTAGTTGTGCATGCACAATTGGACGCAAACAACTTTTTTCAGGGGAACATCCCCAAGAATGCCAATGGTCACATTTGAAGATTGGCTCTATTGGGGGTTTGGAGGGAAGCTACTGTCTTGGTCGAATGTTACTTCATATAGTCTAGATACCCGCACAAACTGGTGGGCATTCATTTTATGTTTTTGAAGCACATGAGGCACATGACCCCCATTAACATGATGTAGTTTTTTTGGGACTCTCTGTGGCGCCAAAGGCTTGGGAGACACCCTGGGGTGATCATGGCGCTCTAGAGGTGGGGACGCCAATTATGGTGTTATAGCCCACGCTAGTCTACTCCTGTCAGCAGGGCAGGACGTAGGACCTTAGGACAAGACCTCGGGATACTGATAATGAGGCGGTGAGAACGCCAACAACGCCAACAGACACCGAGGGGATGCAAGACCATAGGCTTGACATGGAGGAGGGAGGCCAGTAGAAAGGGGCAAGCTGGAATATCACCACGAAAAGCAGCAAAGCAACCAAAAAAGCTAGGCAGGAAGAAAGGGAGTGGTGGCAGGAGAGGTGGGCAAACATGCAAAGAGAGGCACAGCAGGAGGCCACATGCATGCAAATACAGACCCTGCAGTGGATGGAGGGCATCATTTCTGAACACACGACAGGTATTGCACAACTCATACAAGAAAATCAACAACAACTAGCAATTAGTTTTGGTACTTCTATGGACACCAACCCTCATTTGCAATCTGGAGAGGAGAGTAGGGGATCAACACAGGGGCAAAGCCCATAGACAAAACAAAAGGAGAAGGCTAGGGTGACATAGGAAGAGTGAGCATGGGGCGTCCGCGCAGCTTGATGAGTGGGGGCCTAGGGGAAGGGAACCTGTAAAGTTTTGCGGGCACAAGCAAGGCCTACCCTGGGGGAGGGCAATTTCAGATAGGGGGAATCAATGGGCTTTGCAGCTTTGTAAGCCGTCTCGGGTGGGGTCAGCTGCTCTAAGCTTTACTTATGTACAGCTTTCTTTTTCGAATTAATACAACTTGAATTCTTTCAAAAAAAAAAAAAGAACCTTACATGTCAGAAACTATCGTTATGACTTGAAATTACATCTCATGATTCATCAGTAACAGAATAAAACTCAGTACTCATAACACATAAAAACAACAAGCTCATTATGTATTTAGCTATCTAATGCCAGAAAAATCAGTAACTCATTTTTCTATATCTTGAAGAATGACAAATCAACGACAAATCAAATATTTTAACAAGGGTAGGCAATAAAGGCATACCCTTCTCAATGAAAGCAAGACCAATCCTAGACTGGTAAATAGCCCGCATAGCCAGAATGATCTTGCGTTCAATTAATTCCTCAACAAGCCTTTTGGTACGCCTACCAATATCCTTCAATTGTGTGTTTGTTAATCATTTCAATCAAAAGTAGGCAATTTCTACTCATATATAAGAATGACAATGCATAACAACAAATTGATTAAGAATCTGCACTACATTCGGGCATTTATTTGTACTAAAATGGTACTATCATCTTATTTGTCAATTACCAAAAGCACAAAAATAAGAGCATGTTTAATCACTATTTCAGTTATTTTGTGTGTAATTACTTCATTTTATTCTACAAAATGTCACTGAAAACATTTTCTACACTTTACAAGCAAGTCCCATTGATACACCCTAGGGATTATCACCTTGTTGTTTTTTCATCACAATTTGCAAATATATGAAATTGTAGAATCCCAAAAGAAGACACGATGCTTAAAATTTCTTCCATTTTTTTAGCAAAACAATCAGGCATTGTATTAGAAAAAAGTGAGCACAAAACACAAGTGGATGAACCCCATAGAAAGGGGGGTACTTCACCCCTCCCCCAAGATGAGGAAAGGAGAGACCCACTCAAATAGAAAAGCAAAACAAACAAACAAACAAACAAAAAATTCTAGAGCTGCTAACCATCAAACCTACCCACAAAATCTAGCCCCTCCCTTGGCCCTTCAATCAGGTACACTCAAAACCAAAAAACAAAAAGCTAATAGCCCTAACAGGGCACCCTCTCTCCATTCTTGTAAGCATTATCATGCTGCAAATCGCTAGATGGTAGTGCAAGGCCAACTAGCCCCTTCTTGCCTATGTATAGAATCCAGAACATCCTAGAGTCGCTTCGTAGAACCAAGGTTTGCTACTTCGTGGAACTCCTTGTACTTTTGTTCCTATTGTCATTGGGCTTCTGTAGATCCAGCTTTATCTAGATGAAATCTGGAAAAAACCCTCCTAATATGCCTTCAAAGATCCTCCTAGGAGATGTAACAGCAGACTTCCATAACTTCATAGGGACAATAGCCCATCCAATACCACCACAGAACACTAGTTGAGTGAGCTACCAATTGCTGCTTCATGAGTTGCTCCTATTCCCATGCAGCTTTGGCCCTCCAAACTTCTACCGCCTTCTCTCTTTGCACTCTTTCCTGGGCCTCAAGGCGCAAATCTTCCCAGATCTACACCCTGAGATCTTCCTCCAATGTGCACCTCCTCAACACTTCCTACAACTCCCTCAATTGATGCTCTTGAATTGTAGCTTCATGTTCTTGCCTTTCTACCTCTTGCAGCTAAACTCTAGCAACCTCCTCATGCCTAGAGATCTTAGCTGCCCAATGGGTCTACTCCTCGTCCTGCACTTTTTGAACAGTGCAACACAGTTCAACTTCATGCTAAATCTAAAGCTCACGATGAATCTACTCTTCAATCAAATAGATCTGGTCCTGCCATGGCAATTCAGTAGCAGAACCCTAATCTAGAGCACCAGCTCCCACCAGCGGCAAACCCAAATCCAGCCGCTCCCTTGGTCCCTACAAAATGGACAAAGAAGATTTTCCCTCTAGGTATGGACAATAGCACATATAATAGCATTCTAATTGGGCATACGTGAGCTTGCACAGTTTCCTCAGCTTGGCCGCATTTCATTGTGCCAAAATCAGCCTAGAATGACACCCCCCTCCCAACAAAGCGTGGTCAAAAAGAACTTGGGTAGGTTAACAGAGTGACCCAACTGCAGACAATGCATGAAGGAAAAATGGGAACCTTGGAGCTTACAAGTGTTCCAGAACTTCCACAAGCTCAACCGCCTCCTGCCACAGGGCCATCAAGGCAGACTTAGGAACTTGCCTACTAATGATTCTTGGAACATGCCCCTGAAAGAAACTTTCTACATCTTGCAGCCCATGTCCTGAAGGCAAAACAATTTCTTCCCCAATGGTGATACTTAGATATTCCGCAATATCTTCTTTCGTAAGCCTAATCCACACCCCTCGAAAGGTTGTGGAATCAACACACCAACGAGAAAAGGAGGCATTTACAAGATCAAGGTCCCCTACAAGCTAGGGGAGAACGTCATCCCACCCAATCCTCCACACCAATGCCCATAGCTATTGGTTATTCTAGTACCTTTGGCAATCAAGCTCAAAGGTGGGTGTGTGTCCCATGGCTGTTGTGGCCTCCTACCATAGCCACAAGGCCTTTTGAATAATGAGTGAAAAACAAGTGTTCTAGGCCTTCCACACAATCCATAGAACGACGTCAATGTGGCAATCCTTGTGCAAGCACCGGCCCATGGCAACAGTCACCCAAACAACACACATAATGGGGCATTGACATAGGAAATGATCAAATGTCTCGATGGCCACATTGCAGTGGGGACAAGTGGCAAGAATCTACAAGCATTGCACCCAAAGAAGCACTTGGAAAAGTAGGGCACCATGTGCCACCACCCACAAAAAGCATTTAGTTTTCTCTAGCAAGCGGCCTTGCCAAATTTGCCTTCATCCCAGAATGGTTGGGAATTTAAAGCACAAAAACTGACTCGGTGGGACACCCAACATTCCCAACTAACGCAGTGACTATGTAGTGGAACAAATGCCACACCAGATACAAAAGTCCTAGGGACCCACATCCCACATCATATACTTGTGCCAAAAAATCGCCACCCACGACCTATCAATCTCTATATTGAAGACCCTATTAACAAGTGTTTGATACCCCATTAACATAACATCTTGGAATCTAGTAATGCACAACCCACCCACATTCTTTGGCTACACCACTTTTTCCCAAGAAACAAGGTGCATGTGATCTCCTCCTTTGCCATCTGACTAGATAAATTATGAATAATTTGGTCCATCCTTTTAATCACCCCTTGTGGAGACATGGCCACAAAAGTTGTATACCTGCTAATAGCCAAAAGGACCGACGTTGCTAGATGGATTCTTCCTTTTCTTGTAAGGAAGTGATTGGTCCAGTGTTGAGTTCTCATCTGAAGCTATCGGATGAGGCAAACCCAAGTTGCTTCTCTATGCCAATTAAAAATGGGGATCCCCAAGTATATATCTTGCAAGGTGCCCTGGAAAATGCCAGGATTATGATAGATATTGTTTCTTACCTTGATATCTGTACAAACAAAGTGAGCCGAGGACTTTCCCCGATTAATAATCAAACCGGTCTCTCGAGACATTTTGCTCAATGCCTACACAATCACATCTACTTGAAGAACAACCCCCTAGGTGAAAAAAATCATATCATCTGCATAGTGCTCTGCAGTACAAGTCACCCCTCCAATCCTAAGCCCTCGAACCCCTTTTGATCTGCAATACATGTTCATAGTATCCATGACAATAATAAAAAGATGTGACAACCAGTCTCCCTACCTTAACCCTTGCTAAGGGAAGGAAACCCCCAATGGTTCCCCATTAATCTCAAAAAAATAAGCTCCCAACTTCTAGATTTGAATGCATAGTTCTACAAATTTCGAATGCAGCCCCTTTCTAAGCATAATATCTTTTAACGTTGTCCAAGAAACCATATCATATGCCTTGGCTATATCAAGTTTGAGGCACATACCTGGGAAATTCTCCTGTTTCAGCAAGTGCATGATTTCCTAAAACAAAAGGATTTGATCCTAGATGGACGTACCTTTGATGAAGCCTGTTTGCTAAGACCCAACCAACACCGGCATAAGAGGATGAAGTTTGGCCACCATGATCTTTGTAAACAAACGATGGAGGATGTTACAAACCCCTATCAGCCGAAAGTAAGCTGGCTACATGGGGTTATCCACTTTTGACATCAAAACAATCTTGGAACAATTGATCTCATTCCTTGTCCCCAACATAGCATCAAGTTAAAAGCATCCTATATGTTATCCCCAATCACATCAAAGAACATTCTAAAAAATTCCACATACCATCCAGCTAGCCCTATCACCTTGTTGGACCGCATAGTTCTAAGAGTGTGTAAAATTTCCTGCTTGGTAATAAGTGCCACTAGGCTCCTATTTTGTAGGGGCTGCACCACCTTGTTGATGTTAATAGAACTGGGGAAGACATCTTCCCTTGCCCAAACTTTAGCCCAATAGTCCTGCATGATGGCAACAACAGCATGATCACCATTGACCAGCTTGTCTTCTTGCCGAAGGCTATGAATTTTTTTAGCTACCGTGTTTGCATTGGCTACCACAAAAAAAATCTAGTGTTATGGTCCCCATCTTTTAAACATTTCATGTAGCTTTGTTCCCTACAATACTATTCCTCTTTTGCCGACAGCTACTGCAACTATAGGAGCATGTCATATTCCTCTTGTTCCAAGGATTGTACTTGCTCTTGAGATGTCTAAATTTCATGCAACTTTACTAACAACTCTTCCCTATATTCCTTGAATGCATATTTCTCACCTTTTTGTCTAGTTTTGATTTTTTTTCTTCAAGGTAGTCAATGCATGTTTCAGAAATTCTCTAGGATCAAGCTGGCCTAGGTACCCTTCCGAAACTTCATGAATCAGATTGGCCAACCATGGATTAGATACCAAGCTATCTCAAACTTGAATAGCCACGACCCCAGAGAATCAACCTTACAAAACAAGCAAAGTAACAGCCAGTGAATCGAGGCCCTCTTTTCCAACCCTTGAACACATATCTCTTGCTTCAACAACAAAGTAGAGCAATCCACATCCTATCAATTCGAGAGATGACAGAAGCTCTTGCTTTTCTTCTATTACTCCAGGTAAATTGACAACCTATGATATGTAGATCCACCATATCAAATGTTTGGAGGTATTCAAAGGCTTTCTAAGTACCAAGCAGGGAAGTTGAATCTCCACCAATCTTCTCCCAAGGGAACATCCTCTGGTTAAAATCCCTAATGATAATCCAAGTTGACCTATTGAGAATCTTCTCAACAATTCTATGAAGCTCCATTAACTGTGCCTCTGGTCCTATGACCCATTGAAGTTAGTAATCCACAAATTCTGAGCATGCAAGAAAATTGAAATACCCCATCTGAAAGTATCAAACAACTATAGATTAAAATGGGAAATTACTGATGATCCTTGAGACTTCCCAATGGAAAAGACAAACACCGCTTGCCATCTAGACCATTCCAAAACCTGCCTCTATGCCCCAACCAGTTTGGTCTCCTGTAGGCACACAAGATCCACTTTAACTATTTGAACTAATTTTTGTAGGGTACTTCTTTTGTAATGGGTATCCTATCCCCTACAATTCCAAGAAAGAATATTCATTGTTTACTAGTGGACCATTTCTTATATACCCCTTTGAGGGTAGCTTGGGTTCCTAGATCAATCTCCTTCTAAGTCTTCTTCAACCGCAATTCTAACACAGTTGGCCACCCTCTTTTTTGGGTTAAGCCAACACCTCAAAACCAGTTTCTTCCTCTTGCTATACTACCTGGAGGATTGGCTCCAATGGCAGTTTGAAGGAACCCTGCTTTGTAGAGATCTAGTCATTCAAGGGTGGGGCACAAAAGAGGGAAGTTGCCCCACCTACCAGACGTGTGCTCTCTACAACCTCTAGAGTCTATAAAGGGGAGGAATGATTTTCGGGAATCAGCCACCCCTCCCCACTCAAGAGATTTCCATGAAGACACCAAAGCAAAAGACCAAGGGGCCAACATAACACAACGAGCTAATGTCTCTAGAACAACCTACTTATGAGCTTGTACAGCTTTATCCCCCTACTTAGCCTATCTAGCTTTATCCCATTCCTTAGCCAAACCACGGCAGTTGTGGTAGGTTTCCTTCTCAGAGGGAAGGGGGCTACATGTTTAGATTTTCATACTTTACAGTTAAAATCTCCTCCCCCACTAGTAGCTCAAGTTAGATTTTTGTAATGAGCTTCCTTGGGGAAAGGGGCCACCAAACACAAAATCAAACATATCCCATCCTCTCCATAGAAGTGGTGACTTTGTCAAAAGTGATAAATTCACCAAAGAATCCAATGAGTATGCATAGAAATTCTGAGCCCCAAAACTCCCACGACACACTTGAAATTCGGATCCAAACTAGGGCCCATGAGAAAAGATCTAACTCACAATGCACCCCCACCTACCAAGGTGTTAAGGCCAACCCTTGGGCTCCAAAGAACCATCGCCCTTCCAGCAAGATATGATCCCTAGCATCCACATCGCAAAAAATGAACATGGAAAGATCCCCCCAAAAGCAAGCAAACCTCCATTCCCACAATCTTCTAGGTCAAGGAAACCAAACACTAAACAAACTCCAAGCTAGGCCTGGTACCCACTAAACTGAAGTGACCAACAAGGCTACACTTCATAGTGTGAACACCTTCAAGCATGGGTGCATGCATCTTGAGAAGAAGGTCACTCCCTTGGTGAGAGACTTCATCCACACCGCCCATACCTGATTTCCATTCACCTACAACACACCCACTCTGCCCATCCAAGAAGACTCGCTCTGGCCCAAACCACAAGATAGTACACATAGTTGCAGCAATGTAGGAGCCCTTGTCTCCCCCAACCGCACCCAACCTCAAAAAAGCCCCCATAGACAACTTCTCCAACCCCTCCAAAAGGCCCAAACCCATAGGAAGCTCACTCCACTCCAATGTTCCAAACATGTCATCGCCACCCCCTCTGCCCCTAGCAATGCCACCTCCACCAGCTCCTCCCCCATCAAGGTACCCAGCACTCCCATGTCCAGCAACATCGTCAATGCCTCTGCATAGCCCACTCCTAGCTACCTCCATCTCTACCACTCCCGCTCCCATATTCCCAATGGTCTATTTGTTGTTACAATACATTTTGTTGCAAATTTTTGAGTTGATAATCAAAAATAAGTTCTCAAATTTCTCAAAATCATCTATAGTCCNATGATCTAGAATCATGATTTGTGAGCTTAGATGATGGTTCCATGTTGGATCGCAATCTAGAATTGATCCAAATCATAATTTTTGGAATCATAATCAATATTTGACTAGATCACAATCTCAATTAAACCTTTGTAACTATAGTGCTACATGTTACTTGGACTATAGATGATTTTGAGAAATTTGAGAACTTATTTTTGATTATCAACTCAAAAATTTGCAACAAAATGTATTGTAACAACAAATAGACCATTGGGAATATGGGAGCGGGAGTGGTAGAGATGGAGGTAGCTAGGAGTGGGCTATGCAGAGGCATTGACGATGTTGCTGGACATGGGAGTGCTGGGTACCTTGATGGGGGAGGAGCTGGTGGAGGTGGCATTGCTAGGGGCAGAGGGGGTGGCGATGACATGTTTGGAACATTGGAGTGGAGTGAGCTTCCTATGGGTTTGGGCCTTTTGGAGGGGTTGGAGAAGTTGTCTATGGGGGCTTTTTTGAGGTTGGGTGCGGTTGGGGGAGACAAGGGCTCCTACATTGCTGCAACTATGTGTACTATCTTGTGGTTTGGGCCAGAGCGAGTCTTNTATCATCCACCTGCAGCAAAAATCAAAATTGGCAGGTCACACCCTTGAACCCCCCAACACCAACCCACCATTCAACATTTCAACACAAAAAGACAAAGAAGGACAGGACCACTAGGAACTGATAGACCCCAAGGCCCAAAAACACCACCTATATATTACATGACAGCCATGTACAGTGGCAAATGACCTATTCTTGGCCAAGAATGGAATCTAGAACAACCCTATGCTGTTCTATATCAATGAAAGCTATCGCCTACTGGAAATCCTTGAAAGCTTTAGCTTTCCTTGCGCATTCCACCACATCCCCTTTGTCATCTGGTTGGAGCTCCTTGCCTCTCCATTTGATGTATTTCCTTAAGGTTCCCCAAGGCACGTTGCAGCCAATATTCATTATTAGATATGCGCATCGCCCCTCCCTTAGCTAGGTTTGCACGCTATTTTCATGCACCCAATCCACCTGCTGTTGAATCTAGGCTGCTTCCTGCTCTTCCTACTCCCTACGCTCTTGGTCTTCCCTTGTTTGCTCCTCCTGTAGGTGTGCCTCTTCTTGGATCTCCTCACTAAATTTTTGTTTGAGGTCAGCCTCAAGCGCATGCAACGCTGCTGCCTCTACCAAATCTTGATGAATCTTTTCTTCCTTTGGTTCTTCTAGGTGTCGATGCTCTATCTATTCTAGCTACTTCTAGAATTCCTCTTCCCTCCAATGCAACTTTGCCTCCCAAAGGACATGCTTCTCTTCCCAAGCCCATGCGACTAGCTCCGTCACCACCCCCGTGATAGGGGAGGGCCAATCCTCACCCCCCCCCTTTCCTCTCCTTTTCTACCCCAAATCCTACCTCAACCAACTTATCCCTCTTTTGTTCTGCGGGTTGCAAGGGCCCCTCCCCAAAATCACCCCCAGAAACCCCCTTAGCTTACATACCCCCCAACCCCTCCTAGTCATCAAAGTCTTCCAACTCTGCCATGACGTACACCACCAAAGGTGGAACACAATGCAACCTCCAACAGCCATAAACTACCTAAACCGAAGATGCCCATGGCACCAATCGAACCTCCCCCTACACCACCCACCATAGAGCCAAAATTAGACCTGAGCAAGTACCCCTTTTCTACTGGTGTAGGGAAGCCAAGAAAAAATGAGGTACGTTAACTTTATACCCCCTGCAAAGGCTATGCATAAGACTGAAGTGCACTCCTAGCAACCTCTAGGCGTTGCCGGACTACACGAAAAATCTATCAATCATAACAATCACATCTTGCCATAGAGGATCCAACACCAACTTTGGGACCTGACCACTCTTGGTCTTAGGCATAGGTCCTGTAAAGAAATCCTATGCATCCTACAATCCCCAACCCCGAAGTGACACCTCCCCTCCCCCCCTCCGCCGGCATGCATAAGTAACTTGCAATGGCCTCCCTCGTGAGGTCAATGCCCTCCCCCCTAAAGAACATGATATCCTCCCTACTAGTTCATATAGAAGGGTCCATTTTCAAGATCGAGGTCCCCTTGCAACAAAACTAGCACGTTAGCCCATCCAACTCTAGAAATCATATCCCAAATAACCAAGTTCTCCTAGTACTTCATGCAAGGGGGTTTGTAACTGGGAGTCACACCCACTGCCAAGTGTGCTTCCCTCCACAGCCTAACTCCAATTGCCGCAACATGTGTCGATGATGGTGGCAACACCCCCCTGAAAACCCCATAATTCTGCATTTGCCAAAGCACCCACAAGATCACAGTAGCACAAGAATCACCATCAAACTAAGTCATCGATGGAAGATTGATAGCCTGCCACACCCTCGAAAACAGGCATTACCAAATAGAGTGAGTGACAATTTNATAATTACCACCATCCCTTCACCTTTGGGTATTTAATTCTAACCAACTTCTTCAATGACACATGCAAAAGCCCCGCCCTCATCATCTCCTATGTGTGCAAGCATAAGGCCCACCAGATATGTGAATCCCCCAGAAAGGCCTCTTATTACTAGTAATTTATATTCATAAGTGTAATCCATTGGGCCAAATTATAGTCATGCTAGAGCAGCCAATTAAGAAGCCCCTAGTACCGCATTGCAATGACATCCCAAAACAGGAGGATACCAAGCCCCCAAGCATTCTTAGGTCTAGCCACCGTAACCCACCCAACCAAATGCATCCAGCTACCCCCTTTGCCTCCTGACCAAGTGAAATTCCTAATAAGTTGGTTGACTTTCTATATGATGTCTGTCAAAGGGAAGGCAGCTGAAGCCATCTACCAAGCAATGACTGAAAGCACTAATGTAGCCAATAGTAACCTCCTGGCTTGAGACAAAAACTGAGTCATCCAATTACCGATCCGTTCCTTCATCCTCTGAAGAAGACCTGCCCACACATCTCTGATGCCAATCGTACAAACGTAGCCCAAGATAATTGTCATCCATGGGCCGTAGCAAAATCCCTAGTAGTTGCACAATCTGGCCCCAAACCCTAACATCCGTATTTAGCATATGAACCATTAATTTACCCTGATTAATCTATAATCCAACCTCCTTCGCCATGCATTGCAATGCCCTATTAATTGCCAACGCTTGGGGCACCACTACCCAAGAAAACAGGATGATGTCATCAACATAGTGCTCAACCAGGCAATTGACACCCCAATGTCCAAGCCTCTCACCCCGTCCACCGGGCAATAGGTTTGCATCGTGTCCATGACCAAAATAAACAAATATGGTGACAAGGGGCCCCCCCTAACGTGACCCCTTACAAAGTTCCACAAAGTGTGAATGGAAACCTTTTCGCAACATTATGTCCTAGAGGGCACTCCAGGACACCGTGTCGTAAGCTTTCATAATATCAAGTTTAAGACACATACCTGGGTATTTAATCACTCTCAGTGAATGCATCACTTCCTAAACCAAAATAACCTAGTCTTGAATACACCTACCCTTGATGAATCCAACCTGTTGCTCCCCAACTAAGCATGCCATCATAGGCCCCATTTCGGCCACCAACATTTTAGTACACAAGCGAAGCAAAGTGTTGCACATCCCAATCAGCCCAAAATGGGCAAGAGTCATGGGGTTGGCAATCTTGGGGATAAGCACTAGCCAAGGGCAATCTTGGGGATAAGCACTAGCCAAGGGCAATTGATCTCCTACTGGACTTGCCACCAACACAACATGGCATTAAAGATGTCCAGTAAAATATCCCCCAACACATCAATGAAGGCTAAAAAAAATTCCACTGGCCACCCGTCAAGACCAAGCACCCTCCCCTGCTTCATAGAAGTAAGGGCCTCCCTTAACTCTTCCTGACTAAAAGGGGCCAACAACCTCTAATTATCAGTCTCATTCAAGATCTACCCAATATCAATGGAGAGAGGCACAATCTCCTTCTGCTACCAAATTCCCAATCAATAGTCCATCAATGCCTAGGCAACCTCTTGTTTCCCTTCCACCGTAGTACCTACAACCTTGATATTATGGATCTATTTGGAGATCCATGCTAAACACGCGTCTACAAACAAAAAACAAGTGTTCCTATCCCCCTCCTAGAGCCAATGAGCATGTTCCCGTTGCCTTCAACAGGTTTCCTCCTCAGCATCCCAATTCTAGAGCTCCACAAGAAACTCCCCTTCGTTGTCTTCCAAAACATGCCTTTGCTCCTGCGTCACTTGAATAGTCGCTAAATGCTCCATCAACTCACCACGGTAGGACCTAAAAGAATATTTATCCTCCACCTTCAATGCCCTAATGCTCTATTTCAACAGGGTCAAGCCATGCTTTAAAAAGTCCCTAGGATCAGTAGGGGAGGGATAGTCCTGAATCATTGCTATGGATTATAGTTAGGAACTTTAATTAGCAACTTCATGCTTGGGAAAAATAAAATGAAGAAGAGAATGATCCATGGGATAGTAGAGAATGTGCCCCATTTCTCAATGACTATTGCCTCATAAATCTTAATATTCAAGGATGTTAGTTTACTTGGAGTGATAAGCAACAAGGACCAAAAAGAGTGCTTTCAAGGATCGACTATGTTTGGGCAAGATCTTCCTTACTATTTCTCTCTCAATTTGCTTTCACTACCTTTGAATGTAGGGCTCTAACCATAGGCCCTTGCTCCTAGTCTTTGAAAACTCACATAATGGCAAAGGGGCATCCTCCCCATTTTGGTTTGAATGTACATAGTTACAAATATCATGGCTAAAGGTGCTGGTTACTAAAGCTTAGGCTCTGTATCTTCATAGTCAAGACCCACAAGACTTTCTTAAGCAGGCATTGTCCCTAGTGAAGAAAAGCATTAAAAGTCATCCTACACATTTGAAATACTCTTTTAAATTCCTCAAGGAATAGAGGGTTCAACTCCTCGACCAAATTCAATCCCTCCAAGAATAAGCATGGGATTTGAATGATGACAAGATGAAGGTCCTTCATGATCTACAATTGATTTCTCAAGGAGATAAGTCTTACTAGAAGGAGTGGTTTAAGAACAAGATAGTTCAGAGATAGTGATAGAAAGACCAAATTTTTGTGTGCTACTACAAAGACATCCAAGAATGCCAGGCAAATACACATGATGTAGGTAAGCAATGATTTAACCTTTGATCTTGACAAGATTGTTGAAGCCATGAAGAGTTACTGGTGAAACATTTGGGATAGGGGAGCATCCTCTCCCATCTCTATACCTAGTCAACAAGTCCTTGATCAACAAGACAACCACCAATTATTGACTCCTATCTCAAAGGCTGAAATTTCTGAACTAATCTTTATAACGAAGATTGGTCAAGCCCCTAGACAATATGGGTGGCCAATTGAATTTTTCAAAGAATGTTTTGATATTCTCAATGATAATATTGTGCATTCTTTTAATCTGATGCCCATCTTGGTCAAACAAAAAGAAGCTAGATTTGCTAAAGGTTGGTACATTCAAGATCATATCCTTCTCCTTCAAAAGCTCAAGCATTCTACCCATCAAGAAAAATTCTAGGTATGTTCCTCAAAATTGATATTGCAAAGGCTTGTGACATGGCTAGTTTGTCTACTTTGTAAGATAACCTACGCAAGAAAGGATTTGCTAATAAACTTGTCCAATTATGTCTTTACATGCAATGCTCTAGTGCCTACTCATTTGATATTAATAGGCACCTTAGGGGATTTTCCTCCCCTTAATGCTTTGGTGTCTCCCTACCTTTTCATCTTGGCTATGGACTCTATGAATGCTTATTGCAAGTCTAAGGGTGTCAAAGGGCTCCAAGTGAAAGGCATCATCTACATTGTCAACCACTACACAGATGACACAATTGTCACCACAAAAGCCACTATCATGCAAGCAAAAGCTACAAGAGGATGCTTCATTACATGTGCAAAGAGCCAAGTCTCAACAATAACCAAGGAAAATCGACTACTCACTTTGTTCAACCTAGTCTAATGAAAGGAAGAATTTGTAGAGCCTTGGGCACTAGACATGATTCACTTGGGGATACGTACCTAGGAATCCCCATTTATTCTTGGCAGCATAATGCAACATGGTTGAGCTTCATTCAAAGATTCTAGAACCATATTGAACATTGGACCCCCAAATCTTAAACTAGTAAGGGAAGGATTCTCTCAACAACTTCTATGCTCTTAGCTATCTCTAGATATGTTGTTTTGGTTAGTTGGTATGGGAATAAGGGAGAATAAAAATTCCATTTGTTTTGATAGGAAAGACTGCATTTTGTTAAGTCATTATAACCTGATTAGGGGAATTAATGATGGCGATTATGCACTCTAGATCGAAATCATTAGACAAAAGTATGAACCTTGAGTGTCAAGTCCAAATGACTGTGTGGTGTGGTATGGTAAGGCATATGTCCATAATTTAACATCATTAATCAATGCTCCCCACCAATGCAGTTCACCCCAAAATAGATTATCAAAGTGAAGTACAAGATAGTGCAAATTTTGCATCTCACCTAGAAGGATAGGGTCCCTAACAAAATTAAAGTATTTTTATGGCTTATCAAATGTGTGATTCCAACCAAGGACTTCCTCCTACACTATGGCCTCAGCATCAATGCCCGCTGCCCTTTGTGTCAAAACAATATAACCAAGACTCTTTAACACCTCTTGTTTCATTGTGAGTTTAGTCATCATGTTTGGCAAGCTAGCAGCTTTAATCCTCTCACACAACTAACAAATGATTCTCTTGTAACTATCCTTGTCTAGGCCATTTCGAAAGGCAAGAATGCTTGTATCTTTAATTTGGCCTTGATTCCCCCCAAACCAACACACACCCCTCCCACCGAAAATTGCAATGTTGTGTGTGAGTGTGAGGCGTTGCACTTATCCCGCAAGGGATTGTGACACAAGTGTGCATATGTGGCATTGCACTTATCCCGTAAGAGATTGTAACACATTTAGTTAAGGAGAACCCATTATCCATTGAATCCTACTATTAGTTAAGGAGAAAAAAAAGGAAAATTGTAGAAGAAAATTGGTCAAAAGAGAGAAAAGAGAGAGGAAAATGTTCAGCTGCACAAGTGGATGACAAGAATAGTAATAATTTCTTTAAGGTGCTTAAACTTCCCCTTCAAAATAATTATAACAATCTTTCCTGCATTATGTTTACTGTCATCTAACATA
>MNCI01021443.1:58921-75214 GCA_015680685.1 Gnetum montanum
CCAAGTTCAAAAAGCACAGTAATATTTGACCTAGTTATCAACAGAAAATTCCATTACTCGTATGATGCTTGCTTTTCTGTGAGGAAACCTCCTGTCATAATCTGGTTTCCAGTTCCTTCATCAAAGCATAAACTAACATGGATCATATCATTAAGACTATCTGTAATGCCCAAATCCTCCCCATAGACAGAGCATTTATTAATAAGAGGTTCACTACAAAAATGAGCCAATTTTTTTTAAATGTAGAGACTTTTTAGTACATCATATAAGCTAATTATAATAACAATAACCGTCAGACGGTTTACCAATCCATGAACATATGATCTTAACTCAATCACATTTAATAATGATGAATAAGAAAAATGAAAAACACATAAAATTATCAAAAACATAGGTTGGAATGATGGAAGCCAGTCAGGTTGACTCAATGAGTGCCTCATATTTGTATATATAACCTTAGTACTTTATTATATACTTAAACTTTAATTTGTTTTAAAAGCTTATATATATGTGTAGATGTGCCTAATGCTTCTGAGTAATATGAAGACCTTTGTTTGGGTAACATAAGCGAGATTCCTATTTATTTCTAATTTTTTATTATTTTAAGTTTTAAAAATCCATATTTTATTAATGAATGTTGCAAAGTCTAGCATTATTTTAAAATAATATTAGGAATTTTTTGAGAAAAGATCAAGATATATATTAATACAAAAACAAAAAGTATTTATGCCAAAATTGGGGGGGACAAGTACCCCTAAAGCTTAAAACACCTTAAGACCCTGCCTATTTTCATCAAGCTACGTGATGGACTGGGACACCACAAAAACAATCCATCGTTAGGGACACCCACAAAGCAGATAACCTCCAAAAACTGTAAGAACAAAAACGGCACCAAAATGGGGAAAAACAACAGAGATCAGGGGCCCCAATGTAGATGGGCATAGAAACGACAAACCACCAACACCAAGACCCCAAAAAAACCAATAAAAATAAGATGGGGTCCCAACCCTAATTCCCATATCGGCCTATGTAGTCGTATGCATGAGCATACTACCTATTCCTGGCTATGGACTGCATCAAGAACAGCCCAATGCCTTTAAGTATCCATAAACACCACAACCTACAGGAACTACTTGTATTCTTCCTCTTTTTGGCAATACTCGACTACAAACCCTAAGGCATCGAGGTGAAGCATGGCAGAGGTTCTTCTAATGTACCTCTATAGAGCAAGCTAGGAGGTATTCCAGTTCACTTTTATGATGACATACACATACTTGTGCTAGAATCATGGACGGATGTTGTTTTCATGCAAAAAGTCTTGTTGGCACTACAATTGCTCCTCCTCCAGGCAATGTTTTTCTTTTTGCTCTGCCTCTACAATCTCATGAATAACCCTCTCTTGCTCCTCCCTCAAAATCTCTTGTCTAACTTACATGCACATCTCTACTTCAACCTCACTCCAATGGGCAGCCTCCCTTAAATCACGACTTCTTAATTCCTCTTTCACCTCTTCTGTGTGTTGTAGTATCCAAGCATCCTACTGAAATTCTCCTCCTGTTGCTACCACTTCACCTCCCAAAGATCCCTTTCCTCCAAACGGGCAGCCTTGGCCACATCTTTAGTGGCCTTAATGAGATCCGTTGCAAACATCTAACTCTAGGGCTCCTCAATAGGGGAATCTTGTTCCATGTCAGCCTCCACCTAGACCCACTCCTCCCTAGGGTTTTGCACATGGGGCTAGCATCGTTTATAAACAGCAATAATAAGGCAAACTAGCCATGGTGTTAGAGGGCATGCCGCCCACCACAAAGCAAGGATGAGCCCCGAAAGGCACCCTCACCTCTAACACTATAATGAAGCCAGAAAAAATTTGGGGAGGTTCATCCTTTGTCCCTACTGCAAACACTTCAGGAAGGCAAAGTGCACATCCTAGAGTTTCCAAACATTACCCAATTGGATGAAGAACTGGTCAACAAACTCAGCAGTGTCCTACCACATTAGTGGCAAGGTCAATTTAGGAACTTGCCCACTTTTGATTTTAGGAACTGGGCCCTAAAAAAACTCTGCAGCCTCCTAGAGGACCTGCCTCGTGTTGAAGGATGACTTCTCTAGCCATGGTAATGTCTAAGAACCCAAAAATAGCCGCTTCAGTCATAGTAATTTGCACCCTACGATAGGTAGTGAAGTCATTACTCAAGTTGTGGAAGAAGGCCCCATCAACTAGCTCTAGGCCCCCTTCTAATGCAAGAATAAGGTCCATCCAACCCACACACGAGACCACGCCCCACAGAACCTAATTTCCTTGATAGTCGTTGGAGGTGGGTTCAAACATAAGAGTGACACTCATCACACTCACAGCTTCATGCCACAACCTAAAACCCAACACCACAATCTACACAGGAGGAGGAAGCCACACTAACCAGAAAATTAACACATTGTGTGCCCTCCACAAACACCACAGCATAGCCATGGCCTTGGAATCTCCATTCAAGGAGAGGAGGACGCAAGGCTACAACACACCAAATAGCACTAGAGAATTCACATTGTAAGATCAAGTGCAAAATTCTTTCCAGCATGAAAGAGCAGAGGGAACAACTAGCAAGGATGTTTATACCCTGATCATGGAGGAAAGAACGAAGGGGCAAGACAACATGCAATGCAAGCCACAGGAAGACTTTAATTTCCTCCCAAAGTCTCCCCTCCCAAATATGCTTCCAACCCTCAACCATCGAATACTTGTGTTTAATAATGTCCCACAGTTGTGCCCCCAGTAAGTTGTTTTGGGACATTATATCTGCATGCCTACATAACACCCGCCAAACATGTGTGCCTAGTTTCTGCTCTCCATTGCTAGTATTTAGTTCTCATTACAAGAATCCATTGTGCTGCATAATCATTGACTTGCATCATGCAGTTAATGAAGTGTTGGTGCCCCATGTTTATGGCATCTTGGAACTTTAGAAACCCAATACCCCCAACAACCTTCAATTTGGCAACCATGTCCCAGCAAATAAGATGCATGCACTCTCCACCTTTACCCATGAACCAAATGAAATTCCTAATTAACTAATCCACCTGCTAAACAATGGCCATTAGGGGATTAGCAACAGAAGTGATTGAGCAAGTAATAGCCAAGAGAACTAAAGTTGCTAAGACAACATGTCCCTTCCAAATAAGGAACCAATTAGTTCAGTGCCCAATATGTTGCTAACTTTTTGGATCAATCTAGACCAGAAACTCTTCTAATTCTAGGCATACATGGGTATGCCCAAATAAGACTCAGTTAATGTTCTTAACACATCCATCAACATTAAAAACATGCAAAGCAAACTTACCTCTGTTTATCCCAAATCCCACCACCATCGCCATCCTGCTAAGGGCTCTGTTCAATGCATGAGACTGGCAAACCATCATCCTAGAGAACAGGATAGTATCATCAACATAGTGTTTTGCCAAACAAGTTATATCTAGCTTAAGACACATACTTGGGTACCTAGTTTCCTACAAGGAATGTAAGATTTCTTGTAGGAGGATAATTTGGTCCTAGATAAAGTGTCCTTTAATGAATCCATTTTTTGTGTGCCCACCAATTTTGGCATTAGTGTGGTCACTCTCTGGGCAAGAATCTTAGTGAAAAGCCTCAACAATGTATCGCACACCCCATTAGTCTAAATTGAGAGGGATCCATGGGATTTGGGACCTTAGGGATGAGCACTATTCAAGAGTAGTTGATTTCGCACCTCACTTGCTGCCATTGAAGCATTAGGTTGAAAGTGTCAAGGATATTGCTACCCAAGATGTCAACATACTCCTTGAAAAATTCAATCAACCACCCATCAAGACCTAGGTCGCTAGCATTTTTTAGGGAGGTCATGGTTGACTCTAGTTTAGCTAAATTGAATGTGGCAATCAAGCTATTGTTCTCTACTACCAACACAAACCAGATTGGGGTTGAGATGGGTTGGGTTTCTCTGTACCTCCAAATGTCAACCCAATATTCTTGCAAAATTTGAGCAAAATCGAAAACATTCATGAAGGTTTCTCCCCTATGTATGAGATGGTGAATCCTTTTAGAGCCAAAGTTAGCTTTAACCTTAGCAAAGAAGAACCTAGTGTTCTTGTCCCCATCCTTCAACCACTAGACCCTAGACCTCGGTGACTAGTACAATTCCTTCTTTGCCGAAATCTCTTGGAGTTCCTATAATGCAGCTTGTTCTTCTTCAAGTAGCTAATCCCCTTACTCCTACCTAGCTTGAATAGCAAAGAGCTTCGCTCTCAAGGTTGGCTTGATTGCCCAAAAGGAATATTTCTCTATAGTTGTCTTGGACTTAAACACCTATTTCAGCCTAGAAAGCCCCTATTTCAAGAAATCACAAGGATCCATTTCGATTTGGATAACTAGCCCACATATCTTCAACTAATGACCACAACCAAGGTTTGGATAACCAAGACCTCTCAAACCTGAAAGGATTGGACCAATGGGACAAAGGCATGTCCACCTAACAAATCGTAGACTTGTGATCAAAGGCCTACCATTCCTAACCAAAAGCCACAAGCTCACAATTTATGAAGATGTTAGTGCTAACCCAAACCTTGTCAATTGGAGTCATGATCCACTCTCTCCCCTAACATTGGTTGCACCAAGTGAAGTTGTAGCCTTTAAGTTCCACCTCAACCAGATCATGATCTTGAAGGAATTGCAGAAAATATTGATAGCCAAGAGGGTCATCAGTGTCACCCCCAAACTTTTCCCATCCATGCAGGCAGTGGTTGAAGTCCCCGATAATGATCCACTATCATGTGTTAGGAATCAATGCAGCAATATGTCTAAGTTCCACAAGTTGGTCTTCCCAACTTTGCAGCCTGTAGAAGTTTGTGAGCAAATGGTAGTTGCCTGAGAAAATTAAGATTTTCAAATAACTTTTCAAGAATTGAGCTATCCCAACCTAGACCTTTCTGAGACACTAGGGCATTGATATTAACGCTAAGTGCCCATTTTGCAGGTTGAAGCAATAGAAATCCAAACACATCTCTTTTTCAATTGCCTCTTCACACAACAAGACTAGTGTGTTTCTGATCTTAATCCTTCCTCCCCGCTACAAGGGGATAGTCCTATTATCGCACTACTCTAGTCTGTCTGAATAACGAAAAATTCGGTGGTGTTCCAAAGCTCTCTGATGCCCCAATGTACTTCTACAGTGTTTACACTTGAAGGCTTTGGAGGGAAGTCACTACCACAATGAGGATTACTCCAACTATGGATCCTAATTGCAAGTCCTTTTGCAATAATGTAAACCTATGGAGCCTAGTGTCTAGGGTGAGGTAAGACGAACTACTCCTAGCTCACAAGGAGAAGCCCAACATGCAAGATACAAGTCTCTTTGCTTACTAGGGAAATGATGAAACATAGTTCACTAAAGAGAAAGAGAATATCTCTACCTACCTTGTCATTCCATGGCCTAGGGAGATTATTCTGTCAATAACCAACGGGCTCCAAGATTCAACGGTGTTTTTCCAAGGCAATGTGCCTAAAATAGGTAGTGGTCAGGCTCCCCATTTATGGTTGCCACCTCTCTAGCAAGCAATGGCCAAGCTTGTCGAATATTTTTTCATATATTCAGGAAACATGACCAAATTTTAGAGGGTCCACGCCTTTTTACATTATCTACAACTAGGCAAGCCTATTAACCTCCCTAGATTCTTTTTGGTTGTTTTCCAACAACAGTGGTAGGGAAGACATTCGAGCTTAATCTTGGAATTTTGAAGGCTGGCTAGACCACTGGTACTGTTGCCACTCCTGAAACAGAGGACTAGGTGTTTCACTAGGATCTACAACAACATAGGAAGCATGGGTCAATAGCCTCCTCTGTTGTAAGGAATGCCTCCCCTAGGAGGGTTTCTGCTTGTTCCTCTTCACAAGGGATGGGGCTGATGCCAAACAAACCAAGGGAGTGAGAAAAGGAGCATGAACATTAACTATGAGAGGAGCTCTCAAAGAGAAAGTTGGCACTAAGGAAGGAAATGGAGGACAAGTTCAGGGCTAATCTAGGCAAGCTCATCTTGGAGATGGAGCAGCAAGTGAGGGATAAAAAATAGTCCTAGAGGGAGCACGAGGAGTGTGCACGTAAATTGGAGGGAGAGAAGAGATAGGAAATGGAGAAAGAAGCACAATAGCAACAAGAAATGGAAGAGGATCCAGCAGAGCATCCTTGAGGAATGCATCTAGGAAGAGTTGAAGAAGCAACTATATACAAAGGAGGAGGAACAAGAACAGAAGAAGAAAAAGTTATTTAGGTGTGCAAAGGAATTTCTAGAAGAGAAGAACATGAGAAAGCACTAATATAAGACTCTTGCCCTCAATGCTAGACTGTGGTTTAGATTGGGCAACTATCCATACTCTGTGATGGGTATTAACAAGGATACGTCATTGGACAACCTTAGAAAATACATCAGGCAAACATCACACACATTGCATCCTAACAAGGTGCAACACTTGGAAAAGCACATGTAGGATTAGAACAAGGAAAGGTATAAGAGCTTTCAGTAGGCTGCAGGGTTTCTACCCTCTAAGGAGAAATGGGAAATTGTTAACAAGGTGTATAGATAGGAGATGTTCTCCAGTAGTTGCAAAACTTTGTCTTTCCCTATATGAGTTGTTGTTTCTATCATTTTTCTAAGGGCACTCTTATCAAATTTTGAGGTTTTATGGGTCCCAAATTTAAAAAACTTCCACTATTGCCACCGACACCTTTTCCTTCCTCACCGTCTTCATTTGGCTACAAGATCTTAGGATTTTTCATTAATATTAAACAAATTTTTTTAAGAAATTCATGTGCTCCTAGCCCATGTTCATGTCACATCTGAAATGAACCCATAGCATCTAAGTGGAAACTACAAGGCTCATGATACACCCATGATGTCAACACAATGTGATGAGGCATCCATCTTAGTCTAGACTTAGTTTGGCAAGATGTGCTAGTCTCTTTGAGCTTGTAGAGGTATTTTCCTTTTCCTTTCCCACTTTTCCTTGTTAAGACCATGTCTTGACATCTCTTGAGGATTTTGGATCTTTTACAAGCTTGGAGAGGTCAATTAAGACATGTGTACTCAACTCTGGATCCATCTGAATATGAAATCAAGCTTTTGGTGATGGGGATGTATTGGCTCCTTAGAGCAAACACACCTCCTATGTTGCCTCCTTGAAGCTAGTGCATCCCTAAACCTTTCCAACAAGATTTCCTTGGAAAGGTGGTTGAAAAGTAATCTTGTGTGCTAACATCAAGCGGCTAGCACCAAGACGCTAACACACCTCTTCATTTCCATTCTAAAAACTATAAATACCAAGGCAAGCAAACTCATAGAGGGCCATTTTGCATTCCATTTTCCTTTACTTTTTTGGGTACAAAGCTCCTCCCTTTGCTAAGTATTATTTTTCTTGCTTTGTGTGTGTTTTGAGGAGTTGTTTCACCATATGAAGAGACTCGATTAAAATGTTGTCATGCTTACATGGCCTGGAACTATTTGGTCAAGCAGAGTTAAGAGTTTATGCAATGAATACAACTCAGATTTCCCTTTTATTTTCCAATCCAATGTGTCATTAAACTACAAAAAGAAGAAGAGTTGAGTGATCAACCTCTCAAAAATTAATCAATTCCTATTTTAGTTATTATATTAAAATAATTAATCTATAATAAGTTAAATAATTAGATGTGTGGAATTGTGACACTACAACCTTAACAAAGCAAGTTATGTCTAGATAGCATGGTGTTGGACCATCAAGGACATAACTAAGGAGCCATTTCTTATTTCTATGTTATCTTGTATTATGTTGTGCACCTATCCCACAGAAAATTGCAATGTTGTGTGTGAGTGTGAGGCGTTGCACTTATCCCACAAGGGATTGTGACACAAGTGTGCATATGTGGCATTGCACTTATCCCGTAAGAGATTGCAACACATTTAGTTAAGGAGAACCCATTATCCATTGAATCCTACTATTAGTTAAGGAGAAAAAAAAGGAAAATTGTAGAAGAAAATTGGTCAAAAGAGAGAAAAGAGAGAGGAAAATGTTCAGCTGCACAAGTGGATGACAAGAATAGTAATAATTTCTTTAAGGTGCTTAAACTTCCCCTTCAAAATAATTATAACAATCTTTCCTGCATTATGTTTACTGTCATCTAACATAGACCTTGATACATCTTTTAGTCAGTAGCCCTGCTGCTTTATAATTGTATAAAAATCAATAACAGAGGAACGTGTCCTTTGACTTGATGTCAATTTTCTAACCCAATTTGATGCAATATTAAGGAGAATTTCAAAAATGGTCAATGTGTTTGAGAGGGTCTAATCAAAAGTTGTTGGATTTTCTTACTTTCCATTATGGTATGCAAGAAGATTACTGAGTTCATCAGAGCTGACAACACCATCACCATCATGATCAGCTTCTCTAAACATTTCCTCCAACTGTATTTAAAAAAAAACCATCACAAAATCTGCATTAGAAATAAATAGAGGCAAAAAATGGATATTCAACAAAGTCAATACACAAGCTACTTATGAAAGCATTTAATTTTTGATTTACTAACCTTCTTATTTGCTACATTATTCCCAAATGCTTTTATCAAGTCACGAAACTCATCGAGTGACAATTTTCCATCTTCATTGTAATCCTGATACTAAAGTATAAATATATCAAAACAAAAAGATTCATTCAAGAAAAAAAACACAAGGATAAAAAACACTTAGGGCTGATTTGTGAGACATTTGAGCAAGCGAGGTGTGCAAATGTTGTAATGTAGCACATGCAACATATATTTCTGCCATTCTTATAGCCTCTTGTTGATCAACCTACATTGATGTTAAGGTTCTCTTATAGACCATAGTAAATTGCTAGCAGTGCAGCATGTTCTTGTTTTCCTTAGCAAATTTCAAATTTGTAAAACAAAGGAATATATTAGAAAGAATAAAAAATTTGCATTGGATTTTAAGAAGTTAATTGAAGTGGATCCTAAATCATACTTTGATGAAAATATCAAACAAAATTGTTAAGAATTTTTTAAAGGCATCGTGTGATAGCCAAAAGGAACACAAAATATTGGGTAGCTTTGAATGACAAAAGAGGAAACATACAACTTCAGGAAGAGTTACGTCATGCAATCGACAATCCCATAGTTTCTTGAATTTAGAATCTGTCCCAAAATAAAATAATGTACCTATTTTAACTTAATTAAGATTTGATTATAAAAGAAGATATGATGAAGCATCACAAAAAATAATTATATGCACTTTCTGTATGCATGTCCATCCAGACAAACAGTCACTCTTCAGAGAATAGGATATGTTTATGGAGAACATGGATTTTCCAAGTGTTCATTGTATAGCATCCTTTAGATTGATCAAAATTTCTTGCATAGAAGTATAAAATTTTAGGTTAACAAAGTGGTCAGTTTGATAAGTAGAACTTTCTAAAGAAATTTTAATTTTATTAGAAAAGGAAACTCCTGGTATCCCAGGCCAAAGAGCACAAGCTTTTCAGAGTGCCAATTTCACAATGCATTGGTTTTTTCTGCATGGTGATTTCATGATGCATTTGTTTAAACTCTATCCTTGTAGATAATAGTAACTTAGCATATGACCAAGGACCATTGAGCTATTAACTTGGTGTTCATTTTTAAGGAAATTTAGAAATAGAGACTACAAATAAAACACGATGCAGGAAACTATTAAATGGAAATAACAATATACAAAGTTTGTAATTTGGAATAGAACAAGAAAATACAAATAAAATAAATCATTTATAAACTGTCACACAAAGTGAAATGTTTAGCAATGTTAATGGTATATAGCATAACATAGGAAAAGAAAAGCAACATAGATTAAAAATGCAGATCAGAATCATGATCCAAACAATTCTGGATTGCAATTCACAAAACATGTATAAAATCCGATCAGAATCGCGATCTTGATTTTACCAACAAACACAAACCGTTAACATTTCCCTATACCTATCCTGGCCATCATTGTTAGCAAGCACCTTATTGTGCTATGATTTCAAGGTTGATTGGTAGACACAACTACTGCAAATGGCCACTATAAATGGATGTCTATTGTTCATTGGTCATAGGCCCATGCCCACACAACATGAGGAGGGTAGCAATAATGGTGAACTTGCAATCAATTTCAATTTCAACTTCAACTTGCTCACCTCATCCTACTGCTCAGAGTGGCAACGTTCTCCAAAAATAAAAGAAAATATGTAATTTAGAATCACTATTTTCTCCAAAAATAAAAGAAAATATGTAATTTAGAATCACTATTTTTAGTACTGTGTGATTACATAACAATGAATAATATCATAGCTGGGCACCCTATTAGTTCTTACTGCTAGCATTTTCAGCAACTTCAAAGCCTATGGTTGCTATTGTTTTGCATCGATGCTATCTGCAATGTCAGAGCAATGGTTGTTGCCTTGCTAGAATTTTGAAGCCTGTGGTTGATATTGGTTCTTCCAACAACGTCAAAGCATTGGTTCTACAACATCAGAGCTCTGGTTCTACAATTGAAGCCAGCCACTAGTTTTGCAAGCCATGTTGGAGTACCATCGGGGCACTAGTGTTGCCTTGCATTAAGGTTTATTTCTATGTGCAAATAAATAATAAATACGCACTGGTTTAATGTGGCATTGTTGTTCTCAATAAGAAGAAAGGCAAAATGTTGTTTCAATTCTAATTATGTATGGCCAGGTGGCAGACATGTAGGCCCTCATGTTGGCAACAAACATTGGTAATAGTTAATTATAAAATCATATTTCAGTGGGTTTATGTTATTATTGCCCCTATTACCATATTATATTTTGTTAAAACTTAAAAGTATATGTTGTTTAATGTTTTTATTCATAGAAGAGCTTGTTTATTGTAAAATCATTTAAAATTTTTATTTTCAATCATTTCTTAATTATACAATTCAAGACAATTCCAGGTTGCGATTCCATGCAATCCAGAATCCGGAATCTTTTGCCTGAAAAGGTGATCTGCATTCTTAATCTATGGAAAGAAAATGTCAATTCAATCAATTTATAGCATCTATCAACTTTAAACAAGTTTCAAAGGAAACAGACCACAAGAACCGTCACATTAGTCCTACAAAGCTTACCACAATAGAAAGCAGTCGCGAGCAAAATGCCTTTCTGTGTCTTCTGGGTCCTGTACTACCACTGACAATGAATAGTACAAAAGGCTCACATTGAATTCAGAAAATATTTCAGGCAATGTTCATCACATGAAGACAATTATTCAGAAACTTCACTGAAATCGGTAAAAGATAGCATTAGCAACTGTCATGAGGTTATATGAATTTTATTTAGAAACTGTACAGGAAAGCCATATTTTAGCTCAATTGCATACGAAACTGAAATACTTCCAACTACTTTGGTTGTTGTGGTTGGATCATATAGATCAAGTGTTTGAGATACGATAGGTGATCCCTGCATTAACAAATTTTAAAAATAAAAGTTTAGAAGTTAACCGTGATATGGTTTATTGCTGTTACAATTTCAAATAATAGCATAACAGTATGTTTAAACGCAAGAAAATCCCAATTGGGATGAACAGTCATCTATGTTTCGACTACGAGGGAATTAATATATCATCAACAAAATTTTTATGTCTGTCTAGCTCAAACTGAACACATATTACCCCATATAATTTTCCCTTCCTATTATTATCATTATACCACTCTGAACTCTGCCTGGGATTCTACAACCATTTAAATCTTGACCCTTACCTTAAGGCACAGAAAACTGCCCAACATATGATTGTTACACAACTTTTAAAAAATATACAGGTCTATACGTATGTACCGTACTACTCTTATGCCTTCATGACCCTGCAAGGTTGCATTTAAACTGACACTTCACAGCTTTATCAGCCAACAGGTAACAAGTTTGACGTACAACATCTATGTTAAAATTAACAATGAGGTGTTCGCTTGGTGGCAAGAGCCTTGGCATGAATAAACCAGGTCACAGGTTGACATCCTGCAGGCAACACTAAGACAAAAAAATTTTGTAAAAAGCAACCTAAAATTGGTGTGGCAAGAGGGTCTCGGTGGACATAAGTTAAAATTCTTTTAGTTTCAGAGATCCTGAGGTTTCTTAACTAGCTTATTAGTTTGCTATATTTCAATATATCATCAGTTCCATGATCTGTAACTTGACTCTCAGATTAATAGGCAAGAACAGCATAGCAGGCAACTTGGACATTGACAATGCTATGTAAATTTGGTTGATGGTACATCATACAAACAAGGCTGCACTTTCATTCTTAGGGGAAAAACAACAGCACTTACTGTGCAGACAGTACCTCTGCTGAGTCATCTCCGTAAAATAAATCATACTTTTAATTATGATGCCTTTCTTAACAAGTAAAATTGCAATTATGCCATTAGAAAATAATACCTGTTCATTATCCAACGCAATGTAATTGTATAAACAATTATATTATGGAAAAGCTACAAATCATGTCATAATATGGTGAAATAATCCTAACACAATTGTAAAGTTGTTTAAATTCAAAAAATGATACTTACATTTTCAAATGCATCATGTAAATCTATTTCACAATATCCAACCAGGTTGTTCCGTGACAATACATTCGTCTGCATATGGAGACATGTCAGTCAAAGACTTCAAATGAAATGCCAGTATCAACACTAAAAAATAAACACAGCAACAATTCCACTATCAGAATTATACAGCCGAAGACATTTTACATGAGATGCAATAGCGTAGATCTTGGAAGAGTATGTGATATGTGAGAGATCAATTGAGAACTAACGCGAGATGAATGAGAGATGGTGGGAGATATTTGAGAGACCATCAAGGGAAATCTTTCTTCTTTATATGAAGCTTCATGAAATGATAAAAGAGGTGGAGAAGACAGGAGATTCAATAGAAACAAACTTCTTCATTCTTCAAATTTCGGATTACATCAAAGAGACCTCGTTCTCATGCGGAGGCAGCTTCATGCTTAAAGCTTTCATGGCCAAACCCCTCTTCTGTAGATACACGTACATTGAGACCATTCATTTTTTGTGATCTAAATACAAAAAATGCCTTTGTCTCTCCATGTTTTGGGGCCAATATACATTATAGGCGCCCAGACATTTTGAGTGACTCTTTACCTTCTATTTAAGGAATTTTCTAATTTTCTAAAAAATACATTTTAATAAAACAACCTTAGACCTATTACAAAAAATTTAATTAAGGCTGGAAAATATGCACCTTCGTAATCTTTTATTCATTAGTTTGTTTGGTCTGGTTTCAGAATACAATAATTGAAAATTTGAAAAAAAAATTAAAATTATGTTTACCAGTAATGACCAACCTCAAAAACCGAAATTCTGGCAATACGAGGACCCCCTCCTCTAATGCAACCTTAACTTCCTGGTAATTCACAAACATAGGACAAAATGAGGATTTGATGACAAGGATACACAAACATTCATAAGATAACCGAATTTATAAATTGATAGACATATTCAGCAAAAAAAATGTTGTTAACTGAAGAAGTCAAATGTGTTGAAAACCCACTCAGTTAAGAAAAGGCAAAGATACCTACATCCAAATGAGGAGGTCAAATGACAGTAAGAAAATAATCCATGCTGTAAACAAGAATGCAAATACAAGTGGGGAAGTTATACGGTTCCCATTTCGCGTTTTAACCTGTATACTGTCGCTTTCTTCCTAAATTTTGGCAAATGAAGTTGACATTTCTAAATCTTAGTTATGAATAGTTTTAGAATACCTCTTATCACATTGAAATTTGTATATTCTTGTCTGACTTCAAAATCAATAAAGATATGCTTTAGGATTAGGAGTTTGGTCTAGAAGCTTTAAAATGTTTTTTTTAATCAAAATACTATTTATTATTAACTTTTGCTAATTATTCAATAAAAAAGAGAAATATATTTTTATTAATTATTAGATTGGTTTGAAATTTGATGTAATCATAATATTGTAGGTTGAAATTTAAGAAAGCGTCATCCATATTTGATTATGTTGTTTAATTAGCTATTTTAACATCTTAATAGTTATTTGAGTTAAATTCCAAAGTGCTGCAATTTGGTTTAAATCTGAAGAGTTGGACTACATTTTGTCTCTAAATGAAAATGTTATATAATTTGGTCATTAATTATAGTTATTGAAATTTTGATGTTCAAAATTGAATTTTAAATTCCCAAGATTTCATTAAAACATCACATGTTATAACGATGAGTATGACATGCACACGCTGATTTTCATCATCTTGGTCTACTTTAGGGGGTTGTCAGAATTGAAACATCATTATGATGCTTTCTTTATTCCATCAATATTTGCTAACTCATTAAGGAAGGCAAAGGATTTGACAATGATTATTTTACAACGATTTTCTATGAATAGCTGTCTATCTAATGTCATAGCCTAAATTGGTTTTTTTTTTTTGGTTGGTGCCCAGGTTGGCACATCTTAACGTGTTCCCATGGGATTGAACTTCTTTGCAAAGCACAAGCCACACATTCTAACCAAGTGAACTATCTCCTTAACATTTTTAACATTTTCAGAACTAAAACATTAACTATATATACCCCCAAGCCACAAAAAATTATAGTACTTTTGTAGAACATAGGTAGAACATAACTGATAACATAATAGCATCTCAAACACAACTCAAACTTGCAATTTGTTACACTCAAAGTAGTGAACTTACCTATTGAACTATACATTAATTGACATCTCCATCTACTTTAAATGTTGAAACTATAAAAGTATGATTAAAATTTTAATAACATTTTCAGTATAATTAGAAATCTCAAGAACAATTCACCTTTGTGGTATGACGTTTTCTCCCATTCTTATAAAACATTACAATCAACTTTTGGGTCATGCGCTAAGAATAAAGAATGCACTTATTAGAAGAGGTTAAAAGCTAAACTAGAACTGAATTTTTACTTACATTCAAAGAGACCCTCTTGGATCTATCAGACCACACAATTTTCTAAATTTCTTTAATAGATTTTTTTTTCTTTTTTTTCCTTTTTTATTTTTTATTTTATTTTATTTTTTATTTTTATTTTTTTGTGGAGAGGGGGGAGGGAGGAAAATGTTGGTAATATATTACAGCTAAAAAATGCTACAATGGCAAGGGCCAAAACCCCTCCAAAATGAGAAGGAGAAACCCCTAGGGGAAACAATAGAGGGGGAAGGAACCCCCAGCAACCAAAAAAGAGGAGAAAACCTCAACAATATTCACTGGTAGAGACTCTTGATTTGAAAGCTCAAGCCATGGGTTTGATTTTAATGGGCAATGCTGAGTTTGTTTGTTTTTTCTTTTTTCTTTTTTACTTTGAGAAAATTTAGGCTATCTATTAAATATAAATATTAAAGTACAAAATACATCATCCTTGCAAAGCAAATCCCAAAATCAGCTAAGGGCTACCCTCTTCCAACACCCAAAATCAGGGTGAAAATATCCCCAACCATTCAAGAACATGACTAAATGGAACAAAATAACAAAACAAGAGGCCCTTGCATAAAAAACCATAGAGAAGTCCCCCCTTCCAATGCAACCTGACTAGTAGAGTAGCATACCCCCAAAACTTGTGCCCCCCACCCCACAACAAAATGGGGTGCCAAGTCACCCTTACGTAACAACAAATCCCCACATCCCAACCTCAAGATCACACAACATTAGATCCAAAAGATTTTCCATACCCTATAAGCAAGTGGGAAGACAAGTACAAGCACAAAAAGCCCTCTTGATGAGCGGCGAGGTACCCCTACACTCAACCATACGAAACGAGCGTTGCACACGCGATTCGGTCGAACTCCGCAAATGGACTAGTTGTGGCACCTAGATAGTTATCCTTAGGTCGCAGTTCGCTGTCTTCCCACCTGGACTAGCATTGCATATGTCACGTATGGTTTAGTCTAGATGAGGTGTATGATGTGTTCCTAATTCTAACACTACTCCTAATGGTAGTGGAAAATAATATTAGCTAAGCTAAGCTATGAGGAGAAGGGTAAGAAAATCTAATCTAGCCTAAGTGCGACGAGCAACCGATTCCTTGATCAACCGTACACATCTTGGACCTCGTGCATGACTACCACTGGGACTACTAAGCATAGATCCTAGGTACGCCACTGGGATTACCAAGCGCAAATCCCAAATACGCCACTAGGTTACCAAGCGTAGATCCTAGCTACACCACTGGGCTACCAAGCAGTCACACTTAAATGCTCGTAATCAAGTCATACTC
>MNCI01021443.1:87856-101087 GCA_015680685.1 Gnetum montanum
ACTAGTCATACACATCCATAGATGCTCGTAATCAAGTCGTACTCACACCGCACTATGAAAGCAATAAATAACATTAAATAAATAAAAAAATAAATAAACTAAGTAAATGCTGCAATGATGAAGTAATCTTGATCTTTATTGCTGGTCATGTGCGTGTCTAAGTACGGCACACTCGAATAAAGACACCGTACAATTACATTCACCACACTGCAAGCAGACACGGGAAAAAAATCTAACTTTGGAGGGATCAAACTACCAGAGCTTCGCTACTTCTAAACTGGGATCCTGAACAAGGGAGAGCCATGTCTTATTTATAGATATGGCGGCATACTGCAATATCGCGTACGCGATATCGTAGGGGAAGATGCGATATCGCGTATGCGATATTGCGGGGGATGCGATATTGCGGTGGACGCAATATCGCAGCCTATGCTAATCACGTCTCATCACCTCTCTTGAGCATGGATGGCATCTAGGATCACCTGATGCTTTTCAAAATTCACTACCTCCTGAAAGCTCTTAAAGGCTTGCTCCTTCCTCACACACACCTCCATGCTACCTTCACCATCCAGATGCAGGTCCCAACCTCTGTGCCTAATGTGCCTCCAAAGTGCATGCCAAGAAGTATTCTTCCCTATATCCATAGTGACATACAAGCATCGCCCCTACCACAACCAAGATCTAGCACTCAACTCCTAAGCATGATCCAACTATTGTTGGATCATGGTAGCCCCCTCCTCTCCTACTCTTCCTTTTCCTTCATCTCCTGGAGGCACACCTCCTTTTGGAGTTGTATCTTCAAGCTCTCCCTTAGCTCTACCTTGAGGGCCTCCCTAGCCACCACCTTAGCTAAATCTCTCTACTACTACTCCTCCTACGCTTCTTCCCAATATTGGCACTCAACCTCTTCTAGCTGGCACTAAAATTCTTCCACATACACAGCCTAGCAATTCTGCCAGACCACTTGCTCCTCCTCTTGTGCACAGTGCATTTCTGCCTCCACCACCTCAACGAAGATGACATCCTAGCATGCTGAAACTAGATTCTCATCACCCCCCAACACCCCCTCCATTTTCCCACCTCCCATAATCTCCTTCTGTTCCTCCCCTCAATCCCCCCTAGCGAGATGGGGGATAACCTAGGACTCAACCCCCTTTCTTCCTTCGACAAGTCCATAGCAACCCCCAAACCAGCCCCAACATCACCCCTCCGAATCACTAGAAAGGTCAACCACAACTGACAGCTCACAGCATGAATGCCGACATCCATACACCATCCAAACCTAGGTCTTGGTAGCCAAAAGAGGATCCCTCGACCTTGCTGCCCACCACAACACCAATATCAATCTAGAGTGCTAGCCACGACATTGTCTCTGTAGCATATCCAAGAAAAAGCATAGCAAATTTACCATGCAACTGAGCCACAAACAATGCAGAAAATTGAAATGTAGCCCCAACGACTTTGAGACATTGTCAAACTGCACAAAAAATAGCTTTGTCAACTCTGCCACGTACTACCAAAGCATCGGAAGCATCGACTTCAACACCTAGCCACTCCCTATTTTGGGAATCGGCCTAGAAAAAATACCACCACATCCTGCAACCCATGCTCCCTAAGGGAAATCACCTCTCCCCCAATCGACACCCCCAAAAAACCCACATGAACTCCTTTATGAGCATAATTCGCACCTGCCAAAATAGAGTAACATCCCCCATCCAATTCACAAAGAAGGCCTCATCAGCCAAATCTAGCTCCCCTGTAGCAGAGGAAGCAGGTCAACCCACCCCACGTGACTCACCATTCCCTAGAGCATCGGGTTGGCCCGATACCCATTGCAAGTCAGCTCAAATGTAGGCATCACCTCCATAGCAACCTACACCTCTACCCACAAGCTAATTCCTTGAGCAACAATTTGCACTAACAACGGCAACAACTAATCCCGACAACAATTTCAAGCTTTCCATAGCACCCACAAAATCACTACCAACTTTGAATCATTGGTACTTTTCAAATCTTGTCAAAGATTCACTGCCTGAATAACTCGGCACATAAACTCACAATTAAATAAAAAGTTATTTACTAACTCAATAGCAACCATGTAGAGGGGAAACATGGCCACCACATTAACCCCCCACCGCAGAAGCATAGCTTTAACTGGTAATGCTAAATGATGATTTTTTTAGAGAGAGTGTTTGAGAAATGAATCACTGAAAAGAAATTTGTACAAATGGTTAACACGAGAAATAGGCAAGATGAATCCTACCCCTAGAGAGGGAGAGAGCCCTCGACTACCAAGCCACAAGGAACCCTGCAAATATAGTGTGACTGCACCAAGCTTGCACCATAAAGAAACCCCCAAGGAACCGACAAGCCAAAGGGCAAAACATCACCACCCCCTCCCCATCCCCCACAAGGACACACATATTCCAAAAAGAAAAGGGAATGTCATTAATGCAATTCTAGTTCAGAACTAACCCAACAAAGAAAACAGACCAAGCAGCAAACCAGCTGAGCCAACCAAGAGACAAGACACGGGCTCCAACGTAGCCATTATAGATACATAGGCAAGGTGTGACATTCACAGTTCTACTTCTCAAGGGCATGCAGAATATCAAGTGTGTTCTTGTGCAATTCAAAATCCACGAAACTCGTAGCTTGCTAGAAATCTTAAAGAGCTGCCTCTCTTTGAACCTACTACTTAGCCGACCCACATCCATCCGGATGGAAGTGTGTGGAAGTTTGATGAATGTGTCGCCGAAGCACTGCCTAAGTGGTCTCACAATTTATGCCCAAAGTAATGTATGGGCACCGCCCTTCCTCCATCCATTGCCACACACTCTGCTTGTGCACCCTATCTAGTTGGTGTTGCTGTGACACCTCCTTTGCCTACTCCTAAGCCTGTTGTACACACTATGTTCACTCCCTTTCCCTCTAATTGATCTCCTCCTACTTCAGCTCTACCTTGACATGGTCTTGTAGCTCATCCACCATCCTTCCTTGAGAGCTCTCTACCTACAAGGCCTACTACCTAATGAGCTCTTGATCATGTTCATAGAACTGGGACTCTAAGTCAGCCTATGCCCATTAGAAGGCCTACTCCCAATGGGCCTCCCAAGCCCACTACTCTTTTGCTTTGGCCTTGGCTGCCACCTCCCCACCGACCCTGGCTAGCTCTGCGATGAACACCAAATGATGAATTAACCAAATAAATACTTTTATTTTTTCTATAATTTTTCCTTTCCATAACCCTTTCCAACCATGCACCTCCTAATATTTATGCCTAATTAACTACTGCGAGGAGGTGTCCAACAACCCCCATTGCAAGACAATTCTATCATGCCTACAAATTGCCTTCTAGACATGTGATCCTATGGGCTGTCCACCCAACGCTCATACTTACCCTCTACCATATTGATCCATTGAGCCTAATGAGGACCCAACCTAATGAGCTTATTTACCAAGGTACGAAACCCCATATCAATTATGTCCTGGAACTTGGGAATTCCTAAGCCTCTAGCATTCTTTAGGCAAGCCACAACGTCCCACAACACCAAATGCAACCAATGCCCCCTTTTTTCCCTAACCAAGTGAAATTACATATTATCTTATCAATCTACTTGACAATTCCACTTAGGGGGTTAGTAATAGAAGCCACATACCTAGCCATGGTAGTTAACATACATGTAGCCAACAAAGCTCTCCCAACTCGAGTCAGAAATTGGCACATCCAATGATTCACACATTCCTGAAGCCATTGCAATAGCCCACACCAAACATGTATCCTATGCCAATCATACATTTGAAGGCCTAAGTACGAGTCCTCATGTGATCTAGGTAAAACCCCCAAATGTTGCATGATCAACCCCTTCACCCTAGCTGTGCTATTCAACAAGTGAACTGCAAACTTGCCTTTGTTGATTTCCAACCCAATCTCCATAGCCATATGCTTCAACACCCAATTGATTGCCATGGCCTAGGGGAACACCACCCAGGAGAAAAGGATCATGTCATCTGCATAGTGTTCAACTAGGCATCTAACCCTTGCAATCTCCAGCCCCCTAACCCCCTCCACTTCATAGTATGCCTACAAAGTATCCATAACCAAAATAAAAAGGTAGGGTAATAGTGGGTCTCCCTATCTTAACCCCCTACTCGAAAAGGAGAACCCCCACAACTTCCCATCTAGATCTAAAGAGAAAGCCCCTAAAGATTGAATAGATATGAATATCTTTACAAAATCTAGGTGGAAACCCTTCCTCAACATGATCTCTTGCAGTGCCTCCCAAGACATAGTATCATAGGCTTTAGAAATATCTAATTTAAGGCACATACCTAGATACCATGACAATCTCAAATAATTGATAAGCTCCTACACTAATAGAATCTATTCATGAATGTTCTTTCCTTAAATAAAACCCACCTAACTAGGTCCTACCAAGCATGGCATAAAAGGCCCCATCCTAAAAACCAGCATCTTTGAGAAAAGACAGAGCAAGGTGTTGCCAACCCTAATCAACCAAAAATGTGATAGCTCCATAGGGTTAGCTGACTTTGATATAAGCATGATAAAAGAGCAATTTATTTCCTTATGTACCTATTACCACCTTAGCATATCATTGAACACATCTAGAATATTCTAACTAGGGATGTCAATGAAAGCTCAAAAAAATTCCACTAGCCACCCATTCAAACCCCGTGCCTTACCTGGCTTCATCAAACCCATAGCTACTTCTAACTCCAAAATGGAGAAAGGGGCTAAGAAGACAATGATTATCCTCCTTGTGTAAGACAAGATCAATAGGGATCAACAAAGGCCTCACTGAACTCCTCATCCAAATGTCAGACCAAAAATCCATGAAAGTCTGAGCAACACGTTAACTGCCACTAACTTCCTGTTCATAAAAGGAAAGACTAAATCTTCTTGGACAAATCCATGGACATGGTAGCTACAATGAAAAAATGTTTGCTTTGTGGTAATTGCAAAGAAAAAACATGTGTTTCGATCCCCTTCTTTTAGCCACCATGCTCGACCTTGATGTCTCCAATAAGCCTCAGCCTCCCTATCCTTAGCCTGAATTTGAGCTAAAACCTCACATTTAACCTCATGCAAATCCTTACCAGCTTCTTGCTCCACTTGCATCTTCCCCAGCCATTGCATGAACCTCCCTCGAAGAGATCTAAATGAATCCTTATCCTCAACATTAAGCCTTCTAAAGGCCTACTTGAGTTGGGTCAACCCCCACTTCAGAAAATCCTAGGGCTCTACCTTCTGTGAATACAACCCCCATATGCCCTTCACCATTCACCATAGCCAGGGTTTATGGGTCCAATAACGTTTGAGGAAAAATGGAATAGCCTTCCCCATTGATTCATCCCCCACACAGCATAGAATCGATCTATGATCAGACACCACGCATTCCTATCTTGTTGCCACCACCCCCTTGTCATGAGGATATGGGAGTTGACCCAAACACAATCAATCATAGTCATGATTCTATCACTACCCTTCCATCAATTACTCCACGTGAACTAACATCCATGTATCTCCAAGTCAATGAGATCATGTGCTTCAAGGAATTGCAAGAACTCCTAAGCACTAGGTAGGTCTTGGGCTCCCCCATCAGACTTCTCCCACTTGTATAGCAAGAGGAGTTTTTGCATTTTTTTAGAGCCCAAGAACCTTTCTAACCTCCTAACTCACAAAATACTAACCTATTTTCACCCTTTTTTGACCATCATGCTACTGGAAGTAGGCTTTACGTTGTGGGGGATACAAGCCTGTGGTCTTTTGTAGAAGATTTTTTGAGATTTTTCTAACTCCTCATGATCAACCCATTAAAATAATAGTTACTTACCATAAAGGGTTAAGCCAAACAAAAAAACTTTGATAGCTAGAAAATAGAATAATATTAAAATAATTCACTTAGCCAAGATCACAAACCAACACTTAACACCTAGAAATCAAAATGAAACCAAATATAATGAAGAAAGATATGCAAATAACTAAGGGTTCTAACCTATAAATCTAATCATGGATTATGTTTGTGATCACAAATGGCATCCAAACGAGAATCACAAGTAAGAGGCCCTTCGCAACCTAGGGAAAAGAAACCTTGAGGAGGATGGGGCCAACAACAGTAGCAACCCCAAGAGCAAGCAGCCATGGTGACCCATGCTACTAGACCTTTTAGGGAGGAACCCAAAGTGGAATCTATGAGGTAGATTCCAATAGTAGAAATAGGCCAATTCAGGTAAGATGAGGCTTCTAGGCCAAGGCCTAACCTGGAGATCACTCTAATGAAGGTCTATTTGGAGTGCATCAAGACCAAGGAATTCCAAAGTTCTATCATCTAAGAAGTAAACTTTGGATCCTTCTTGGAGCTAGCATCAAAGGAGGTCCACACACAACTGCAAGGGTCTCATCTAAGTGGAAAATTCCCAGTCAACCTACCCCAACTCATTTTCCTATAGATCAAAAAACACTTCAAGGAAAATGAGAAGGAAAGGAAAACACTTCCTTTCCATGCCTTATCACCAAGTTGTGCAAAAGAGGAGGAATAGCACCTTTTGCATCCTAGTAGGAGATGATGAAGGATAAGGCAACGGTTAGGTTGCAAGAAGAGGAATAGCCACCACCACCACCTACAACATCAAAGACTACACTAGAGACATTTGTAGCTATGAAAAGACTCAGAAAACTTTCATAATAGTGTGGTGGCAAATCTTCCATTTACAATCGAGCCATGAGCCATCTTAAGGAGGTCACCAGGACCATAAGTTGGCTACATAGTGAAAGGACCCTTCTCTTCTCCGCATAGAGGAACCAAGCATCCACTAGGCCCAATCCAAGTGCCAAGGAGGTCACAGTGTCCATTCTTGGACAAAATTTCTCTAAGATTTTAGGTAATGTTGTAGCCTTCTCTGTCATGTTGAAGAAAGGTAAGGGGACAGCCGTCCTGGTTACGTCACATAAGGATCAAGAAATAGTAATAGAGATGGTGGTTGACAAGGTTACTATAGCCCTAAATGCTCCTATAGCAGCGACACCAAACATTGCTACCATGGTAGACATCCATGCATTTGCAAGAGTAGGAAGTTGTTGAATGAATGCTACCCAACACAAGTGTTGGAAAGACTAGTTGGATTTGGGTAACCACTTCCGAAGATCTTTGATCTTCCAAATGAAATCACCACAAACTAGTCACAACTACTTGAGACGAGGGGCAAATTGCTTATCACCAACACATAACTAGAAAAGGCCATTGAAACCAATCGATGGTTGGCCACCAAAGTTGCTAAGTTGAGAGCCCATCTCTCCAACCTTGTCATTCTTAGGCCAAAGCTAATACAAGATGAAGTTTTCCAACAGCTTCAACAAAAGCTTCACACAACCAAGAATGTGAAGGAGATGGTGATCTTCAATGCATCTTTGTTAGAGGCCATGGTTAAAAATACTAACAATGACCTATCATAGATTTGCAAGGAGAATTTGGTCCTTACCAAGGACAATCACCACCTATGAAATGCTAAGTAGTAGAAGGACCAAATGATCATGTTCATACACCAACAACAGGAGCAACTAGGTAAGATCAACTTGGATTCGAGAAGGTTGGTAGCAAAAAATTGCAATCTCAAGATGGAGGAAGTTTGTGATCTTCACCAAGAGACAACAATTGAGGTAGCCACTTGGAAGAATGAAACCATGAAATTTGAACAAGTGAAGAATCACTACAGGGACCAACTAAAGCTACTCAATGAGATTAATGAAAAGGAAATACAATTGGCGAAGGCAAAAATGAATGAGGTCCTCTAGAACTCCAGCAACAAGGCAACATATGGTAGCCCATCTTTGATAGACTGAATGTATACAACAAAGTAGAAATCTGCCTTAAGGAGTTACAAATTGAAGATATGACAGATTACATGGAGCTTGCCACCTTCATTATACAAACTTAGCAATGCTAACAACAAGGAAGCCAAGATCTAAGCTAGATAAACAAGTTTCCAATTCCTACCTCCTCTAGGAGGAAGAATTCAAGCTCCACAAAGAAACAAAACAAAAGTTGGAGATAGCCAATACAAAGCTTGAAGTTCTCAAGAGTAGATTCACTAATCAATGATCTATTGCTAACAACCTAGCAAGAAAGATGAATGACTACTAGGAGCTACAGAACCTTGTGAAGATGTTTGACATTGAACATAAAACAATAGCAACTTGGTTTGTCAACATGAAAGAAATGTTTCCTTTGATGCCATGCCCATGGGATATCCTTGCACCGGCCCATATTAGTGAAGTTGGTTGGACCATGTATGACCCACAAAGTAAGAAAGAGAAAATGAAAGAACTTCTAGATGCTTTCAAGCTTCCAACAGCAACAATAGGATAGCCTCAGCCACCAAAAACACTAGGAAGAGATGAAGGACCCCATAAACCATAGGAGCCTCCACCTCTAGGAACATTCTAGGAATTCATCCCGTCTCCAATCATTCAATAGGCATCTGCTATAATTTTATCTGACTGTCCAAATTTGTTGTAAAGGGCACTCATTTTTGTCAAAATCGTATAATTTGACACTCAAAGTTAGTTAGAGTTAGCCAATCTATCTATCAATAAATTCCATACTTCCCCAAATTTTATAAGAAACTCAATCTCAATTTTTTTTCACTCGAGAACAAGTTTTCAATTAGTCATGGGGGTATGATGAATAGTAATAATACAAGCTACATCCACTTCCTTTGACACATGCTAGGATGCATTAACGCAAGTACATCAATGCTAATGCAATCATTGCATATATAAATGCACACACCTGTCGCATTTATGGCACCTTTTGATCTTAGCCTTAGTTGAACTCTTGCAGTTTCTTCCCTAGAAAGTTAGAATATTTTCCCTCTAAATGCTGACAATGTGGATTTATGAAATTGTATAGTATTTTATTTGGATGCTCATGTACTTGGATACATTGGAATGATCAGCAATAAAATCAAGATTTCCTACATCCATTGCAACACTTAGAGTAGTTTAATTTTACTATTCAGCACTTTGCTTCACATGCAATTTACTTTTATGTTTTTAAGTAATTAACGCAATTAATCATAAACACATGAGTACAACCACTTCAAGCATAACATATTAATGCTTGGTAACCCAAGCAGTGGATACTTGGTACACCTAGTAGTGTACACTTGGTAACCAAGAAGCATTAAGATATGTTCAAGTTGTGTACGACAAGTGGAAACGGATACTCTACATTAGGATAGTCACTTAAGAAATTAGTTAATTAGTTTAATCATTAAATCCTCATTTCATTATTAAGTAATTAGGAGAAACAGTATAATAAAAATAATTATAAAAATAAGCATCTTATGCCTCAATCCCACTTAACCATACGCACAGTTAAACACAAGTATGGATTGGAAAGACAATGACTTGCAACTATAGAATTCACTATTTAGTAATATGGAAAACTTAGGTAATTAATGTTATGATCAAAGGCAAGAGTTTCACTAAAACAATCAGCAAATTAAATCTAAAAACACACTAGAGAAGCTTTAGAGAAATTATTAGAATACTACAGATCTCTACAATAACGTTGATCTGCCTTCTATTATGCTCAAATATTTTTTTTTGAGAGAATGTTCGGGATTATATTACTAGAAATTAAAATACAAGAGATAGTACAAGCTTTTGGGTCTACAACAGTGGCCTAAATGGAAGGTCTCAAGCCTCAACCAGCTGTGAAAACTAAAAACTAGAAACTAAAGAAGGGGCAGGCGGTCACCCCCCAAAGACCAGGGGCAAACTACACCATGGAAAGTCAACAACATGGAACACGAGGCCCAAGGCTACCAGGGGGCAATAGAAATAGCCCTGCTATGGGCATGTCAGTAGTCTATGACAGGCATAGTGTGGATGTTCAAGGGCATGGAGGATATCCAACATATTATGGTGAAGCTCGGAATCCACAAAACTGGGAGCCTATTGAATAGCCTACATGGCCAATTCATACTGATTCCACTCCTCGACCGATGTTCCCCTATCTGGGTGGAAGCTAACAAATGTCTGGCAAATGTGATGTCAGAGCTCCCCCCATGAGCAATCATAGTTGATGCCTAGGACGATGTATAGACACCGTCCATCCCAAAGCCATTGGCACGCACTCTGCTCATGCACCAGATCCAACTGTTTCTATCTCTACCTTTCATATTCTTGTTCTTGCTTTTGCTATGCTTGCTCAACCACCTCATGCTCTCTACAAGTGGCTTCCTCCTGAATTAACTCCTCCTAGACTTGAGCCCAGATGTCATCCACCAGTTGGACCTGGGCAACCTCCACCTACAAGGCTTGCTGCTGAATTAGCTCCTATTCTTGCTTGTGAAAATTGATTTCCAACTCAATCTACGTGAACATGAGGGCTTTGTCCCATTTGGCCTTCCACTCTCAATGCTCTTCATCGCATGCAACAATCACTACCTCTATTGTTGCATGACGCAGCTCCTCATCTCGCCTCTCTATGTCATTTGACACACCACATGGGGAGACATCCGACACTGCCATGGGGTTAGAGGTCCACGGTCCCCCACAATTACTCCACCTCCTAGAGTAATTCATCACAGGTCTAGCCCCCAAAACCCCAGGACAGGCCAAAAGGAAGGGCCTAGGCAGAGAAGACCCCAAGGGTGGAAACCCTGACTCCACCTAATGTTGCACCCCCACTACCCCTTGCCATTAAGCTAAACTAAGCCCAAAGTGGTGACCTCACTTCTGTTGTTGCAGTGTTGCTAGAAAAAACCAGGGTAAGTTAACCCTAATCCCAAGCTTCAAGCATTTGAGAAAGGAAAAACAAATGCCCTAGAGCTTGGACCCATTACTAGACTACACAAAGAACCGGTTCACCAAATTAGCAACCTAAGCCCAAACAGGTGGCAGGGAGGATTTGGGAACCTATCTACTCTACGTGCGTGGCATTGGTCCTATGAAAAATAGGTCAGCATCCTACAATCCACACGTGGTGGGCAGGATGATTTTTCCCTCCGCCTGGGCACCCAGACACCTAGAAATCATGGATTCTATGATAATGACTTTAGTACCCTGAAAAAAGGTGCAGTCCTCTCACCAGTTAAGGACACAAGTCATCCTTATATCTTTCCCAAGCACCCAATCTGTTACTCCAGTAGATCTTAGATCAACATCAAAAAGACTCACATATCCAAGGTAAAACCTTGATCCAATGTTTCCACATCAAAACACACACACCTATACATGCTACCCCTAGCCTTCTATTTATAAGGAAACATTAGGACCAAACCCCAATCCTAACTCATGTGGGATCAAACACATCCCCACATAAACATCACTTTACAAAGTAACCCCCCCTTTTTTTAATGAAACATCCTTTTAAAAACATAAGAGGAAATACAACAAATAATAGTAATGTATTTATCTTCACCTTTCCAACAAACTCCCCCTTGAAAACAAATCCAACCAGCCTCCAAGAGATGCACACTTCTAATTAAGCTTCAGCTATCCCAAGCTTCATCCTACAAAAATTGTGTTTTTCAGCTATCTCTAGTTTTGTTAAAGCATCAACAACATTAAGCTTTGTATGGACCTTTCGAACATGCACCAAGCCATCCTCTATGATTTCTCTTATGAAGTGAAGCTAGACATCTATATCTTTTGTCTTGGCATGAAAAGCAGAATTCTTTGCAAGATGGATTACACTCAAACTATCACAAAACACAACATACCTTTGCTGTTTTAATCCAAGAGATTGTAGTAATCTCTTCATCCATAACACCTCCTTACATGCTTCTATGAGGGCAACATATTCTGATTTAGTTGTATATAAAGTTACCAATGGTTGTAGATGTGACAACCAACACACTACTACACTAAAAATAAACATGAACCCTATAGTGGAACATCTTGTATCATGATTAGTAGCAAAGTTTGCATCTACAAAACCTTCAATGTGCAAATTAGCATCTCCAAAACACAAGAAATGTGTTTTTGTGCCCTTTAAATATTTTAGAATTCATTTAACAACCAACTACTAATTCCACCCATAGTTGGTCATAGATCTACTAACTACTCCAACGGCATAAGCAATATCAGTATGTGTACAAACCACGACATACATCAATGAGCCAATAGTAGAAGTATATGGGAAGTTCTTTACCTTTTCAAAATCATCTTTTGATGTTGGCCAATGCTTCTTTGATAAATTAAATTATGTTGAAAGAGGTGTACTTACAGGTTTTGCATCCTCCATGTTGAAACGTTTCAAAACCTTTCCAATGTATTCTTCTTGACTCAGCCACAACTTCTTCCTTTTTCTACGCCCTATAAATATTCATTCCAAGAATTTTCTTTGCCTATCCCAAATCCTTCATAGCAAATTATTTGCCCATTTTTAACTTTAGACGTTTTATCTCTACCATGTCATTTCCAGTAATTAACATATCATCATCATACAACAACAACACTGTAAACTTACCTGAAACATCTCCAGAAAAATACACATTGTGGTCCAGAACATTTCTCTAATAAGTCAGCTTCTTCATGAAGGTATCAAATCTTTTATAACACTACCTAGAGGCTTGTTTCAAACCATATAAGCTCTTTTTCAGTCTACAAACCATGCCTGAACCTTGTTGTTTTTCATACCCTTCTAGCTATTTCATGTATATTCCCTCCTCCAAATCTCCATGGAGGAATGTTTTTTTTATGTCAATATGTTCCAGCTCTAAGTCTGATGAGACATGAAATTTCTCATATTGCCGGTGGTCGCGTTAAGGCACCCGTGTTAAGGCACCCACGTTATATCATGGGTCGCGATATATCATGGGCCGCGATATCACGTATGCGATATCGCAGTTAGTCACAATTTCTATAAATAAGAGGCGGCTCTCCCTCATTTCACATCCCAGTTTTAGAGTAGCGAAGCTCTGGTAGTTTGATCCCTCCAGAGTTAGAATTTTCCCGTGTTTGCCCATAGTGTGGTGAATGTAATTGTACGATGTATTTATTCGAGTGTGTTGTACTTGGACATGCACATGATCGGCAATAAAGATCGAGATTACTTCATCATTGCAGCATTCACTTAGTTTTTTTATTTGTTATTTATTTAATGTTATTTATTGCTTTCATAGCGCGGTATGAGTACGACTTAACTACGAGCATCTACGGGTGTGTACGGCTAGTTAAGGAATCGGTTACTCATCGCGA
>MNCI01021443.1:107657-137823 GCA_015680685.1 Gnetum montanum
GTTCTCTAAGATCAAATGATGCCAAATGATAGAGACATTGATGGAATAAAGCCAGATGATGTTAAGATGAAAATATGAAGTCAAATAACATCAAATGATAGGGCAACGAAGGTCAATAATGTATACCAAGTTCAAATCATGTTAGAACACTATGAAATAAGGTCAAATAGATCAAGGTAGAAAACATATGGTAGAACATGATCAATATTTATCAATCAAGGTTAGATTTTACCAGTTTTAGCCCTTATTAGGCCATGGTATAGGTCTACAAGGTTGAAAAGTGAGTTTGGGCATTTTGTGAGGTTGTTTGGAGGTTGTTTGAAGTTAAAATTGAGATCTTTTCTTATGACTACATTGGGCCTAGCTAGGACTACATTGGCCAACATAATTGGGATAGGCCCCAATGTAGTTGGTGATAGTAGATGATTTTCCAAGTTTGTTATCACCAGTTTTGAATTCTTGATGGTCTGTATGACTAGCGTAGTGGACTGGGATTAAAGATTGATGAGTTTTGACATTATTTTGATCCTTGGAAAGCTATAAATGATGCAAATACTAGTGACTACGTTGGGACTATGCTGGCTAGCATAGTCCCAACGTAGATGCATGGGAAAGTAGGTTTCTGGGATGTCATAGTTGATATTGATATTCCATTAGCTTCCTAGGGTAGCACAAGGTCTGGGAAAGACTAAATAGGCCATTTGGAAGTTAAAACAAGGTACTAAAAGTGAAGTTTTGGTACTTACACCTCATCATGATGTTGGCCAACATAGTTGACGGTTGCTCTAGTGTAGTTAAGCCAAAATCTAGGATTTCCATGGTCAAACAAGATCAAACTATAGCCCGCTTCAAGATTTTAGGGTTCTAGGCTTCTTGAATCAAGTTTTTGATCATTTTGAATGTTGTTGTTGTGGTTAAATCACCTTGGGATGGGGACTATGTTGGCTAGTATAGTCCCAGGCCTACCTCAGCATAGATGAATGAAATTTGGCATTCCATGATCAAAACAAGGTGAAATTATCACTAGGAAATGTTGAGAAATGTTCTAGATGTCTTAAGTCAAATCTTAGGTCATTCGAGATGATAAGATACTAATTACATTAATTCTTAATCATGACTACATTGGGACTATGTTGGGTAGTGTAGTCATGGATTGCTCTAACATAATAAGATGTGAATCTTATCTTTCAATGCATTTCTATAGTCAATAAACTAGGTTCTTAGGTTCCTAGGGTTACTAATGTCCCTAGTTAGGGTTTTGACCCAGGATGGTCGATTCTAAAGGTTGTTTAGGCATTGAAATGATCATTTTCCATTTGGACTATGCTAGTTAGCATAGTTGAGGTTGGTCTCAGTGTAGATGAGGGAAACCTAACATTTCCATGGTCAAAACAAGGTGGAATTGTAGTTGGGTAACGCCAAAACAAGGTTCTAGGTTTTCAACTTAGGTTCTAGGCTATCTAGAGTGTTAAATCACTAGTGAAATCATCCTATGACCATAACTACATTGGGACTATAGTGGCCAACATAGTTCAAGCTTGCTCTAGTAGAGTCACAAGATGAATTTTGAGTTTTGGTGAAATTTCATTATCGATCGACTAGGTTTCTAAGTTCTTAGATCACTAGTATTTGAAACAAGGGTTTCAAGCTAGAGATGATTAGTTTTGATGGTTTTTTTCGTTCTAGACTTATCCTACACCCTTGGAGTATGCTGGTTAGTATAGTTCTAGCATAGATGATTGGTGCAAGCTAAATTTTGTTGATTTTTGACTTGGTTGGTAAGGTTTAGTAGTCTTTGAAGTCTCCAACAAGGTTCTGGAGTTAAGATGATGCTTCCAAAAGTCGATTTGACATATTTGTGACCTATTTTAGTGTTTTGAAAGTGGGACTACACTAGAACTACACTAGCCAATGTAGTTCCAAGCTTCTTCAGTGTAGTCCCAAGGTTGAAATAGGATTTGACCTTCTTTTATCTTACAATTTGTTAGTGCAAGGTCACCGGAGGTTCCAAAGAGTGTTTAGGTTAAGATATGTTAGTTTGGAGGTTATTTTTAGTTTTTAATGGTTCATCCTCTTCTTACTATGCTAGGACTATGCTAGCTAGTGTATTCCTAGCCATCCCCAGTGTAGTTTGAAGGTGGGAGTATGAAATTTTCCATTCTTGATTGGTTTCCTTGCATTTTAGGCTTATTAGAGACTTTAGGATTCAAAGTGTGTCATTTTGGAGGCTATTTTTGGTTGTTGGTATTCATTCCTTGCTCAACTATGCTAGTAATACACTATCTAGCATAGTTAAGGTAGTCCATGCAAGGAAAAATATTTTTGATGCTTTTTGACTAATTTTGTGGAATTTTGGAGTTAAGGGAGGTTTTGGTGCATGATTTGATAATTTTGGAACAAATCAAGAGTTTGGTTAATTGTAGAAGATATTATCCCATTTGTGATTATGTTGGCTAGTGTAGTTACTATAAGTAGTAGGTTTTAGTGTGAGTTTTGGCCTTCCTTGGTGTCTAGTTTCTGTCAATGTCAACACCTAGTTTCCCACTTTGGGCATAATATTTTATGGCATGTATGGATAGTTGGATGGTGTTTTTTGATAGTATTTGAGGTTTGAAATCTATTGTAAGGTTTTTGGATGCTTAAACCCTAGCATAGTTACCATGGAAAACCTAAAAATCCAAGTGTTCTAGGATTTCCATTGGCTTGTTGGTGAGGCATCTAGTGGGCCCCACCCTAATTTTGAATTTTTAAATGAACTAATTTCCCACTCACCTATCATAGTCCTAATCTCTAATTTCTATCATGAAGTTAAGTGAGACTTGAATAAGCATTTTGGAAAACCAGGGTTTTGTTGGTGGGTGCATAAGTTTGGGATTGGTTTCCAAATTACAATTTTGCACTCATAATTCTCTTACCACTCTTAACCTACAACACCTAGCACTAGAACTCTAATATTGTTCTTGCCTCAACCACATTTATTTCTAGCATAGTCTAGCCATTCCACCCCAAGGAGTAGGCATAGTTGCAACATGAGCCTCTAGAAGTGTGAAGGTTTTGTCAATTTCAATGTTACTTGTTCAAGATGTCAAAGAATAGGGCTGAACTAAGAAGAATCTAGACTTGGAGGATACTGACACTATTTATAAAGATCTCTCCAACATACCATAGCCCTTGATTGATGAAGGTTCTTCTGCCATCACTCCCAGGTACACAACCTCTAACCATTTTGTAAGAAGTTTTGCTAGATTTTGGGCATTTTTGTTTGTGTAGGTTTGTGTATTTGTTAAAATTGAATTTCATGAAATTCCTACATTAGATTCAATTTTTTTTCATGAAGTTTCAATATTATTTGGATTTTTGGATTGTTCTACATTGTGTATAAATTTTGTTTTAATCAATTCTATGTGTTTTTTGCTCTTTTTCCTCCCAAAAGCAATGCCACATTTGAATTTATTTTGTATGAAAATGGATTAGAAATTTTAATTTTTATGGATATATGGTTATTGCATACTATTTTTTCTTCTAACTAGTCTTTGAATCACTGAATTTTAACCTACAGTTGATTTTCTACGAACTTTTCTGTAAGCTAGTGTATAGTGGGTTTCTTGTTTTTTGGCTGTTTTTCATGTCACTTTGGTATTTTTTCATACCAAAAAATTAATAAATTTTTGTGTTTTCAAGTTTTCGTTTTTAGTTTATCATTTAATAGTTCAAATAACTATAAAATCATTGAATTTGGCTCTACAGTTAATTTTCTATGATTTTTTTCATAAGCTAGTGCAAAGTAAGATTTTTGGCTTTCATGGTCTTTTTTTTTTCATGTTACTTTTGCATTATTTGTTCTACAAAAATGGTTAATAATTTTTTATATTTTTAGGTTGTGAGTTTTTAGTTTAAGGTTTAATAGTTCAAATGGCTATGGAATCACTGAATTTGGATCAATTTTTTTAGCCAATGTCCTAGGTTCCTAGGGATTCTCTAAGGTGTTGGGGAGGATTTGGAATTACTCTTATTGGTTTAAAAGAATTTTTTGATATTTTTGATTAGTGATCCATTATGCCCATTCTCTCTAGTTTCATGTTATTGTGCAATTTTTTCTTGAATTTGGTTATGGTTTTAGATTTTTGTAAAAAAAACATTTTCCAAGCTTGGGACTACAATGTAGATTCCCAAATTTGTTGAATTTCATGTATACTCAATTCCTAGCCTTAGAAAAAAAATTTAGTTCTAAATTATCATTTCTATTCTTGTGTAAACTACCTTGTACAGTTGCAGTTTTGATTATGAAAACTACAAATCTCCTTGGCTATACGAGCAACATTGGTGTACTTTTTGCATTTTCATTGTGGTGTTTAAAGGTTCTTAAGGTTATTTACATGGTGAATTTTTGTTTTCAACAATCACCCAAATTTTTTTTTCAAAATTTTTAGCTAGCTTTTCTAGAGTTTTTACTATGGATAATTTCACTATTAGCTAGGATTTTTAGCAAAATTTTGTAAAATTCAAATTGGTGTTTTTGTGATTGTTGTTATAGGTACAAGATAGCTTTTATGGTTTTGATATTTTTACATAAAAACCTTTAGTATTTTATGTANTATTTTACGTATTGTTTAAACCTCTTTCATGCTATGTAACAAACATTTAGACTATTATTATTTTTAAATTTTAATTTTGTTAATATGTTTTGATGCTTAATGTTTTATTCATGTTATATGTTTTACGTTTTCATTCATGTTATAGGGCTATATTAGTTAAATAAGTAAAATCACTATAATGTAAAATAGGTTGTAAATGGTGATAAGAGGTTTGCCAGTTTTAGGCCATGGTAGGCCCTGCACTATTTGCCACTTTTAGGCCATGGCAAGCCATGCGTTATTTTCCAGTTTTAGGCCATGGTAGATCCTAGGTTTTTCCAATTTTAGGCCAATGTGGACCCTACATTTTGGAAAGGAAATTTTTTTATCATGTTTTTACATTTTAAAATTTTTATGACTTTTTAGGTTTTAACATTTTTATGGTATTTTCATGCTTCATATTTAAAATAAAAGGCATAAAAAGTAAATTGTAAATGAAAGAAAATCTTAGGCTATGCATGAAGTAAAGACAAATAATGTAAAACAAAGTAAAGAAAAAATGGTGTATGCCAATAATATTTAAATTAGACTAAGAAGGCTATAACAAAATAAGGCTACATGGTTATAGGTGCAAGGATGAGCAAATTGGATGGGGAATACATTAATTGTGCAAGTGCTTCCTAATCTTTGCAAGATTAGGAAATGTGTATGGCCTAATTTGCACAATCTTGTATTCTCCATTTCCTTCCCTAACCATGTTGAAGGGAAGCTCTTCCCATGATGTGTTCATGAACCCATTGTTGTTAATTTTGGCCTCTCTTTCTCTATCAAGCTTCTCAACCACGTGGTTAATAGTAGGAGCTTCTTCTTGAACTCCACTTCAGATTCTTATCCCATGTTGATGTTGTTAACCACCAAAGGAACCACACTATTGTCATGGATGATTATTTCACCTCTTTCATAAGGTATGTAAACTTCTTGGTGGATGGGAGAGGAAATAGCTCATAATTGAGCTCGCTAAGGCCACCCCAAGATAAGATTGAACCTTGGTGTCTCTTCCACCACCAAGAAGTTGGACGTTGTAAAAAATTGTTCCCCTAACACACAATCTAACAAAATGGAGCCTTTTATAGCCACCCAAGATCCATTGAAGAATTTAAGGGTAGAAGTTGAAGTGTATTAAATGTGCTCCATTAGGCTTAAAAATTTCATAATGGTATAGGGTATTACGTTAGTTGCCACTCCATCATCAAAATGCACCCTAGGAATTTTGTATTGTCCTACTCTTATGGTTATAAATAGGGAAGCTTTGGTTGTCTCACCATCCTGGGGGTTGATTTTGTTTCTTCCTTTAGTCAGGGAGGTACCACCACTACGTGGATGGACTCCTCACTAACAAGAATAGAAGTTAACATCTTTACTAGCACCTTACAGTGAGAAATGAAGGTTATGACCAAGTCAAACAGGCTAAGAGATGTGTTTTTTTTTTGCTTTAGAGACTATTTGACCTACTCCATGCCATTAAGGAAGTGCTTATCATTGGTTGTCAATTTCTCATTCTTGTTATTCTTAACTTTCTTCATGCATCCTAGGATGTGAACTTTTTGTTTCAATTGTTGTGGCTTGGTCTCTTTCCCTTTCCTTTATTCTTTAGTCTCCTATGGTTAACTGGTTGAAGCAACCTAAGTATCAGAGCTCATTAGGATAGATGAGATGGGAGTAGGCTTCGATAGACCTACTTCCTCCCATGCCCTAGCCTACTTGTTATCTTTGTTTTTAGGCTTTAATATGAGCTTATTGCATTGTATATTTGATGATTTTTTGTTGTCGTTGTTTGATTGGGAAGAAGTTTTTGTGTTGGCTACCACAGGGGGCCATTGTTTAGTTGTTGTAACAGTTAGTTTGGTTTCAATGGGAGGGGATACCCTAATGACAAAAGAATCCTTGGAAGGCATAGGTGATGGTATCCTTATAAAAAAAGGGGACCTTGAGCTAGTTCAAGTTGAAGGGCCTCTATCGTTGTAAGGAGATATGCAAATCACAAATGGCTCTCGTGCAGGTCTAGAGCTATTAGTCACATTGAATGGTACTATAGTGTATGGGTTGTTATTGGAATTCAATGGATCCTTGTAGACCTACAAGGATTGGTTTTGTGATCTAACTAGGTTAGAGGCATCAAGGACTAACTCCATGTTATTTATCATCTTCTACAAGTCATCCTTGAAGGCCAAGAAAAAATAAGTGTCATGACTTAGCAGTTGATGATAGTGACAGAATCAATCAATTTTAAAGTACTTAGGCATTGATGGATCCTCCTTGGTTGCAAGAGTAGGGTTCTTAGCAATTTCACATAGTCTATCATGCTGCTTATGGGCATTCTTGGTCATTTATTTGTATTATATTCTTCCACTCTTTAATACCTGGTCAAGGAGTTCAAATAGTTTTAATGGTACCCTAGTGTACTTAGACCAGTCTTTTCATTCAAAATTGAACCTCATGTTGCCTAACGTAGATGCCTTGGATGTTGATGGTTGGTTATTCATTGTGGAAGCCTTGGGTTTATTTGTTTTAGACCCCTGTGTTATTTTTTTTCTTTGGCCATAATGTCCATGGCTAGATTATTTTACCCTCCCTTCTCCTTATCTTTTCAATTGTGTTGATTCTTATATGCCATGTAGGTGGGGTCATGGCTGACCTCTATGGCATCCTCTATGTTCTTTGTTTAAGAAAAGGTGAGTGACCACGAGTCCATGTAGTAGAGTTTGGAGTTAATGAAATCATTAACTCCCTCTTGAATATGGTAGGAAGATGGATCTCAACTATGGGTTCTAGAATCTTGTTTAGGAGAGCATTCCATCATTGTATAAATTTTTATACAGGTTCAAGGAGTCCCTACTTAACCTTTATTAATTGGTTAAGAGACGTGTTGGGCTTCAAGTTGTACTTGAAGCAGTTAACGAATTATGATATCAAGTCCTCATGTGAGGATATAGATCCTCTTGGTAATGTGTATTACTAGTTTAGAGCCTTTCCCATTAGGAACATAGGAAATATTTACATTATAATATGGGACCAGGCTTGTAACAATTAATACTCAAAATAGAATATGATAAGATGTGCATTAGGATAATACTCACCATTGTACTTGATGAATTGAGGTATATGAATGCTCAATTGAAGAGTTATCTGTGGGATGATAGGACTAATGGATCATCTTGATAGAAATCCATGACTTTTTCCATTTGGGTTATGGAGGCCTTAAGCTTCCATAACTCTTCTGTAACATCCTGAATCATTTGGAATACTTGATATAGACCTTCGGGCATCCCAACGAGTTATGTAGTCTATACAAATGATTGAGGTATGAGTTGAGAGGTATGTGGCCTCATGATAAGTTGTGGAAGTGAAGGAAGAGTTTGAGTCATTACAATCGTAGGGGGGCCAACCAGTGGGAAGGAGGTTGGAGCAGGTACTTGGGGAATAAAAGGTACAAAGAATGTTTGTGACTCATGGGTTATTTGAAGTCCCATTGTGAGACTCACTATCATAGAAAAGGGATGATTAGTGATGATAACCACTAGTAATGGCCAAGCTGACCATGATTGTGTAGCAAACAACATAGACGAGAAGATGGGTGTGGTTTGGGGCATCAATTATGCCTAATGTGTTGCTATAATAGATGCTAGCCCAAACATGGTTGGATAGATAGCCAATAAAGGTTGAGGGACTTACCCCATGGATTAGGTAGGAGATACAGAGGTGGGTACAGTGGTTTGGGGAGACAATTATTAGAATAGGCTCCCTAAGAAGTCTTCTGGGTTGAGCTCTGCCTCACACTCATCTTGTTTTTTGCATTGGCTCTTAGATCTTAACTTCCAATCTTGCTCATCCATCTCAATTAGATGAAATAGAATACATGTTTGGACATCAATATGTGGTATTTTGTCATAAGGGGAAGGAATATATTCTTTCCCATTACAATTAATGAATTTGTGTTCACACTTGGATTCAACCTCCACCTGTGGAATGAGAAAACTTGCTTGGGTTTTGGCACATAAGAAATTATAATAGTTTTAATCAATTATTGCAAAATCTAGGCTCCACCCTCTTAGTCTAAGTGATTGTCTACATTCAACCACAGCAAGGTCTTTAGAATCATAGACCCTCACAACATCTTAATTAGATGCCATACCAATTAAGTTGAGGGGCAAGATGGTTGATTAGCTGAACAACATGTTTACCGGTTTTAAAAATTGGTTTAATAAATTTTAAAATTGATTTTTAAATCAAAATTCCAGTAAGTGGAATTGTTCAAAATGTAAAAAGGGGATTATGACTAGAAAATAATGTAAACTGTAACTACAAATGTAATGCAAGTTGTAGTGGCAATGATGTTCACTACATTTGGAAAAATGTGGAAGTTATAGACGTGTTGAAAGTACCAACTATGTTGGCTTTTCCAACAGTGTCTACGCTGGAGTATGTATAGTAGGCCATTGTATTGCCCAACCAACTACACTAAGGTAGGTGGTGGGAAATGAGCTTTTGCTTGGTAAAACCAAGCTAGGAGTATTTTCTTCTAAGGAGGTACATTAGTTTTAAGGGATTAATTGTGAAAATTTTGGCTTTTCCAAGGACTACACTAAAGTCCTAGTAGTGTTTACGCTAGCTCTCCTACAAAATTTCATAGTAGATGTATTTGGATTTTGTGTTGAGGTTGTGTTGGTTTCCAAGATATCCAAAATGTGGATTTTGCAGGTTCAAGTGTGACTACACTGGACTTAGAAAGTCCAGCAACTATTGTGAAAATAATGTAGAAGCCCAAATTACCCACAAAAACTATGTTGGGTATTTAGTTGTGGAAATTTGAATATCAACAGTTGTTTTATGGGTAGATGCTTTCATGTTTTAGATTTCAAAATGTAGAAGACTTGATTTTGGAAAATATTTAAAAAGCGTTTTGCTGCTTGGAAAATGTTTTTGAAAATTGATCAGAAAATGTTTTGAAAAATGGGTTTGGGCTGAGAATTTAGGTAGAGGCCCTCCTTCTAGCATCAAAAAAACTATTGTTCTTGAAAAATTTGATCATTGGAAAAACCAAAGATCTAGGGCGTAGAAATAGTTTTTTGACCTTGAATCCAAGGGCCTTTGAGAAAGACGATTCAAGGTACCTAGATGGTCTAGCCAATAACCCAAGGACTTAAAAAAATGTAAATAGAAATAGAAAAATAAAATTGTAGATTCGAATAAAAGTAAACACAGAATTAAACTTGAATAAAATCTGCACTACAAATGAACTCTTAAACTTTATTAAAAAATAGAAAAATGCTCAAAGTGTAGAGTTCAAAGAGTTTACATTATGTGCCTAGATGCACAAGAAGCTTGTTTGAATAAATCTTGAAGCCTGTTAGAGTTGGTAGGTTGTATTTTGCAATTGAACTCCATGATCCAGGTACTCCTCAACTCCAATCATCAAGAGCCTCTTGTTGGTTTTTGCTTAGATCTACAACTTTTGGATGTTAACGATGTGCCCAATGGTGTTTTACTTTGGTGGTAACAGGACTACACTAAGAGTCTCTAGTGTTTAGGTAGATTCAAATTACTTTCCAAATGTCTTATAAAATGTTAAAATTGGTTTTAAGTGCTCAAGGTTGTTACAATGTTATGGTTGTAAAAATGTTCCAAAACCGAATGAAGTGTTCTAGTTTGGCTTTTATAGGCTTTAGGATTGTTGAATTTAGGTTGCAAATTTTTTCCATGATTGGTCACAAATTAATATCATTTTCAAGTGTTACAGACCATGATTATTATTGTATTTGACCATTTATGGAAAGTTTTGACATCCAAGGATCATCAAAATTATACCAGATATTGAAAATAGTAAACAAACTTTTGTGACTACATTAGCTTCACCTCATATCCATTAGCCTTGAAGAGCTATGTTGGCATTGTTGGAATTAGCTGAGAAATGTGGTGACTACGTTGGCCTTGTGAATATTGTTGAAGATCTAAGGTGACTACGCTGGTCCTTGCTAGGAAAATGGAAAATCCAACATCTCTAATGTTGGCCTTGCAGCTTCCACGTTGGATTTTATGATAACTATGTTGGACATTGTTGGAAAATGGAAAACCTAATACCATCAACACTAGGTGTAGGTAGTTCCAGCATAGTTGAGGCTATACCCCAATAAAAATCCATGAAAATGCCAAATTTGGCAACCCCCGAGGCATTTTTCCCAAGCCAAAATATAGACATGACATTGCTTTTTCCACTTGGGAAGTGAGGCAGTAGCAACTTATGAGGCATTTTTCAGCCAAGAAAAGTTAAATTATGCAAGATTACAACTCATGGGCTACCAACCTTACATTTACAATAAAATATTGCCTCAAGTTGGATGGTGAAGGTTACAGGTTATAACATGCATTTTCTAGGTGGTGGTTCATCTTCATTCCTTGGGTAAGATTTCTTTCCCTATTTTGTGTGTGTTTTGAATGATTGCTTTCACCATTGTGGCTAGACTCTATTAGAGTACTATCTTACTTATGTAGCCTAGAATAGTTTGGTCAACGTAGAGTCCAATGTTTATGTGGTAAATAAAGCTTATAAAACACCAAAAACTTATAAAACTTATAAGCTTATAAAACATGTAGTTTTTGCACCATGGAAACATGGGTTATAATCCAAAAACTTATAAAACGTAAAGTAATAAATATTTTTCTCTATCTTCCACCATGGCAACATGGGTTATAACTGTATCATATGTATTATAATATCTTTTATATTTCTTGAATGCAACAACATATGTAACCTTTCTTGGTAATCCACTCAACATCATCCTTGAAGCTTACAACTAGATCGCATTATGATTTGCATGATAAATCCCAGTAGTCCAAAATAAGTGAGATCCCTATCAATAAAAAATATCATCACAATGTATGAAAACATTAACTAGGCATATAACACAAAGAGAACAATCATGGTAATAGAAATCGATCGTGAAAAGGTGTATGATTGTGTGAGTTGCGAGGCTCTCCTTGTAATCATGGCTATGTTGGTCTTCCTAGCATGGTGACTTAAGTGAATTTACTTCATCTTACATACAAAAAGATTTGCCATCCTAGTTAATGACATTTAGCAATACTAATTTTCTCTAGAAAGAGACCTACACCAAAGGGGACCCTCCCTTCTCCTATTTGTTTATAATAATTTCTATGCTTAGATATGTATGTAACATAGGTGGGCAATACTACAAAAATATGTGAATGATACCATTGTTTTAAAGCACTGGTGATTCATGAATCCTGAAAGTACAGTACATACTAGAAGGGGGATCATGAACAAAAGTGCATTAGATTCTCAAGTGATACTTTTAATGTAAATTAAATTAAAAATAATATTTAATAAATCTAAAAATGTAAAATAAATAAAGAAATACATAATTTAAATATTTTATTATATTTTAATTCGCATTCCCACCTACAAATCTATACCTAGTCTTTGCACATACTTATGCACCTAAACACAATTTGAATCATGAATGCTCAATTCCCCCACTTCAGAGAATTAGATTCATTTAATGCATTGTTGTGATCAAAGCTAGTATTCCAAAATGGCACAAATTAGAATAGGGCCTCCATCTTTTTGCACTTGTCTATATCCTATGTCCTAGATGTTAAGTTGAAAAAATTGATAGTGTATCACATGAGGTGCCCTGCCCAATGTCTTCAACACATTGCCAATGCCTTACAAGTCATGATAAAGCCTCTCCTTGATGTGAATCTCAAAATTCTTCTTTTTCATTTTAACCCAGTACTTCATGTGGGACCAAACCCTTCACCAAATCAAGTCTAATCTTTCCACCATGAAAGGCATATTACTCTCCTCTACTAAGAAAATTTTGCTTGCCAAGATTATCCTACAATCCATACGTCTTTGCATCCATCATTTTTTTGCCACCACAACCAATCATCACCTCTATTGACAACATCATTTGTAATTTCATTTGCAAGAGAGTAGAACCTAGGAAAGGATTGCATCTTGTTAGCAGGGACAAAAAAACATAATCTTAGCAATTTAAAGGTTTGTGTATCATGAGCATGAGAAACATCATCAAGAGGTGGTTAACTCAACTTGTAAAACTTGGAGGGCTAGCCCCAACCAATATGGCAAGATATCATCCACCATTGATATCATCATTGCTTACTCATCAAAATAAGTAGGGCTTTTATGGTTTGCAAGGTAGCTCAAGAAGGCATGGAGTATCCTTCAAAAAGTCATCATATGGAAGCACCCCCAAGACCATTTTCCTTTTAGAATGATCTGATGATAAAAATAATGGATGCCACATCAACCACACTATGGCTACATGTAACTAAGTGTTTTCACACCACCATGGTCCTAACTTCAGTGATTTTTGAAGGTGGGGCTTACAAGTTGGAGAGGCTAGCATAATCGATTGGCCTTTTGATCTGAACGAAGAACTAGAGAAGATTTTTCAATTATGGGAACATAACTAAGACATCACTATGACACAAGAACACAACCTGGGCATCCAACACTTACTCAAAAAAGAAAAATTTCCAAAATATATATGGAAGAACATTGGCTTAGTTAACCTAATCCTTTGTGGGGGGGGGGGGGGGGGTGAAGGGAATTTGCAGTATACTAATTATCCCTACAATTAAATTGTTTCTTTGGATCCTTTCTCAAGGATCTTTGCTCACTTGGAACTCTTTGAAGCATCAAGCTTTCCAGGGACCAAGCAGGTATGTGTTGTTCTAGAATGAGGATGAAACAATCATGCATTTTTTTGTTGATTTCCCTTTTGCATGCAAAGCTTTATTTTGGAAGTGTGGAATCCCTCTCAAAATAATAAGTGTGCACAATAATCTGTTGTGCATGTCCAATTCTTGGAGGAGGCTCATATGTGGATTCCACGTAGGGCACTTTTTTTTGTATGCTATGAAAAGAAAGAAATAGAGTTTTGTTCAATGCTGCAGTGCCAAATAACCTCACTTTTCTCATGCATAAAATCTTGGCTTCCATCAATGAATGGATTTGTGTTACCAAGGGTAATTGTCAAGCATAGATCAACTACATTGCAATGCTATGAGAACCCATCATTTGTAGGCCTGGGTATTATTCAAAGCACACAGATGAGACCAATTCTTTACTTACATCACAACTCCTATTGTAGGATTTGGAGCTATGGCTCTCTGCATTTGGCAGAATGGAGAGTTCAGAGTGGGAGTGGGAGGGAAAGTGGTGCAGATTCCTATGATTTCATGAGCTTTTTTTAAAAATAGAATTAGTGATCCCTGAAAACAAAGGATCATATAAGCATCTTGACTTCCTAGAATCATAGGAGTTAATAGAAAACGTAATATGTGAATTCATGTGTTAAAGGCTAGACTAGCTCACCCTATTGACTATAATGCCTTCCCTTCTGAACATGACACTTTCTCTAGAAGCCAACGTTCCTAAACCTATTGCCAATGTGAACTTCTGGCAGATGCTTATCTCACATTAACCTACACCACGGCGTCACTTGGGCCTCGGCACCTACTGGTGTTTTTTAGCACAGTGAAGGTGGCTGGGGAGACTTTCGCAGAGAAGGCTGCAAAGACAAAGAAACAGGTGGAGAAGAATGCTGCCTTGTTGGCCTGGCTGGCATTAAAAAATTTGGGAAGCCTAGATGCCATGTCAACATGAGGTCCTGCACATGCACCAGTTTTAGCCACTATGAATGTGGAGGAGTGACGATGAATGAGTCTGAAACTTGAAGGATCATAATAGGATCATAATAATTCGCTGTCATGATGGTTTATTTGATGGCAATTTCCCATTTTCAAATGTTGATGTTCACATGCATGGTGTTCTCAGTGCTTTTTAATCTTGTTGTTTTCTCTTGTTATAAACGTTATATAACAATAAATATTTTAAGGGTATCTTGGAAGCACCTACTGTATCAGGATATCAGTCTTTTTGAACAAATTAATCTCTTAAGGCACCGTGTGGCAGTATGGGAGATGTTGGAACCAACAGCCGCAGAGTTTAAAAACTAAAAATAAAATGATCAACTTATTATTTCATATGAAAGTAAGCTTTAGAAACAAGCCAAGAGTTGTGTAATTTTAAAGAGAGTATCAGTTAATTAAGTAAACCATAGTGAAACCATCTTAAAACAAAGGATTTTGCTACAACGTAAAAGTTCAATGAGATTGTTGAGTAGTAAAAGAAGAAGAAGAAAAAGAAGATTAAGAAGGCTTTGACTCCCTCTACTCATATCTTATTACTTCTTTGGTTATTGCTTTGGCATGTATATTGAAGATAGATTATATTGATCCAATTTCTTAGAATTTTCTCTTGTTCAAACCATACAATAACCCAAATTTTCTTACCCCACTTGAGTTACCATTCAAACAGAATGTAAGAAATAGAGAGAAAATCATAAAAAGTAGATGAATGAAATTAAAGAACAAGAAATAAAATCCATCAAAGAAAAGTAGAAAGGACTACAAAATATTATTTTAATTAAAATTCAATTCAAACATTCAATCAAAATCATACTTGAGATGTAAAATATTTTGTATTTTCTTATCATAATCACAAGTTTAGTGATGGCACCAAAATGTTAGGTGATTTCATGATGCTTATAAGGGTGGCATCATCATACAAGCAGCCTGAGGTCATGAAGTGATTAAAATTGTAGATCACAAAAAGAGAAATGAAATAGAATCACCAACATTGAACATAAATTGAACTAAAAACATACAACCAGTATTGATATAAAACTTGTTAAAGGATTGAAAATAACTAATCTTCAAACTCTTAATTTTTTATTCTCTAACTCACAGTTCATACTCTCATTCTCTATATTCTATGTCTCTTTTATATTCTTCATTGTTTACCTTTTTTCTACTTTGAATCCATTAAAAATAAATCCAAATTTCTATTTTCTAAAATATAAATAGGTACTTCAAGTTCATGCAAGTTGTAGTCCATTGCATTTCAAAGACTGTAAGCTACTACAACTTGCAGGGCATTATAGTACACTTTCCAACTAATTTAAATAAGATCACCCTAGCTATTGCAAATCGCTACAACTCCTAGTGGCTCACAATTAGAGGAAATGATAAAATATTTAAATTTCCAATGGTAAAAGAAAGGCTACAAGTTGTAGTGCCTTGTAGTGGTAAAAAGTATCGTCTATTTCTAAATTGTCTTGCGAGCTACTATGGATGCAATCTCTCACATGCAAATTATGAGTTGTTGTAGGTTGCATTTGATTACAATTTGATGAAATTCCTCTTCCATTCTCATGTTCCAATTCTAACTTTTTAAATCTCATCTAAGTTGAAAGTTTACCTGGTAAAAATATTATTTGATATCTTTGATTATTCCTAGAACTTACAAGTCTACTTTGAGGTCCTGGTCGGGGGGAAATGAGATGTTGAAAATTCACTGTATGTCTTCCAGTTACTAGGGCAACCTAATACACTTGGTTGGAACTCATACTACGTTGTAGTCTAGAGATTGTGGGTTACTATGACTCATGTTGGAGATTAGCAATGGCAAAATGTAACTAAATCACAAACCAAAATGCCTAAGATCTAGCCCCAATAATAAGAAATTACTTAAAAATATGATGTTGTCATTGGACATTGCTTAGGATGACTAGAATCAAGATCCTTCTTCTAGGTATCAATCTCTATCATTGGAGCAATATTTGGATGAGGAGCTCTCTAGATTTTCCTACAAACATAACAATTAGCATTGTTGGGGTAATTTGTAGTGAGATGAACAACAAGTGTATCGATTATAATTGCTGCATCGACAACTAGCAACATGTTTGACACTTCAAATTTTTAGAATATGAATATATTAATTGGTATAGCTAGAATCTATACCTAGAGATATGATTTGCAGCTCAAAAGCTTAAAACCAATCCAATTCAAGGGAAAACAACACTAAATATTCTTCAAAATTTAATCAAAGTATTGAGAGAAATTAGATACCAAAATAAAACTCCACAAATAGAAATGCAATGACATTTACTATGATAAGCATGCTAAATTCATGATATGAGCCTTATCATAGCTTGTAAGAATGACATCCTTGAGAAAAAAAACAATAAATCAACCCTCTAGGAGCTTAGCTTTGAATTCCAAATAATTCAAACTACGAGAAAACACTAAATCAATCAATCCTTAATTCCAATTTGGCTTACAACATCAAATACTTCTAAAATTTTGTGAGAAGCAATGAAGATGATGAAAACCCCCAAAAGTGCTCTCTAAAACCTTAACAAATTAACATGAAACATAGATTCAAATATCAAAATAACAGATCCTCGAATACACAAAGCTTCTACAATAAGGAATGAATGAAACCCTTGCTAGAGTTGCCAATCATTAAACACTTCTAATTAAGCTTCGAAAATAGAGATTCTTCAAACATAAACATGAGCTTTAACATATAATTCAAATGCTTGAAAAACTAAGAAATATGAATTAAAAATTAAGAGAAAAAATTGTGAGAATGAAAGAATTGTGATCAAATTGTGAAAAATTATGAGGGTTGGATGAGAGAATTATAAGGATCTTAATTCATTGTGAAATCTTCATGTTGTGAGAATGTTAGAAAGAAAAGAAAAAATGCACACAAAAACTTAAGCAACCACCCAAAAAAAATTTCTTTTCTATTCACTTTCAACTTGAAACAAAGTGCTCTCATCAATTTTACAATGAATCAGAGGACTTCTTGTTGCATCTTTTGATAATGCCTCACTTTGATAAGGATTACATGTGAGATCATTGATCCATTACAAAATTGAAGTGTGCACATGTATTTATAAGAAATAAAACATAAAATTCAAACTTTGGAAATTAAAAACTAACTCCTAATGGCTTATAACTTTTGAAAGCAAAAAACATTACATGACTCCAAATTAAACATGACATGAAACATAAAATTAAAATCAAATTTGACAGTCCACATGAGGACACATCTCACACTATCTCCAACAACTTAGAGTTTAATCATAGTTTTCTACAAGATAAAAAAATAAACATGAGAAGTATCAAAATGAAATGATAATTAATTCTAGTCTTAACATGCATCATACATCTTATCATCTTATTTATTGACCTATTGTTCCTTTCTATTGTATCATTCTACTATGATGCCTATGGAACCATAAATTATTATTTAATATCACTATTGCTACAATAATTTTTGAACTCCTAGTAAGTATATTTTATCATCATCATGAAATATTAAAACTTTTAATTTTGTATCTTTCTTTGTTTTGGTTCTTATTTTAAAATGCTTAAATTTTTCCAATACTTACAATTTGTGTGTTAGACCATAAAGCTAGGTCATTTAATTAAAATTACAAAATACCTTTCATTGATTATACCTTGTGATGAAAAGGAACCACAAACATCTAAATGAACTAATTCAACTACTATGAAACTTTTATTTCATGGTGTCAAGTAAATGATAGATGGTGCATCTTTTCCATTTTACACAATTCATATTTTAACTTCTAATGACTATTAAACTTGGGAATTTCATGATAGAATTGATGCATTTTTCTTAATGTTTTGACATTTACATGCTTAAGTCTTAAATTCCATTTTCTTGCTAGATCTTAGATAGTAATTACATACATTATTTCAACATGATCATCCACAATTCAAGATATACCATTGCATAAGACACCATAGAGTAAAGTATCATTGCCATGGTATATTATGTAATAAGAAGTGTCATGACTATTTTTTATCAAACTAAATGCTTAAAAATTTATTTTTTAACTGATAAACTAAAATCAACATCATGGAAAATTCTTTATTATAACTAACATCTTTTAATTTTAGATTACAAATCATTAAATACTTACTTTTAGTTATTTTTATTAAATATTCATCAACAATTTTTATGTAATGTGGTTTTGAATTATTTTTGACATTTGATAGGTAATGACAAGTTACCGGTGAAATGTCATGAGCTACCAAAGTCAATACATATGGAATCATTAGAGGTATCATCACTCATGGTGAGGGCATTGAAGTCTATGTTAAAATGTTAAACTTCCTCTTTTATCATGTTGGCAAAGCTCCTCCAGCGCCTCGCTGGCAACGAGGACCCCTCCCTCAGCGCCTCGTCACTGGCAACGAGGACCCCTCCCTCTGGGTGCAAATCTTGAGGAAAAAATACAGCCCCTGGACGGCGGCTAACTCTGACTCCTACATTTGGAGGCACCTCTGAGCTCAGGCTGGGGCACTGGACAGCGTGGAGGAGATCCACCTGCACCCCCGTCAGCTCCTGCAGAAGCTGTTCCCTGCTGATCCGCGCTGAAAGCGGTTGTGGAAGGGCATCCTCCCAGAAAAAATCAAAGCCTTTGGGTGGTTGATCCTCCACCAGGCCCTCCCTGTCCGTGCTGCTCTGTAGGCTCGGGGCATGGCAATCAATAATCAGTGCCCTATGTGCAATCAGCATGCTGAAACGCAGCAGCACTTCGTTTTTGAGTGTCAGGTAACCACACAACTATGGAGAACGGCGGGGCTCCGCTCTCCGAAATTCTCAGGAAACTCGGCTGGCGCTCTAGGTCCTGTGGAGGGCCAGGAATGATTGCATTTTCAAAGGTACTACACTCCCCCTGTAAGCATCCTTGCAAGAAAGACTCGGAAGCTTTGGAACGAAATTGCCTCAGCAATGGCTCCTCCCGCCACCTCAGAACCTTCCATCCAGCAGCTGGCGCGAACGCGGAGGGGGTACAGGGGGGCCATCTCGCACGGCAGGACCACCCCCATGACGGTGCCCCAGAGTGGATAAGCCCGGGACAGATCCACGAGAAGGAGAGGCAGGAACGTAATGCTGGTATCTCTGACTTTCTCGGGGAACATACCGCGACCCTCCCTATGCAGGCTTGGGTTGCGAGCGCCCCCAACAATTGCAGGACCGGCATCACTCAGATCATTGACGAATATAGACGTCGCAGGGCGGAAGGGCCGGGACAGCCTAGGAAGGGCAACAAATAAGGATCGTACGCGTCTCCCGTCCGGCTGCCGACGCAGGTTGACTGGGCGCCCTGGGTGGGGTTTTCTTTGGCGAGATTTGGTCTCTGATTCTTGGGGGGTGGGTCGCCTTTTGGTTGCCGAGTGTCCTTGGCGGGGATTTCCCTGGTATGGGGCCAGCAGCTCTAGCCCGCGCTGTACCCATGTATACTTAGACTCAATTTGTTTATTATTCTTTTTACTAAGTTTGTGGACGTAGTGTTGAGAAAACTATTGGACTATCTTTTTTTCATGAATTTGGCCTTTGGATTATTTGGATCTTGATAATAACGGTCTATATCATAACTACCTTTCTTTTACAAATTTAATAATTCCTTGTTGTCTTTTGTCTTTTCTGATTATTATTTTCCTTTACCACCATTACCTAAGAAGTTGCTTCTACATTTGAGGTATATGCATTCATCTGGACTTCTTTCAAGACCCTTACACACAATTCTATTATGGTGTACATTCTTCTACCATTCTTTATAGTTTTTCTAAAGATATTATATGATGGTGGCAATACTCTTAACATACAAAATTTAATTATTTCACCTACAACCTAAACATTTTATGCTTGGAGTTCCACTTACAATGCAGAAACCTTCTATCTAAGTGTTGCAATAAGTTTTCCTTCTTTTAGTCTTAAGGAATTCAACTGATTTTCTAAAGATACTATTTGTGAATTATTTTTTATTTCAAATATTCCTCAAGCTTTGTCCACATCTTATGTGTGGAATCTTATTTTTCAACTAATTACACAACTCTTTAGACATGCTCAATGCAATCAGCATTTACACAATCTTGTTGCTTTTATCTAACATGGTAATTTCAACTAATGTTTCCTCCAAGTTGTTTCCTCAAAGTAGAAATCTCATTTGAAGCTTCCATATATTGTAGTGTGATGCATTCTAAATTTTCCTTTTAAGTAATGGGATGTAGGTCCTTGCCTTTATCATGGCTATATAGAAATGTGATGCTAATTCTTTAGAGCCATTCTTGAACTTACAAAGATTACTCACCAACTTACTCTAATATCATGTAAAGTTTAGGATCTATGTTGGGCACTCTTGTAGCTAGACAAGACAAAACAAGAAAGATACAAGACACACATCATGCCCATCATGAGAAAGCTATTTAAGATATAAGAAATGACGCATCCACCAAACTATTGCAAATAAATAAAGGAGGTAATAATAGAGATTAATTAATCCTTAATTAATATAAATAACTCAAATGTTTTATCATAATACTATGATGGTGGTACTAAGAAAGCACAATGACAATATAACCATAAACTCACAGTGATAAATAAGAACGACAAGAAATCTAAAAAGATAAAACAGAATACAAAGTTTAAATATCCTTAAGAAAAATGGGACCTAATGAGGATAAAAGCAGTAAGCACCATCTAATCTAATTATAGCAATGAAATTAAAAGGTTTAATATAGTAGCTTCATGGTAAGTTTGATATCATCTCTTCATGATTTAAATATGATATCATTTTTTGATATTTTTTGAGGGAATTCCTTAGAGTCAACAAAGGGATTTTAAGGTTTTTCTTAAGAATTTACAATGAAGGGAATTAAGGCAAGTTAGGCATAAAAAGAATAAACAAGAAATGTTCAAATGGGATAACTAGGGTGATCAAGGTAACTAGAGAACCTTTCATGCCTTACCATTGGGTAACTATAGTAGGGATAATTGGAGGTTTTGGGGTTACTCCTTTTAAGTTGTAAATTTACAATTACTAAAACAAGTACAAGAAATTGTAAACGAAACCACAATTCATAACTAATAATGGCAAGTGATTTTAAATAACAATAAAGCTAGAAAATGAAAACCCATAGTATCAACATCATACCACCTAGTTGCTCTTCTTTAGTTGCTTCTATAATGTCTCAATTACTAGTGAAAGCAATTCATTTGCAGAAATTTAATTGAAATCAATTCATTTGTGGAATATTAGTTATCAAGAAGATTAAAGAAATAACCAAGACAAATCTGATTACTACTTTAAATTCAAATATTATTTACCTTGCTCCACTAGCCCTACATGAATACAAGAAAATAGTAAATTTAAGAATGTAACTTTGTTTGGTTCCACATCTTGAGGCATTTTGGAAACATATTTAAAATCACTCTTTCCATCCCTATGTACACTATATCATGCTCCATGTTACAACATTTTTGTAATTCTTTTGAAAAGTAGTAATGCACTTTTCATTTGTCCACATTTTGAGTACATAGTTTTAAGAGAATTTCTAAAAGAAACATCCAATTCATAATCTCTTCTCAATGCATACCATGGATTGATTTACCTTGTTGAAGAAATTCCATCAAAGAACAAGTAGAAGCAAGGCTTGCCATAGTAACATAGTCTAGTGAAAAATGTTTTAACTACATGCATTGAAACATAACTAAAGCCTCCAATGCAAGGTCACTTTAGACATATCTAAAAATTATAACATCCCAAGAAACTAAAGTTTTATCAATCATTTTAGAGAATAAATTGAGTACCTTTTCTATTCTTTTATGATTCACACACATATCTAAGAGTGTTGTTGTTTCTAATATTGAAATCATGTAAAAATTCACATTCCTTTGATCTTAAAGAATGGACATATTTTGCAAGGACATTCAACATGGTGACATGATCTAGAAATACATTCATACTTATCATTTTATGAAAAAGATCTAGTGCCTTAACTGAGTGTCCATTTTCATCATTACCAAATCTCTCTTGCTAATAGTACACATAGACTTCAAGTCTCCAAATATAGCTTACATAACTACAAGAGAATTTTGCAAAAGGACATATGATACCATACTATTCTTAATTACAATAAGGTAAGTAAATACCAAGCTAGTTGTAGTCACCAAGTCTAACTTTAAGCCAACTTTGTATATGCCTTCAAATAATAAAAATGCTTGATGATAGTGAGGATCAAGAACTTAAATAGGGGGTTGAATAAGTTCCCCAAAATAAAAATGATCAAGCACAAAAACACACATCAATTTTTATGTGGTTCACCAACTTGGATACATCCACACTTGAAGGGTAGAATCCTTGCACACCTCCAAACGTTGTTTCTATAAAAAGTCATTCGAAGGGCAACACACCCTATACAAGCATTGAGCTCCACACTGGAGTGTTTCATTGCTACGAAACCACTCAACCCTGCAAGGTTCCAACAAGCTCAGTAGGTGGTTTAAAGGATCCCACAACCTTTACAAAGTTGAGCTCTTCTTTAGAGTGTTTTGATGCTACACAAACACTTAATCTTGCAAGATCCTGACAAGAAGAAGCACATTAACTTTGCAGGGCAACAAGGAAAGAGAAACAAAACAAGGAAAGAATGTAACTCAATTACAAGTCCTTGTAATTTGAAGCATAGTATAATCAATCAATACAACAATACAAATGATGTCACAATGAACTACACAAGTACAATAGATTAGACAATGAAAGCTTTGATGCTGACAATTCACATTCACATGCATTCACTTGCACAATTTTCAAGAATTGATGTCTTCTTATAGCATTGAAGTTTCCAAGAATGCTTCAAAATGTGTGCAACGACTATCTAATGGTGAGTGTAGACGTCTTCTTCAAACTTTGGGATGTCTTTATGAATTTAGCCTCAAATCTAGGGAGACATTTCCTTTGCAAGTGGGATATCTTTGAAGAGATGTCTTTGGGGAAATGTCTTTTCTGGAAATGAGACACCTCCTATTTTTGGGAGATGTCTCCCTAAGACTTTCTTCTTCTCAGCCAAGACACCTTTTGATCCTTGGAGACATCTTCTCAATTTTTGAGCTCTAGTTTATGAGGCTTTCTCTTGTTGAATTAGCTTTCTCTAAATCTTTGTAGCATCTTCACATAGCTTGTAGTCTTCATTCTTATTCATGCTCCCTTAGTCCTTGACCAAGATGTTAAGTACCTATTCTTGTTCACAACATCCACAACCAACATTCTTGTTCTCCATTTTTCTTAAGGTTTTGACATACCAAAATGTCAATATATAGTACTTAGAAATTAAAGTATCTAAGGAATCCAAGCTTTTAAAAACTAGATGAATATCCATATTTAGAATATATATTAATTAGAGGAGTGTTCAAAAAAATATTAGACTTGAAGGAACACTTCTTATTTACACAATTACATAGTTGATAAATAAGCCCTAACTACCCATAAGTTGATAGAATACTTAGAATACATACAACATTAAGTATCATCTTAGTAATCTTTATTTCATTAAAAAGCTTGGTGCACCTTCCTCAATCATGTCTTTCTGTAGTTAGCAAGGAAACCATGGTTAAATTAGAGCATATTTTAACATACTTTAAAATTAATGGTTTTACAATCCTATTTAAGACAATTGTACACCTAAGGCACATTTTAGACTAAAATTAATGGTTTTACAATCCTATTTAAGACAATTGTACACCTACACATTTTAGACATGACTAATTGGCTAAGTTCATTCCTGTTTTAATTAAGTCCAATCAAATCATTATGATCTAGCCAATCCATCAATAATCCAAAGATAATCAATTAAGGAATTCAAAATCCATAAAGTTTCCTCATTATTCCAAAACCTAATCAAAGTACCAAATTAGAAATCCATTAAAAATCTGCACGGAAGAGTGCAGCAATGTGCTCCAAGTCACGTAGGCTCTGGGAGATAACTTTGCGTTAAGCAATAGCGGCACGACCTTAAGAAAATCTCCATCGCGATGGCCTTTGCTTTGAACAATAACCAGCGGGCGCCATGCAAAAATCTGGATGGCAAAAATTGAAATCACGTCATAGGAGATCGCAGGCAAAATAAACTGCTTTCTCGGAAAACTACCATACTGTATTTAAGACAATGGGTTTTTGTCTCAAGAATGTTGTACATGTACAAGGCATATATCTATGAAGCTATGCATCAAAAGAATTCCATTTGTGGAAGCATGGAATCTAGGATTTGTGATTTTGAATGTGTTTGGGTCTGTATGCCTTTAGAAAAAGTGGGGACGGGTTGGGTTGGTAGCTGTGGATGTGATAAAGAAAATTTAAATATATTAGTTTTTTTAAAAAATTTAAATCTCATATATCATCAAAAAACATTGTAGAATATAGAACATGTACAATGTAAATCCAAAATATTGTTAATGCTTAAAAATTGCACAGAAGATTGCAATATCACCATTAAACTAAAACAAGAAAATTTGCAAAGGTATGGAGGGCATCAAATCCATTTCCTTACTCAAAAGCCATAATTTGGCCAAAAATATAATTTCTCCAACAACCAAAATGACAGTAATAAAATGAAACCTTTTTGTTACTCAATCCAATCTTTCCAAGAATAAAATTAAGCATCAAGCTTCAACCAAATTATTAGTTGCATATGCATCCCAATTATTAGTTATGTTATGAATTTATGATATATACTTTCTTTTAACACCTTTACACTATATAGTCAAGCTTTGTTTAAAAATAGGAGCTTACAGATTTACATAAAAGATATAAAATGATTGAATTTTAGACATTTAATTATTTTTTTAACAAACATTAAGAAAATTAGAAATCTTTTTCAAAACCCTACTTCGATTAATCATTTTAACAATTATTAATAATATTTAAATGTTATTACTTAGTTTAATTATTTTTTTCTTGTTTAAACACGTATTAATAATTTTGAAATATTTAATGATTTTAAATGTTATTACTAAAATCAAATTTTTACTTATACTCATTGATACCCTTTTGGATCTATTAAACTACACCATTTTTAGAATTCCTCCTATTGAAAGTTTTATCTATAATTCCTTGTTGCCTACTAACTTAGATTTTCTATAAGTCCTTCTATTAGCTTTGATTTTCTACAACTTTGTAAGTTTAGTTACAAGATAATTGCTATGTAAGAAGTTGCAAGTTCAATTATGTTTAAAATATCTTCATTTTACTATTTTTTGCTAGTTCAAAACTTTTTTTATTGATTTTCTTAGTTAATAATATTTTCCTCAAACTACAAATCAAGTGCAATTGATTTAAAAATAAAAAGCTTTTAAAACAGTAAAGTTATAGATGGTACATTGATCATTGTCTTAAGATAATCCTTCCTTTGAGTTTGGATTAGAGTTTGATCAGTTTGACAAACTGGGAAATCAATGACTGGTACCTCTATCAGTCAAATTACATTTTGGGAATTTGGAATGAAATATTAAATATTTAAAAATAAAATAATCATGTTATGTAGCCATTTCATTTCAATTCTTAAATCAAAATTAGTAAAAACTTTAAATTTAGAATCAAAGATCTCATGTTATATGGCATTTTTTTCACGTATTTAGTAGAACCCACATAAAGTAACAGCCCCTTTTCTATCCTAAAATCAAAACCTATTTTTTAAAAAATATTTGAACCGCTAATGATCGAGTTGAGGGCAGATATCCAAAGAACAAAGTGCTACCGTGACGGATGTTGCAAAAACAGTGCTAAATGGGATTGGAAAGGCCCATTGGGTTGCTGCCGGCTTGCTCGCTGTTGCTTTTGTTCTTGAAAGATTTGAAATGATATCCGCAAACAATGCAGAATGTGTAGTTGTGTTAGATGAGATGTATCGATTGGCAGAATACCTTCAGATTCTAAAGCAAAGACGTACGCTGAAACAACATATTTCAAGTTTAATGGAAGAGGCCCTCCAATTGGTGGTTGAAGGAGCGGCTGTGTGCTTCTGCCAAGCCAAATCTTCCTGTTGAAGGAGCGGCTGTGTGCTTCTGCCAAGCCAAATCTTCCTGGTTGTACAAGTGAGTGACATTATGTTTTTTTTTCAATTTTTTAATTCTTATTTTATATTGTGAAGAACCAGTTGGATGTAGTAGTGTCTTAACATTTTAAGGTTTTTACAGATTCTTTGGAGCAAATGTAGAGAAGAGGCAGTTAGAAGATGTTCGACGCCGTCTTGAGAAGACTCACAAACACTTGATGTTTCGCGTTATTCTCAGAGTATGCGATAGCAATGAGCCCCACCAATTGCCAAGAATGGAGTTTTACCCCACCATGCAGGCAAGTTATGGAAACTCTATTTTTACGTTTATATTAAACACTGATGTTATTCCTTGGGAAGAAATTGTCTTTTGAATCAATTAGTAGTAGGTAGTGTGGCCTAAAAGCATTCTCCTTATTTTTCAGTGATCCAATCAGAAACACTGAACAGCATTGTAGAAATGCTAGAACTAGAAAGTCAGAAGAAAGTACTGGTTGTTGTTATGCATGGTTTGGGAGGAATAGGGAAGAGCACACTTGCTCATGCTGTCTATGCAAGGGTAGACGATGCATTAGGATTTAAATTTTCCAAGGTGGCCCTCTACAAAAACACCGAAAGCAAACCCAATACCATGGCTGTGCAGCGAAAAATTTTAGCTGCAATCTCAGAAAACCCGGTAACAGGGGAGCCGTCCACAAGCTCAGATGGTCAAAATCTTCTGCTTAAATACTTTGAGAAGGAGCCATGTTTTGTTTACATCGACAACGTCTTGGACGGGATTGAACTTGGCAAACTGCTACCCTCTGATCTGGACCGCTCAAGAAAGCTGAGGCTGCTTCTAACTGCTCGAGACACAACCGTGCGCAATGGTGTTGATGTTAAAAATAGAAATGACGTCAAATTCTTCAGCGTGAAGTCACTGGAGGAGAAAGATGCAGAGACCTTGTTGAAGAAACAAATGGAGAGCGATGTGGTAAAGCAAATAAGTCAGCACGATTTGCAATATTTGCTCAGCATCTGCGGAGGCATGCCTTTGCTTATAGAGTTGGTGGGGAGATACTTGAGATACTACGACAATAACGTTGCAGAAGCTCTTAAGGCGATTCGGGACGAGCGCAGGTACGGTGATAGGCAACATTTTGGTGGGCAGAGCATCGAATTCTTCTCTTTTGCATNGGTATTGGGATTGGCGTTTTCTGGAGCGGTTGTTTGGAAAGCATACCATGGGGGTGTTGCAAAGGAGGGCCCTCGTAAAGAAAGTGCCTCTAGAGTACACGCCGGGAGTGATGATAGCAATCGAGTTTGAAGCAAAAGCAAAAGTCCATGACGTGGTCTTAGAAGTGGGCCGAAGAATTGGGCAATCCAGCAGGATTGCCACTGTCTCGCAATTCCGATCTATGCTCGAGTCGACTGATCCTAATGTAATTTCAATCGATCTACTTTTTCGTTTATTTAAAATTGATTTGTATTTGAAAATTGATTTGTATTTGTGGCGTAACAGCCATAACGGTAATGGAAGCTGCTGCTGCAGAACTTGCGCAACATGAAAGGCATTTATTTGCAAGAGAAGATGGAAGACGGAGAACATCTGATCCTGCCATCTCATAAGCTCGACGCCATGTCCGCCTCCCTCCGAATTCTATACGCAGATTATGATTCAAGGAATCGTCCGTACCCTGTCATTGAAATTGAAGGTGAATGCAAGGAAGCTGGGAGTCAGGGACAACAAAATCGCAGCCGCTGCATGTTTATGGGAAGCGATGCCCAGAGCTGAGGGCCTTGATGTAGCACCCACCAGCACCGTGCTTTTACAGCAGGTAAAACTTTGAAATATTTACGTAGCAAGGATTCTGGAAATATTTAAGCATGTATAAAATTAAAATATTATGATAACTGACGCTGCTGCTGTTAAATTGCTGCACATAGTTGCCATCCAATCCAACTTGAAGGAGTTATTCCCCCGCTTCGAGCACGAGTCCATAATAACAGATAGCCAAAAGCTGGTTATTGTTGAGCCTGTATCCCATCCCAGATGTTAAATATAGAGGTTTTATGTTTAGCAGGAAAATATTTGAGAGAAATACCAGCAGGACTCATATCACATATGAAGTCCTTGGGAGAGTTATCCTTGGCGGACGCTGACCAATTGGTGCAGCTGCCTGATGAACTCCATACCCTGCCGCATCTTCACACTATATGCTTCAGTGACATTGCATTAAGAGAAGTTCCAGAGAGTATTGGCGGGTGTGTTTTATTGAAAAGATTAACAGTCCGAAAGTGCAGGGAAGTTGTACGGCTGCCTTCGGGCATAGAAAACCTTTCGTTGTTACAGGAACTGAATCTTAGAGGGTGTGAGAGTCTGGAAGAGCTTCCAGAAAACATTGGGAGATTGACGTCCCTTAAGTTTCTGTGCTTGTGGGACTGCATAAATCTCAAGAGGTTAGGTGCAACATTTCACTCTCTCCCATCTCTAGAAATATTAGATCTGGATGATTGCTCTGAGTTGGAGGCAAATTGGATGGACGTGGTTACAAACATTAAGTCACTCCAATTCCTTTACATCGGCAACTGTCCACGCCTTATTCAAAGATGGCAAGAGCTCGAAAATGCAGATTTAAATGTAAAATGCAAATACTAGTGATATCTGGTAAATGTGTACGAAGTTGATAAGAAAATACTACTAGCAATTTTATTACTTTACATTACAGAGCGTATTTGCTTTAGTGTTATAATTTTATTTTTGGATCTGAAAATTTCAAATCTTTTAATAGAAGTCGGTGTGGAAAGTTCCAACGTTATTTTTAAGTCCTTATACTCTATGCACTTAAGAAAATTTCGGTTTCACTTCAATTTCATAAATAACGTTGAAATATTTTTTTTAAAAAATTCAAGGGAGTCCATTTTTTTTATTTTTAAATATTAATCATAGTTACCAAAAACGGGCTCCGGGGTAACATTTGCATCTGCAACTGCAACGTGACCAAAACGGCAACGTGAAAGGTTATGTACAAGAAACTATTTAAAAATAATATGTTGTATAAATTAGGAATTATATAAGTGAAATTTTAATAATAAATTTTATAACATGCAAAGCTTTCTATCCATTAATAATGGAAAGACATTTTCATAATAAGGTATATAACAGATTATTCTAACGATGTTGAGGTTAATTTTTAACATAAAATGTGGAGCTATATTTAACAACCCCAAAAAAAAGGAGACCACTTATTAACTTTATAACATTTCATATATTGTATGCCTCTTAATGATGGCAAGAGCTTAGTTAAACTTTTTAAAAGTGCTTTTTAATTTTAACACTATCAAACATTTTCTAAATTAGAATCTAAAGCTTCTATAGGAAACTCATCATCTCTATCATCTATAGATCCTACATAATCCTGCATTTGATGAGGACTTGATATGTAAGTTAGAGAAGACTAAGACAATAACCTGATGTTTGAATTGACATAAACAAAATCTTAAGCCTTTAGGATACTAAGTTTACTATGTACCTATGTCGATAAAGTTTTTTGAATTAATACCTTTAATACATAAAAAAGTTCTAGAATACTTAATTAGAATAAATAAAATTTCATTAAAAAATTCTACAATAAACTATAAACGATTGGTTCATAATAAATTATTGAATTTTCTTTGCATTAGTTATAACTTGTGATATCCATTCAACATCTACAGTAATATCTTTAAGTAATAAATTCAAGCAATGTGTTACACAAGGAGTCCAAAATATACTTGAAAATTCATCCTCT
>MNCI01021443.1:138524-149520 GCA_015680685.1 Gnetum montanum
TTTTTTTCATTTATCAAGGATGTTTGAATATATGTTTTTAGGATTATAAGCATAAAAATAAAGGAGAGAGATACATAAGATCTCTAAGAACAATTTAAAAAAAGACAAGTAGATATGCTATTTATTCAATAAAATGTAGCACTCCTAAATAAGTTTTTGTAATTTAGGCAAAAGATATGGAATTTTCACTTTAATATATGCTATATTGTTTCAATGTTTCACGTCTTCTCTACTTAAATAATGTATATGCAATGCTTTCAGTATAACATATGATGAGCAGCGAGTATACCCTACGTTCAACCATATGAATCACTAGTGTTCACTCAATGATCTAGTCGAATTCTAAGGAGTTTAGGTTTCTAAGTTGATGAGCAACGAGGTACCCCTATGCCCAACCATACGAATCACAAAGTGTTCATGCACGATCTAATCGAATTCTATGTACTTTATAGTTTCCAACGCATTAGCCTTCTAGGTTGCGAACCTTGCCCTAAGGTTGTTTGTTGTTTTCCCAATTACACTTGTGATGTAGATAAGTATGGTTATGTGTAATTGAGGCATAAGATTTTTATCATTTTGTATTTTATGGTTTTGGTGTTTAAAGAGAAATAAAGTAATTGGATTAACTAATTTAATTTAACTAGTCTCTAACTAGCCCTAACATAAGCATCGGATCCCACTTTCTACACATGTCTTGAAACCATGTATCCACTACTGGGTTACCAAGTGCTACGCTACTGGGTGCACCAAGCAATAATGTTGTTGGAATTACCAAGTGAATACATGTTACGCTTTAAGTAATCGTACTTATTTATTTGATCTATCTAGCTTATCTTGCTTAATCACCTTATTAACTTAATTACTGAAAAACATTGAATAAATAATTAAAAACATTACATGCATAAATGAAACATTTAAACTATCCAGAATGCTACAAGATTTATCAAGAAGTTTGTCTTTATTGTCACACACACTATCATGCTCAAGTACAATAGTGCTTGACTAAAGATTTGTACACTCAATGACTCCTGTTGTGGGCACTCAAGAAAAATATTCTTTCAAATAGGCAAACTACAAGAGCTTTGCTATTACTGTGAATTTGATGCTCATAAATGCAGCTAGTGAGTATGTATTTATAGGCCAGGACATATCCCTATGTCAACAAGGCCACGTTTATCCAAGAGATTACATCAACAGGGTCTAGTGGATAGGGCTACATTGATGCAATAGAGTACGTCAATAAGGCTTAGTTGATGCAACAAACTATATCTCATCATACCTCCATGATTAAATGAAAACTTGTGCTTGATTTCTTTACAAAATTGGAAAGGTATGGGATTATTGATTGGCTTTCAACATAACGAAACAAGACAAAATAGACATAACAAAATTGAGTGCCCAATGTACAAATCAACCACATTACAAAATTGAGCATGGTACAAAAATTGGACAAGCACATCCTTTGATGGCATAAAGACAAAAGAGAAGATCACACAGTCCTAGGCGATGGAGGCTCTTGAGGCTCCAACAGACCTCCTCCAACTCTAGGCATGGCTAGTGGCTAAGGTGGTTGTGGTTATTCTGCTACTGCTATTGCAACTTCTGGTGAAAGGTTGCAAGCATCTAGCAATGCTTTCATTTTTTCTTCTTTACTCCTGGGATCATTCACGGTCCATAGAGTTTTGCCAATGTGGGCCAGAATTGAAATATTCCAAGGACAAGATAATACTAAAAATAGCTCCTTTACATTGATAAACTAGGTCACAAATTTTTTGCGCTCAATGTCGAACACTCATATTGTGTCTTGCAGTGTTTGGTAGTCATTCATTCTTTTGGCCATATTCTCAATGACTAATCTTTGGTTGGTGAATTTTGCCTTGAGAACCTCAAGTTTAGCATTTACCACTACAAGCTTCTGCTTGATGTCTTTATGATTCTTGAGCTCAGCCTCATACAATAAGTACAAGTTGGCCACTTTCTTCTCAAACTTAGACCATGGTCGTTTCGTAGTCAGCATTGTCAGGTTTTGATGAAGTGTCATTAGTTGATGCATCGACTAGGCTGCGTATATGTGGCTGCGTATACGCAGTAGCGTCGACATGGCCTCGTCGATGCAACCTTCCATGTGTCGACGTGGCCCAATTTACGTGGAGCCTATTTTAGCCTATAAATAAGAGGGCCTTCCACCTCATTTAGGTACCTTTTTAGTCAGTTGTAGTGAAGCTTTTGCAGTTTGTTCCCGCAGGAGATAGAATATTTTCCAAGTGCCTGCAGTAGGTGTAAGAAAAGTGACCAGCTCTTTATTCGAGCGTTGATGTATCTGAGCCCATTGGCATAAATGATAATAAAGACGAGCTCTTCAAGCATTCCTTGTAGCATTTGGACTTAGCCATTTAATGCATTCATTAGTTTAATATGTTTATGCTTTGATAATTACTTAATTTTATATTATTGTTATTTTAATTGCTTTCACTCTCTTATAAGTTCGTAAATACCATAAGCACGACCATCTCGAACATAAACCCAACACTTGGTAACCCAGTGATGCTTAACGTCTGGTAACCCAGTAGTGTTTAGGGGATCCTTAGAACGTACCCAGAAGATGGGATTGGATACTTATGCTAGGACTAGTTAAGATTTAGATTAAGATAATCTTAGATTACTTAATACTCTAGCCTTACTTTCCAATATAATTGGATGCCAAAAGATAAGTAAAAAGCTATAAAAATCATTAGCCTTAATCTCACTTAACCATCGCAATTAGAACATCACAAGTGAGGTTAGGAAGACAACAACTGTTTTAACCCAAGGTTTGCTGGTTAGTGTCTGGTGTATGTTAAGTACTTATAGTCTACGGAATTTGACTGAGTCGTGTGTGAACACCTGTGATTTGTATGGTTGGGCGTAGGGGTACCTAACCGCTCATCATTGCCACCATTGCTGGGGACTGTTAGTCTTATATGTGCCCTTTAACCTTAGCGACCTTATCATCCAAGTCGTTGGAACAGACCCAGGATAGAAACATTTACACATGCTCGGCGAATTAAAGTAAATAGTAAGGTACACTGATTACATGGACCATCTAACGTCCAACATGTCTTCTCATAGGAGAGATGTATCCAACCTACCGATGCCACAAGAATGTCAGGTGGTATACAAGCATCCCGATGATTATGTCCCTAACTTCACCTTCATTCTACATTATGATGAGCATCTACGATGGAGAGAAATGGAGGGAAAAATCGTGCTGCCACCTGATCGATCGGTCCCTGGAATGTTGTTCCACAATCTGACCAAGCTTGGCATCCAGGACCGTGGTGTGGAGTACGTCATGGAGGACCATGACTACCAAGACTATCGTTCCACTGAGGCCCAATGAGCATGAGATCAGCAGCAGGCGGAACGATACGAACATATGAAGGGGAAATAGTCTAGTAACCCCTTATTCTTGCAAGGGCTACAGGATGATGGGGAACCCATCTTTCATGATTCCTATTTGGCCAAACTTCCTCTGGGGAAGTACATCATTCAATCCATTATCCAAAACAAGCCTACAAGTGACCGAGATCCCCAAGGAGATGGAGGGTCACGTGGGAGAAGCCATGGTTCGAGCAAGGATGGGTAGGATGATCGAGGCCATCATCAGAGCAGAGGGGGGGATCACTGCCAGGGCAGTGATGATCCCTCTTCCTCTTCTCCATCCTCTCGCTCCCCACTACCTTCATCCAATTCAAACTCTGATCATAACCGTCGTAGAAAGGAGCGAGGTGATGGTGGTCATAAGAATCGAAAGGAACAGCATGAGGAAGTGCATGACCAATCATGCGAACCCCACGTCATGAAAGGAGGGACAGTTGAAATCATCATAGACACCGTGGGGCTCAGTAGGACTATGACTCAGATGAGCCATTATTGGCTACTTAGAGCATGCTCCACATAGCAAAGGTAGTTTAGATACCCAGTAGGCACATGAAAGATAGCCAGATCAAAAGAATAGACATGAACAATATCCCTAGATTTGAAGGGAGATACAATTGTGATCCGCAGACTCACTTGCAAGCGTTCCATGACGCTTGCACACTGTAGAACATTGACAATGATTTCCAGAAGCTCAAGTTGTTCCCTTACACACTCATCAAGGAGGTAGAGAGTTAGTATCCTTCCTTGGAACCGGAATCAATCAGAAGATGAAGTACAATGCTTGAAATCTTCCATGACAAGTATCAAACATACTCCAGAGTGGAAAACTTGAGAAGTTAGATCCAAGGGTGGAAACAGGGTAATCATGAACCCTTGGATGCGACCATGAGTAGATATTATTCACTGCTACATCGATGCCCTAGTCATGGCTACTCTCAGCAGGCACAGCTTTGCCATATCATTGATGGGATCTGCTTTGAAATTAGAAAGACCCTTGGCGTGTACACCCAGGGGTGATTATCAAAATTAAGGGTCCATCAACTACAGCACCTCATTGAGCAAGTGGCCAAAGAAGAGGGGGAACTCAGAAAGAAGGAGAGTGTAGAGGAGTTTAATTAGGATCCTTCCATCAGAAAAAGGGAGGTCCAATTTTACAACGATGAGGAGGAATCACCACTGGAAGTAGCAGTGAACTAAAAAACCTTGCCCCTGCAGAAATTTGCATCTAAAATTTCTGCAAAGGTTGATTAGATGTGGGACTCTCTGGACAAAAAATTCCAAAGTAGGCTGAAAATTGCAGAAAAGTCCAGAGAGCAAGGTAATGATTGAGATTGGTGTAGGAAAAAGGAAGCTCAACGTGCCCAACATAAGGGTAAGGGAAAAGTTGTTGTAGTAGAGCAGGTTGTAGACTTTGATATAGAGGAAGATAATGAATGTGGTATATATCAGTATGAACATCCTAAGAGGTGTTGTCTTGTGATGTCACACCTTCAAGAGTCTGGGGTATACGCATTGAATCCTTGCTTGGCAAGAAGGCAAACACCCTGAAGGTTGCCTTATCCTCAAGGCAACCCAAGGTAGTTCCACCAATAGCAAGGGTCTTATCCAAGTGGAATGCCACCGTGGCCTTATGAATACTTCCAGTAGTGGCAGCAACCACAAGCATGGGGAATGCCACCTCCGAGGTAGTAGTACCCTTACTGATAACCAGATGCTTATGGGTACTACGTTCAGCAACCAGTCTCTCCACGGGACTCTTCTAACCATGCCACATTTTAGAATTATTACCATCCTCCAAAATACTTCTATCCACAATCTCCATCACCTAGGGGGAAAAGCCCACATCTATACTACCCTCCGTCACCTTCTCCTACAACTCCTTCTTCACAACATCCCACTCAACTACCACATGCTCCACCTATGTAGGGGGAGATACCGCCACAACCATAGCAAAGAAACGCTACAAGGGTTGTCAACCTACAACCAGCTTCTCAGCCAAGTGGACCAAAACCTAAGCCACGGAAACATCCTTTCTTCTAGCCCAATAATCTGCACATACCCTCACATACACCTATGGACAGTGCCTTCGAACCTCCAAGTGCCTCTACCATTCCACCACTCGAGTAGCCTTCAAACCAAACATCCTCTAACATATAAATGATCATGCTCATGCACGCAGTGATCGACTGGATAAAGGCAGGCCATCTTCCCTAAAAATTAACTGATCTAGAAAGCCCCATCATCTATCATCAGGTGGCAGGAAATGAGTCATGTAAAGCCCTTCTGGACTCAAGGTCAGGAGTTAACTTGATTTCCCATGACATGTACAAGAATTGGAACCTTCCCTCGCTAAAGAAGAGCAACATTTGGCTTGAGCTGGTAGACCAATCCATCACTGTTCCCTTGGGATTGGTAGAAGACATTATGACCACCGTTTGTGGGTGGTCTTATCCTACTGATTTCCTTGTCATCCGTGTGGAAAATTGTAAAGGGAACTTCTCAATCATAATGGGAAGAGCTTGGCTGAGCACGGTGGATACATGACTTGGACTCCATGATCTTTCCCTTGAAATTTCAAAGGAAAATCCTTTTGGAAAGATTGAGAAGTATTCCATGCATAGCGTACAATGACTCAGGGTGCAACTTTGTGCAGCAGTTATGGTTTGCTAAGAGGATATCCATTCAAGCATGCAATCGGTGTACTAAAGAATCACCTGTTCAATAGTGCCTGTACGTAGCAGCCACAAATTAGGAGGGCACCTAGTGGCTGACAGCTAATCCTGCTAGCAGCACATTGGCTAAGGGGCTTGTACGAGCCTATGTAAAAAGCATGGACAAAATGGAAGAGGTTCATCAAAAAGTGTCTATTGTTGATGATCATGAGGATTAGGGAAAGCTACAAATCCTTGAAAGCTTCAAATAGGAGCCCTTGGAGCTCAAAGCCTTACTGGCCCACTTGGAATATGCATTCTTGCAGAATGGGAATCTAGTTAATATTAATGGCACCCTTGCTCCTAAATAAAAGAAAAAGTTACTGAAGGTGGTGAACAAATGGGATGCTGTGTTTGCATGGTCATATCCTAAGTTAATCGAAGTTGATCCTAGGGTGTGCCAACATTGGATCTATATTGATCCCTCCATAAAGCCATGACAATAGCCACAAAGGCGATTGAACCCCAAATTGAAGTAGGTCTTCAAGGATGAAATTGAGCAGTTGCTAAAAGCAAGGTTCATCTATTCCATCTCCGATAGCAAATGGGTCAGCCCACTCATTATCGTGCCAAAGAAGGGTGGAAAATGGAGGGTCTACATATATTTTCGATTACTCAACATGGCTACCTTCAAGGATCACTTCCCACTCCCATTTGTGGACCAGGTGTTGGACACCATTGCAGGGCACCGTTATTACAGCTTTTTGGATGGTTATAACAGCTATAACCAAATCCAAATCGCACTAGAGGATCAGGCCAAGACTACTTTCACAAGTCCATGAGGGACTTTCGCATACAAGAAGATGCTCTTTGGCCTGTGTAATGCACCTACCACGTTCCAACGCCTTGTCCTCAACATCTTCCAGCAACAAATTGGCAATGGGGTAGACTTCATGGATGACTTCTCCACCTATGGGACCATATTTGAGCAAGCCTTGGATCGCCTTGAGCAAGTTCTGAAAACGTGTGTCGACACTAATCTACAGCTCAATTGGTAGAAGAGCCACCTAATGGTCCAAGAAGGCCTTGTGCTAGGGCATCGTATCTCACAAATAAGGATTAGTGTGAATCCTAAAAAAATCAGGGTCATCCAAGGAATCACACACCAACCAAGCACTGTCAAAGATGTTTGGTCATTCCTTGGCCACACTGGTTACTACCAATGATTCATCAAAAACTTCTCAAAGATCGCTAAGGTTTTGGTGGAGCTCACAAAGAAAGATGCTCCGTTCATCTGGACCAAGGAATGTGAATCTATATTCCAAGTGTTGAAACAGAAACACGTAGAGACTCCAGTCCTATGGGCACCCGATTGATCCAAGCCCTTTCACATCATGATGGATGCATCCAATTATGCCTTGGGAGCCATGCTTACATAGTGTGATGATCAAAAACATCCATACTATATCCACTGTGCGAGCAGGAGCATTGTGGGTGCTCAGCTTAACTACACCACCATCGAAAAGGAGTTGATGACAGTGGTGTTCACCTTGGAAAAGTTTTGACATTATGTGCTTGGATACAAGGTGTTCATGCATACTGATCATAGTGCTATCTAGTTCCTTATGAAAAAACTAATGGTGAGCCCTCGCATCATCCGGTGGCTGGTGATTCTTCAGGAGTTTGACCTCACCATGGTAGATCAGAAGGGGATTGAGAATGTGGTTGCTAACCACTTGTCTTAGTTGTGATGGGACTATGTGGAAGAGGAGGAGTCCCTCTTTGACTAATTTCCAAATGAACTCCTCTTCATGGGTGCAATCGATTCACAGATGCCCAAAGCATCACCTTGGTTCAGCCACATCCTCAACTATCTCACAACTCAGTAGTTGCCAAAGGAGTGGGACCATCGACAGAAACCACAGTTTCTCCATAAGGCCAAGCATTTCATAGAAATCAACGGCCACCTTTATAAGCTGTGCGTAGATGGCTTGGTTCGATGGTGTGTCCATGATGATGATACACTACACGTCCTTCAAGATGCTCACGAGGGTCCTTGTGGGGGCCACTATGCTAGACGTCGCACAGTCATTAAGATCCTGCTTGCAGGATATTACTGGCCCACAATTTTCAGGGATGCACAATGGTTTACCTACTTTTGCAAATGATGCCAGAGAGATAGTGGGATGACTGCACGGTTGGAGGACCCTCAATAGTGGATCCAACCACTAGAGCCCTTTGACATTTGGGGCATCGACTTCATGGGGCCCATCACACCCCTATCCAATGGAAAGGCATACATCATCGTAGCTATGGACTACTGCATAAAGTGGGTGGAAGCTGCAGTCGTCGTCGACTGTTCTTCCAACACTGCCACGCGATTTGTCTAATAGCAAATCGTTAACAGGTTTGGAGTGCCACGTGCACTCATTTTTGATAATGGAACCTATTTCACAGATGTCACCTTTTGAAAGCTCATGCGACACTTGGTGGTTACCCATAAATTTATCACACCTTATCACCCCCAAGCCAATGGGTAGGCCGAAGTCACCAATAGGGAGATCACCAGGATCCTCACATGTACTGTTAGCAAATATATGAGGGATTGGAGCACCAAACTTAACGATTCCCTCTGAGCCTATCGCTCTAGTTTGAAACTTCCTATAGGTTAGTCTCCATATGAGTTAGTGTATGTTAAGTTACCAAAAATTCCAATCCAAGTGGAACTACGGACACTATCCACCGCAAGTGACTTAGGGCTTGACCTACCACTAGCACAATGTGAACGACTTATCAAGTTAAGTGTGCTAGATGAGAATCAATTAGTGGCCCTGTCTTCAAATGAGATCTACAAGGCTTACAACAAGAAACAACATGATCTTAGGATTCGAAAGGTCACATTCAAATGTGGAGACAAGATGTTGTATTGGAACCCCACACATGTATCTCAACTGACTAAGTTTCAAAAACTATGGGAGGGACCTTACATTGTCTCTGAAACCTTCCCATCCAAGGCCTTGCTTATCCACAAATCGGAGGACCCCACACGAACATAGTTGGTCAACTAGCAACAACTAAAACCTTTTCGTGACCTCCTTACAACTAGTGCCACCTCATCTTCATCGGGACAACCTTGCTCCATATTTCGTGTCTCCTCCTTTTCGCCTAGTCGTGGGCTAGACTATCCTCCATGCTAATCCATTCCACTACACCCCTCACTTTTTGCATTTTTTTACACTTTTTTTTCAACATCGTTCTTATGTATTCCCATTCTTGCTAAAATTTTCCTTTCTTTAATTATTTTTCCATTTCTTTGTTGATTAATTTCCAACTGGTGTCTAATAAATCATCTTCTTGTCATTAGGTTTGCGCAGATGATTTTTGTTGCAATGAGTCACTGGGGACAACCACTTATTTTACCTCGTTCCTGCCCTTGCATTGTTGTTCTTAGGTTTTGCAGCTACTTTCACCTCATAATATCAGCAGAGGATCCATGTCATCCACCCCATGGTTTTCCTACCATCAGGACTATGCAACCCTAGTTCATTTAAAAAATAATTTAATTAATGTGTAACTTGTGTAGTTCCTAGACTCGGGGATGACCTAATGGTTTGAATCGGGTGTGACTTCAAGGGGAATGCAACATTCATTATCCTCTTCTATCCTTGTGTGGCAAAGAGTGCCCTTACGGCTTCCTTACCACTCCAAGTTCTTCTCTACAAGGAAGCTCCTTGGCAAATTTATCCTTGCATGGTGTGGTCCTCATCAAAAATCGAAAAAAAAACCCATGAGGATTCAAAGCACACCCCTTGGTTGAATGCATGCACAAAAGCATGGGTATTTGCATGGTGTGGTTCCCATAAAATAAAAGAAAAACACAAGAATCAAATCTTAACCATGTGGGAATTCAAAGCACACCCCTTATACTGCCTCTCATGGGCCACAAGCACTAGTTATAGGACTTCCTTCGTCCCCTATAACTTGGTCCCACTTCACTTCCTTCCTCTCACGTCTGTTTGAGTGGTGGTTCTTTGTGAGTGCATTCCTATCCACTTGAGGGATGGACGAGTCTTCATTTGTTGCTGCGATGTCATTGGATGTGGTTGGTTTTGGGTGTGAACTTGGAAAAGGTTCTATCAGGTCACTTAACCACAGCTTCACGTGGGGGTTTCATGGAACTGATAATTGGACATCCATACCTCATCTATCTCTCTTCACCCACTTCTCTCCATCACTCACCTCATTGTCGATTTTATGACTTGATCATTTTTCGTGCCTCTCATGAACTTTCCATGACTAGGCAGGTTCTCATGGATGGAAGTATTAACCTATGATCATCATTCCTTAGATTTGGGGCCCATGGACCCTGATGTTGGGGATATGCAAAGGCTACAAAGGCTGTCGCTTGCTATGGGGAGGACCTACATGCATATTCTTGGTGCCGTTCGTTAGTCTCCCATCCTTGGGGTTGGTTGGTGGCTTGTCTCTGTGCTCTTCGTCGCTTGATTTCTTTCCTACGAAGTCGTTTCTTGCCACGTTCTCCTACGTTTGACTCTTTTTCGAGCCTATTTTACCTTCCTCGCATCCTTAGCCATGTTTCGGGCCTCTCATGCACTTCTCTCGCCCTAATTTGGCATTTTAAATTCATTTTTGGGCTTTTTCTAGGTTGGTCAACACTGGCCAATGGGTGTGAACCCCTGTGTATACGGGGTCCCGTATATGCGGCCCCGTCAACGTAGCTCCCAACCCCTATATATATGGTTGTTGTGCTTTCGTTTTCCATCATTTGAAACAAAAATTAGAGGGATATTTTTCCATTTTTTTTGCCTAACTCTTCCCTAAGCACCTATGTTCTATCGTGCATCCGCATCAACTAATCCTTGCACTTTTTAAGCAAACAGAGGTATACTCTTAGTCGTGGGGGG
>MNCI01021443.1:173250-186945 GCA_015680685.1 Gnetum montanum
TTTTCCTAACATTTTTGCAATTAATTATTATTTTGTTCATTACCATCTTGACATCCATTTTCTCAATGCTATAGTTGTCCTTTTTTATCTATCTTTCTTACTCCTTTCCTTTCTTCGTTCTAACACTACTGAAGGTTTGCGATTAGTCATGGGGGTATGGGGCCCGATTTTTTCAATTTTCTCCTAGCCCCAAAATTTTTGATTTTCTTCCTAACCCCTACACCTTCGGTAGTCATCATTAATATATCTCTAGATTCGTATCCGCCATACGACAACCTAGCCAATGAACTTACACCAAAGCAGGGCATTAACTACATTGAAATTCATTTATCCTTGCTAATATAAGATTTTGTTGTGTGTGTGTAGATGGCAATCATATAACAACGGATTGGATCTAGAAGGAACACATGGAATGGAGCGGTGCTAGAAGTGGCTATGCAAGGAGCAAGATCGATGGCGCGCTTCTTGATGGACAACGGAAGGCACAATCTTGGCATTGGCAGCATCAACACTTCTTTCTCTCTCTCTTTCTCAACTTCCAACTAAGGCCTGATGTCATTGTAATAAGGTGTTCACCCTTGTTGTCATGAACACTAGTTTTGTCAAGTCTTGTAATGCTGATATGTTCACATGTCATCCCATTAGTTCCATTCCCCTCAATAATTCCATACCTTCCCAATATTTTGTAAGGAACTCGAGGACGATTTTTCATTCAGTCATGGGAGTAAGATGAGACGCGATATCGCATGAGCCGTGATATCGTGGCCATCGCGATATCACGGCATCCCTTGTGATATCGCGTACGTGATATCACCGTCTGCTACCATATCTATAAATAAGAGGTGGCTCTCCCTTGTTTCTTCATCCTAGTCTAGAAGTAGGAAAACTTTGGCAGATTGATCACTCTAGAGATAGATTATTTTTCCATGTGCCCGCAGTAGGAGTCCTAAAGTGAATGGATCTTTATTTGAGCAACATTGTACCTAAACACAAGTTGTGTATGGCAATAAAGATGAACTTCCTGGATAAACCTTGCAGTGCATGGAATAGGATTTTATTTATTGTTTTCTCTCTCACCCTTAAACTCCTAGAATGGGGTATGAGTACGACTTGAGTACGAGCATCTAAGGATGTGTACGGTTAGTCAAGGAATCAGCTGGTCATCGCAACGCGGTATGAGTACGACTTGATTACGAGCATCTGGTATGACTACTTGGTAACCTAGTGGCATATCCAGGATCTATGCTTGGTAATCCTAGTGGTAGTCGTGTACACGGATGTGTATGATTAGTGAAGGAATCGGCTGCTCATTGCACTTAGGATAGATTAGCTCTCTAAACCCTTCCTCCTAGTTAAGTGCCTTAGTACGACCACTTCGAGCACATGCGTTACGCATGGTAATCCCAGTGACGATTAGCGTTTGGTAGCCATGGTTGCATCAGTTCAGGGTGTGTACAGTAAGTGGGAACGGATGCTGACGCTAGGTAATTTAGACTTAGTCATTAGTTAGAATCAGTAATTAGTTTCTCAACCCTTCACCTTGTTAGCATAGGAGACATAAAACNTCTTGCCACTCATCAGCTGTCTTCCCACCTGGACTAGTATTATCTTTATCACGTATGGTTTAGTCCAGAGTGAGGTGTATGATGTGTTCTAATCTAATGCTACTTCTGAAGGCAATGGAAAAGTAATATTATCTAAGCTAAAAAAGAAAGGGGTAAGAGAATCTAATCTAGCTTAAGTGCGATGAGCATCTGTTCCTTGATTATCCATACACATCTTGGACTTCATGCACGACTACCACTGGAATTACCAAGCACAGATCCTAGGTGCATTACTGGGTTACCAAGTAGTAGTTACACTTAAATGCTCGTAATCAAGTCATACTCATTCCGCGTTTCTAGGAGTTTAAGGATGAGAGATGTTCATTAAGAAAGCAGTAAATAACAATTAATTAAATAATTAAACTAAGTGAATGCTGCAATGATGAAGGAATCTTGATCTTTATTTCCGGTCATGTGCATGTCCAAGTACGTCACACTCGAATAAGGATGTTGTACAATTACAATCACCACACTGTGGGCATACACTGGAAAATAATTCTATCTCTAGAGGGGTAAAACTGCCAAAGTTTCGCTAAGGGTCTAAATCTATCTCCAAAACTGGGAAAGCCACCTCTTATTTATAGACATTGCAGTGGGCTATGATATCCTGTACGTGATATTGCAGTCACCCTAAATGACAACTCATCATACCCCCACGACTGAATGAAAACTCATCCTTGAGTTACAGTGATTACACAGTGGATAGGTATGGGATTATTAGATAGGAAAAATGGGATTATTCCACAGTGTGGAATGGAAACAAAACAAAGACACAACACACAGAATGTTTTACATCTACAAAAATTTTGGAGCTTATATAGTTCCAGGTGGTGGTGGCTCCTCCATTGGTGCCTTCCCTTTGTCTTGTTCTCTAGGTTTTGAGACTTGATGGCATTGAAGTATGGCCTAGAGCTTCTCCTCTTTGGTTTGAGGGTCTTGTGCCGTCCATGCTAATGTTCCAACATTTGATAGAGTTGGCACTTCCCACGGATAGGGTAGTTGCGAAAACATTTGATTGGCCTTGACATACCAAGCCATGAACACCCGTCATTCCTCCTCATAGGCTCTGGCTTTATCCTTGTACTCATGAAAGTTTGCTAGCCATTGAGCCAAGTCTGTTGTGACATCTTTCTATCCTTGGTATCTGGCTTTCACCACCTCAAGTTCAAAATTTGCAACTTCCAGTTTTTCCAACAGCTTCTTACGTTCTGCAAATTCTGCTTCGTATTTGATGTGGGTGGTTGCTACCTGCTACTCGAGCTTTTTCCTTGGACATCTTGCTATTAACATGGCAAGGTTGGCATACCTCAGATTTGCCAACTCCATGTACTCTGTCAGATCCTGAATCTGTAGGTCCCGGTTCTTAACTTTCGCTTGGTGGGCGAAGACATATGTGTCCAATATGGCCCGCCAGTCAGTGTGTTGAGCACTAATAGTGTTGATTTTGGCCTTGGCCATATGGATCTCCTTTTCAAGGCTTTGTTTATACATCCCCACCTAATCGCGAAAGTGCTCCTTTAGCTTCTCATGTCATTTAGCCTCATTCTGCCATGCGCTTATCTCAATAGCTGACTATTGACGAATGACGTGTACCTCCTCCATTGAGAGGATTCTATTTTCTCTAGCTAAACGACTTATGGCTCGGTTGAATTGGATGAATTGTTCTCATAATTGATGGAAGTGTTCATTAAGAATGTTCTTTTGCTTTTCTACAGTGGTCAACCAAAGGTTGTCTACAACTAGATGCTTATTTTCTTCTTATAAGGCCTTGAGTGCCTTAAGATGCACATGAGTTTGTGCCTGTGTGGCGGAGGCATCCCAAATAGCCTTCTATTTTTCATCAGCCACCCTTTTATTCTCCACTATTAGCTTGGTTAGCTGCTCAGTTCTAAAATTATCAAGTTGATCTATGAGAAAAAATTACAGAGGATCTCACTGTGTTTCTTGTAAGGCCACGAGCTGTTCTTGCAATTTCTGCACTTCAGCTTCAGCATGCTTGGCCTTCACTTTGGTTAAGACCAGCTTCCCCTTTGTGGAAATGAGGTCTAACTGAATTGTTGTAACATCCTGAGGGATGTCAAACTGGGACATCATTACTTGCCCTGTTTGGTGTAATCGATCGAGTGCATCCTCATGTTCCATAGGAGTCATTGAAGTTTCAGCTAAAGTTTGAGCATCCCGTGCTCCTATGAAATCTATCAGTGGCACAATAGGTACGTTGAAGGATTCTTTGATGTGTTCTACAACCACTTCTGTAGCTCATGTGGCATTCTGGTATTGCATGACCACCACAATGGCTCCTTCACCAGTTTCTAATTACATATGGAAAGATGCCGCATTTCCTGAGATCTGTTGTGACCATCTACTTTCCCCTCCTCCTGTGTGAATGGACATTTTTCCCCTTGTGTGATCAATAGAAATTGTGGGCTGAATGGCATCATCAATGACGCAGAAAAGGTTTGCATCATCATGACTTCCCCAACTGATAGTCTTAACGATGGCCCTAAGATGGCTCATCGATGGTCTGTAGTCTTGCGGTGGTGGTGGTTGGTCCTAACCTGTGTTGGGCCTTGCTTCCTATTGTCGGCTGGGACCTGTGCTTGGAGGTTGGCTAGGTCCTGCAAGTTGAGTTGCAGTTGGTTCAACTATCTGTTCTTCTTCTTGTTCTAGTTCTTGCTCTTCACCAGTGCTTTTCCTTGGAGCTAGCACCTTTAGCAATTCAGCATATGAAGCAGTTTGGGCTTTGCGGAGGACATCATTGGTGTACCCCCAGATACCAGCATGTCAGCAAAGCTTTCTGATAAGACAAGGGAAAGGCAATGCCATCTTCCCTATCTTTTGTTCTTCGAACCGCCTCAGGATCTTTGTTAAGTATAGATGGGATAGGTTAGCGTTAACCTTTCCCATCAACACTGCACATCCTCTAGCTGCATATGTTGATATTTTTTTCAGGTCCTTTGTGGGGAAGAGGTGATATGTTCCAATTTTGAAGTAAACCCTCTATTTCGTCGTCAACTCACCAAAGGTTTTATCTCTGCCATAAGCCTTCTCCAACCAATCCTTTCGCACATCGGGGTCTAAACGGGTGGATAAATGAGAAACTTTGGGCCCTGTATTCAGAAGGTTTAACACCTTCAAAATGGCCTACATGGAGAAGTCAACTATCACACCACAAATATTGATAGTGGTGCCTTGCTCCCTATTGTGCCAAAATTGGTATGTTTCTCCTAGGTACCAGGCACCGCTTTCAAAGAGGATAGTCCATAAGGGAGACCCTTTTAGGTGATCCCTAATGGCCTTAGGAGCGAACTATATGAATGATTCAATGCTCAATTCCACAATCACCGCAGCGAATGTGGACTTCTTGTGGATGGCTTGAACACAATCTTGGGGCAATGTGAGATGTTGTCCCTATTCAGGTGCTGTAGCAGCTCCTCCTTCTGCCTGCCCAAATTGTATGGTACGAGGTTCTTCTTGATGAATGCTAAATGATTGCTCCTCTTGTTCTGCATGTTGTCCAGTAGGACCTTGTCTTCCACCTCTCCGAGATTGTTTGCTCCCACCTTGAGAAGGACTTTCCTGTTGTCCACGTTTCGGGGCCATCTGCAATCACACGGGATCAAGCATTAGTAAGGTTGTTTTTAAAGTTAGGTTATACCTTACTACTTGCCTTAATTCATGATCTTATTTTATCACGTGTGATATTGCCCGAAAGTTTGTGATAATGGGTCCCCTTTTACTTAGGTAGTTTGTCAATTTTAATTCCCCGGTATACCTAGGGATTAAATGATTTTAGGCACAATTATTCTAAGTGTTATCGTTAATTACCTTAAATGATGTCCTTTGGGAAATGATGAATTTCAAAAAATTTAGCCACTTTTTGGCAGATGTCCCTCCCCCATGACTAAGCTGAACACTCCGGGTTCAAGCAAGTTCAAACGAAAGGAAAATCAGAGTACTAGCAAGTGAAATATAGTTAGGAAAGCAAGGGTTGCTCAATCGTAAGTCATAGAGAAAAAAGATTCGAAAACTCCCCTGTGTGAATACAAAATGATGCTAAGTGTTGTGGGGGTGGGGGTTTACCTATTTATAGGTTACAGGTACGCGATATCACGTATGATACATCGCGTACGCGATATCACATCGACTACGATATCGCGTATACGATATCAGGACCCTAGTGACATGAGGCACAACAAAAATACTAAATTTTTTAAAGAATTTTTTTGAAATCAACGTTGTAAGCTAAGGACATTGGACTATTATGAAGGAGTTCTAGGGTAATTCCATTAATTCGAAGGCACAATTAATGATAAGGATGTGTATTTTATCAATAAAACCTTGGGTGGTAAGAAAAGGGTTATGTAATGGTTCATAGGAATGTGGAGATTCAGAGGGATAATAGTAGGGAAAGAACATTATGAAAAATTATGCTAAGGGTACAAAATGGTGTGTGTGAGCTATGTCACAAGTGAGAATTACAAAAGATTACATAAGTGGGTCCTCTCCAAAGTAGGTTTCAACCTATAATGCCCTTGTGTAACCACACTTAAAGTGTCTGTGGGCACTAGAAGGGTTAAATGTAATCCACACTAACTCCACAAAACACACACATGTAATTATCACAGGAATGAGGTAAGAATTCTATGTTACACACGACACGAGCTACAATTACACGAATAGTAAGATGAGATGAAGTGTAGAGGGGATCGTAAAGATTAAGACATGAGGTAACTAACCCAGGGTACAGTGAATCCTGTGTTGTAAAGCATGATTAAGGTGTCATTAACCTATCATTCCAAGATCAGGACCAAGTCTGTTCCTTCGATCAGTGAAACCGCATTGTTTCATCCCATGATGAGCAACTACGCGAGTATCATAGCAACAAGGCATACGATCACTTTGTGTTTTGTTCAAGGGAGGAGTGATTTTTGTTTTATGGAACTTTCTTTTCATTTCCTTTTTCTTTTTCTTTTTTTCTTCTTTTTACTTTTTGAATACTGAATCTAGAGAAGCTGCCAACCTTCAGGCATGGATGCATGTCTTTCCAGTGGGACCCCCTAGAACAGTATTTTATTTTGAGTGCCCTTTTGATTACTTTTACTCCCATTTTTCATTAGATCTACAAGGATCTTAGTACACCCACGTTGCATGATAACTCTCACAGATGTCACCAAAGAGAATCTGCAAGTCCCCTTGATGTCACACCCTTAATCGTTCCCTCTTGGTCCATCCTTCTTCATTCTGGGTACAATGAACAAAAAATTAATTTTAAGTTTTCAAGAATGTCAAGAATATCACTATACCCTTGAACAGAACCTCTTATTTGTAGAGTGGATGAGTGAGTGTAATGGGCTCACTATCCAATTAATTGCTCACTCGAGACCTAATAAATAGAGTGTTGGATTGGTGGACGAGATTACAAACAAAAAACATAAAAAGACAAAAAGATAAAACAAGATATTGAAAAATGAAAAATTGAAAAACAAAAAGTTGTAAAATTAAAGAAAATAAAAAGTAGTTATTAATCTTGTTGATTATTAGAATGGGGGATATCCCCCATAACTAAATGGTTGAGGATGGCAAGGATTAATAAATGAAAGCTAAGGATCCTTGCATATTGGAAGTATTGGGGCTTGGTCATAATTATCCCATTGGGGTTCACACACTTGATTATGACGAGCATAGTGGGGCAATCTATACGATGTAGTTCCTGCATAACAAGTTGACCCACTATGATGTTTGGGATCATTAGATGGTATGCAAGGATTGGGTTGTTGCTCTCCATGGCTGTGTTCATTGGGCTGGATTATTGTTGGAGTGTGAGTTGGTGGCCTTGATGAAGTTACATGAGGTGTTGGATTCGAAGATGAAGGTGCATCACAGTGTGGGACTTGTGCCGAGTTAGAGGATGTAGTGGCCTCAGAATTATGTTGTCCCTTCTTACGGTTATGTTTAAAGAAGGGGCACTTTGGATGTTGAGGAGGCCTCTCACTGTTGTTGGCAGTAGTAGCACAAGTAATGTTCATGGGTTGTTGTTGTGGTGCAGGCACCTTAGGAATAGTTGGTGGCGATGTAGAAGGAGGGAAAGGATGAGAATGTTGAAAGTTAGGAGGAGTATAAGGTGCACAAGGTGGTGGTTGTGTTGGAGGCATGGGTTGATAGTATTGAGGAAAATGGTACTATGGTGAGATAAAGTGCGTTGGCCTAGTGGGAGAAATAGGATGTTGAACAAGATAAACATTTGGATTTGGATGATATGAAGGGTGTCTCCAGTCTAGTGGTGGTCTCCCCCACGACTAGGATTGTTGCCACTATGATTGAACATAGTATCTCTGTATGAACTCTAGATGTAACATGTTTCCCCAATGCTTATGTAAATGTAACAATATTGGGCATTAGCCCTTGGGGTGATCGTACAGACATATTGCATTCATACGTATGATTGGCAGTTGAGCTTTTATTTTCCTTATCCCTTCTTTCCGATTGTCTAATGTTTTGTCCTACTTCTTGGGTTGTCAAAACTCTATCTCTAATATTGTTGATAAATTCTCCACACTTTTGATACGTCCATTCCAACATCTTATTAATCTTTTCCTCATCTTCTTCTAATGTCTGTTGTGTTGGCAAAGATGATGTTTCCACCTTGAGATTGGTCGATTTCTCCTTTTTATGATCATGGACCTTTGTTAAGTTGAGATTTTGGTCTCGTTGATGTTTTTCAACACTCTCCCATCTAGCTAGTTCTTCTTCTTCTTTTGCTACCCGCTTAATAAGCTCTTGGACTTGATAGGTTTGTAGTTCGTATAGTTGAACTTGGGCATACATTCCTAGGGTCTCTCTTGTTTCATTACGTAGCCCATCAATAATATGGTACATTAGCCTTTCCTTGGAAAACCCATGGCCTAGACAGTTGTTTAATAGTGCATAATATCTTTCTAAGGCCATGTCCAAGGGTTCATGTTGTGCTTGTTTCCACTCTTGGATTTGTTTCCTAAAGGCTGACACTCTTGCATAAGTTTGATATCTTTCATTAAAAACTTCTACCATTGTTGACCAACGTCGTATTGAATTTGGTTTTAACGATCTATACCATACTTTTGCTTGGTCAACGAGTGTCATAGGGAAGAGCTTGTCAACCATTATCAATGTTGTTCCATGTACAGGCATTGTAGAAAGCTTGTAAATGTTGATGCGAATCTAAGTCTAAGTCATAGCCTTCTGAAAATTTAGGAAAGTAATTTAAATGGAGCTTGGGTAGACGACTCTCTTTACGATGCCTACATGAGATTCGAACAGCCTCTTGTATTTGCATGAGGCTTTTAGTGGCCAGTAGTGGTTCATCGTCATCGAGTAAGTTATGCCTTCATGTGTTGGGATGATGTTGCTTTTGTTCATGTTTATAAGAAACCCCTACTTTAGGTTGTGCACTCCAATCTTCATCGTCGTATAGCTCATTGGTTCTCCAATGAACTTCCTCACTGGGTCTGGCATTATCGTGATCTTGTAGGAGAGGCATGGTTGTGAACTTGTGTGTGAAACTACATGTGACTTTTTAATTACTTCTTTCTAAAAGATATATCATTAATTTCTTTATAGCGACCTTGTATGATATAACTAATCTAGATAACTAGCACCGTCCCCAGCAATGGCGCTAATGATGAGTGGCGAGGTACCCCTACACTCAACCATACGAATACGAGCGTTACACGTGCGATCCCGTCGAACTCCGCAGATGGACTAGTTGTGGTATCTAGATAGTTAGCCTTAGGTCGTAGTTCGCTGTCTTCCCACCTAGACTAGTATTATCTTTGTCACATATGGTTTAGTCCAGAGTGAGGTGTATGATGTGTTCTAATCTAATGCTACTCTTGAAGGCAATGGAAAAGTAATATTATCTAAGCTAAGAGAGAAAGGGGTAAGAGAATCTAATCTAGCCTAAGTGCGATGAGCATTCATTCATTGATTATCTGTACACATCTTGGACTTTGTGCACGACTACCACTGGGATTATCAAGCGCAGATCCTAGGTATGCTACTGGGTTACCAAGTAGTCACACTTAAATGCTCGTAATCAAGTCGTACTCATTCCGCGTTTCTAGGAGTTTAAGGGTGAGAGATGTTCATTAAGAAAGCAGTAAATAATAATTAATTAAATAATTAAACTAAGTGAATGCTGCAATGATGAAGGAATCTTGATCTTTATTTTTGGCCATGTGCGTGTCCAAGTACGTCACACTCAAATAAGGATGTCGTACAATTACAATCACCACACTGCAAGCATACACTGGAAAATAAGTCTATATTTGGAGGGGTAAAACTGCCAGAGTTTTGCTAAGGGTCTAAATCTATCTCCAAAATTGGGAAAGCCGCCTCTTATTTATAGACATTGCAGTGGGTTGTGATATCGCGTATGCGATATCGCGACTGGGCATGTGATATCGCAGTTGCCGTAAATGACGACTCATCATGTGGCCTCCACGTCCCATGACTAGGGGTTACAGGATTGAAGATGTTCTTCAAACAGGGTTTAGGTGCTTGTTGGTCTCTAGAAACACTAAGGCCCAGATATCTCTAAATAAACTCAATAGTTATAAGATAAAATAATCGTGAATATGTGTTTGTTGTTACGAATGTTGAAATGATTGGGTTGTGTATAAAACTGTAATCGACTATCATAAAAGAGACTCGACTAACTTTGTCAAAGACTGTGAGTTGTTGAAGATTCCTATTTTGTCTAATCACTTAGTCTTAGTACATTGCTTGTAACAAATAAAATTTTGCAAAAACATTTGAGCACAATTCTGCAAATCTAATCCTAATTTCCCCTAGAGAAAGTTCCACAAGAAAACTAGAAATAGAGCGAGATTCAATAGACTTAGANTTTTAAAAATAAAGAATCTATTTCAATCCTATCAAAATACCAAAGATTTTCCTAGATTCTCTATGCTCAAAATAGGCAATTTCATTAAGACATCACTATTAAACTACTCTTGAGGGTTTCAACAACATGAGCTCTTCTATGGTAAATCTTAATAGGAGTATAATATTGTGCAAAACTAGAGCTATAAAAGCAACCTAGGACAAATCCCAAAATTCAATGCCAAGCATGATACTATGTAAACCATTAGCTAAGCAACTAAAAAAAATGGAAAGAAAAGAACTCACAAGATTAAAACAAAATAGTCAAATTGATGTCTTTAGCAAGCCATCTTACAAATAATCTTCAATTATCTTTTTCCAAATCTTGCCCCCACAAAATCCTTTTGTAAATCTTCTTCACATCTTCACCAAATTTGCTCTAAATCTTCCCCCAAAATCTACCTTTGAAGGTCCTTTTATAGTGACCATAAGGTAGTTACAATAATCATGAGAAGTTATGGTTCTTATAAATATCTTAGACATATAGATTTGAGTTATAGCTTCCATGGGGGATTATCAAAAATTTGAGCTATGGTTGCCAAGTGCTTTCTTGGTAACAAATATCATAAAAGTTATCATAGGAAGTTACAAAATTTGGAGAAATGCATGGTACAATTAGCAAGTGTTCTTTCAAATACAAATATTTAGGAATTTTAGTTAAGTTTTTATATATAACTTAGTTAGGTGGAAATTTACTTTGAACAAGTAATGTTTTATAGATCCACCCCTTTAAATTGCAACTTTGATACTTGTGCGTGTATTACTTTTACAAAATTATGCCACCACTTATAACCACCAAAGTATACATAATGTTTTTATGAATAATTCACCGTATCCTTGAGCTTCAAATAGGAATCACAATTTTTGGGTGTACTTTAGGTGTAAGGGTTTGTAGCTACTGTGTTGCCGTCGTGTTTCCATTGCTACGCTACCCTCATTGTTGCATTCCTTGTTGCCCTTCTCCTATGTTGTCCATTGGAAAGAATGGTGTTGTCATGATGGATAGGCACATGTTGGATTCATGGCTTTGTCCAACATCCTTGACACATTGCTGCATGTTCTAGCAATTACGGAGTTGTTTGGGAATATTCTAAATTCCACCTATTAGCCCATTGTTGCCCTGCAAGTGCCAACGCTTCCAACTCTATTGCTATTGGAGGAAACCACATCTCCTACCATCATGGTTCTTGTGTTGGCACCACATCCATCGTTGTTGTTGGCATTGGATTTGGTTATTTCTTTGAGAGTTTGTAATTAGCCCTCTTTGGCTGAACTGAACCACCATTGAATGTGTAATCATCTTTATGTGTTTTCTAGTTTACCTTGGCCATATTGCCAATGCTGCCACGAGTCGGGGTTATCTCCTTTTTCTCCAAAAATCACAGTTGCCACTGTTAAATTTCTACATGTAGGTAAATGTGAAATTTGTTGGTTTTGATGGTTGTGCAGGGAAAAGAAATCATGATGTAGTGTTACTCGTAAAAGTCCATTGCTATTTTTCTTCTTAGATTGATGTCTTTTCTCAGGCAACAAAAATTTGCTTAATAATACAATGTTTAAGATGATGAGCTACGTCAATTGTTTCTACCCTTGTTGGAGTAAGAATTTTAATTAATAATGTTAACTCCCACTTTATTGATGTTCCAGTAACTTTGGGTCTTATTTCGTAACTCAATTGTAGACCTTCACTATATTCTTTCCTAATTTCAACTATTTTCTTTGATTTTCCAAAGCATCCAATAGTTAGTCACATAGGATTTCCCTTAATAACATTGCAGGTGTTTTCTCAACTGCAAACTTATCAAATTACTATTAACTTAGCCATGAGTTTTTGTCGAAATGCTTATTCCAAGTTAACTATATCTACTAGAATCTTTAAATTTAAGGACTTGTAATAGGCTTATGCTAAATTTAATTTTAAGCAAAAGAAATTTTGATTATTTGTATATCCACCTTAAACTCTAAAATCTAGAGACAATGAGGACTAAGAAATAATTTATCTCCTACTCTTAGTTACACTCCATATGAGTATAACAACCAAAAGAGCAGTACTAAATAGATCATTTCCCCAAAACTTAGATTAGCAATGTTACTTATGGTCTTGAAATACATCTCTTTTTATTTTCATATATCATTTTTCCATATCTATGAATTGCATATTCTTGCTCCATAAAATGGATGAAATGTGCTAACAACTTCCTAAGATGTTTCACCTAAATTTCTTGATGTGTCAATCTTATTTAGTTTAGCTTCATTAGATTTTACTGCTGCTCCATTAAATGGTCTAATGTGACAACAATATCCTTGTGCAAGGTTAGATAATAATAATCAATTCTTCAAGTTGTGCTTTTTGGTGACGCATAATACTCACCATGATGACCATGAAATGATGCTACGACCTCTTCTATGTTAGCATTTGCAATATGCCTAAGATAAATTCCATTGAAATGTTTTCTAAACAAAGTTCTCTTGAAGAAGAAAAGCCTTATTATTTTCTTTTAAAGGCTCTATTTTGATTGTCTAATAGATTGTGAGATACCAACCTAGTTTGTAGATCCTACACTATATCATCAAAGTACTTTCTACTCTTAGCAAGGAATGTCTACATAAGCTTTTAATTTTTGACATGAGAATCTTTTTCCACATTAGAAAGGAGACTAGCCAAATCAACATTCTGTATTGTTTGTCGAGGTCTAAACTCAATATTAAAATGCTAGAGCTTAGCAATCCAACTACCTCACTTGGATGAAAAGTCATTATGATACAAGATCTGTTTCACTAGTGGTTCATGCAACAAAACCACTACACATGTTTTTCCAAAATAATACTTAAAATATTATATTGCCTTAACAACTACATATGCTTGTTTTTCTAAGAGTGAATATTCAAGCTTTAAATCTTTTAATTAATGACTATAAAACCCTTTGAAAAGATCATCAATCTTTGTTTTGCACAATGACCACTGTTGATGGGACGCGATATCACGTCTGCCGTGATATTGCATCCCACTCAATATCGCGTACACGATATCACGTTGTCTCCCATGATATCGTGGTGCACTACCAAGTCTATAAATAAGAGATGACTCTTCCTTGTTTCTCATTCTAGGCCTAGACCGTAGGGAAACTTTGGCAGTTTGAACTCTCCAGAGATAGAATATTTTCCATGT
>MNCI01021443.1:193101-205131 GCA_015680685.1 Gnetum montanum
CACCCCCCCGCACAAACATGGAAGGTTTCCCCAACATAAAAACTACATGCCTCTAGCATGGAAGAAACAAAAACCAAATTTCAGTACTCCATGGACTCCAACGTTGATCCAACATGCCAACATAGAAGGTTGAAGGCACAACATAGAAGATTTATCTCCAATGTGGATGCCATTCTCCTATTACTATTTATAGTAAATGAAATGGCCATGGGGGTTTGGCACTTACTATATATGGTAAGCCCCCAAATTTTGGCACCTACCGCACCTAAAGCATGGCTAGAATTTGCAGCTAAACCATTGCCAATTTGTAGCAAAAATTAAGGCCAAAAACCTATAAAAGATAAACCCCAACACCATTTCAAGGTTTCACATTTTGGCAGTTCCACCCCCTTTGCACTCACAAACTTGAGCATTTTTGCATTCAAGAGCTTTGAACACACATAAAGCCTCTTGAATCCCCAATGTGGAACCCCCCTTTTTGGGCAATTTCTCCTTCTCCTCTGCCTACAATGTGCTCCACCCCTCCCAAAGCCAATGTTGCAAATCTAGTGCAAGGAGTAACAAAGGTCCGAAAGCATTGGGTGTTGTGGATCATCCAAATCATGGAGCAATGGATTCCAAGTCCCATCAAATGGATTCCCAATTTTGGGAACTGCCTAAGAAAAAAACCACCACATCCTATAGCCCACGCCTCCTAAGAGAAATCACCTTTCCCCCAATTGGCAACCCCAACAACCCCGTAATGGATTCCTCCATGAGCATGATCTGAACCCCCTAGAACAACGTGACATCCCCCAACCAATTTGCAAATAAGGCCTCATGGGCCAACTCTAACTCCCCCTGTAGTAGAGGAAGCAAGCTTGCCCATCCCACATGACTCACTATTCCCTAGAGCACCAAGTTGCCCCAGTACCCATCACAGGCCAGTTCGAATGTAGGGGTCACCGCCATAGCAGCTTGTGCCTCTACCCACAACTAAATGCCCTAAGCAACAATCTGCACCAATGGTGAGAACAGCTATTCCTGAAAAACATGACAATTCTGAACTTTCCACAGCACCCACAGAATTGTTGTTGCCTTTGAATTTCTATTAATTGTCAAATCTTGTCAAGGATTCACTTCTCGACTAGCCTAGCATGTAAACACGCAATTGAATAAAAAGTGATTTACCAACTTGACGGTGTCCATGCAAAGGGGACATGTGGCTGCCACAATTACCACCCATCGCACAAGAATAGCTTTCACTGGTAACGTTGAATGATGAATTAACCAAATAAATACTTTTATTTTTTCGAAAATTTTTCCCTTCGACAACCCCTGCTAGCAGTGCACCTCTGGGTATTTGTGCTTGATTAAGAATTGCGGTGAGGTGCCCAACAACCCCCATTGCAACATGTATCTAACATGCCTACAAATTACCTTCCAACCATGTGAATCCTATGGCCTATCCTCCCAACGTCAGTACTTACCATGTACCATACTAATACATTGAGCTTGATGACAACCCGGCCTAATGAGTTTATTTACTAGGGTATGAAACCCCATGTCAATTATGTCCTAGAACTTGGGAACTCCCAAGCCTCCAGCATTCTTTGGGCGAGCCACAACATTCCACCTCACAAGATGCAACCTATTCCCCTCTTTTCCCCCCTGACCAAGTGAGATTACGTATAATCTGATCAATCCACTCGACAATACCACTCAAAGGATTAGCAACAGAAGCTACATACCTAGCCATGGCAAATAACACTAATGTAGCAAGCAAAGCCCTCCTAGCTCAGGTCAGAAATTAGCATGTCCAATGATCCATGTGTTTCTATAGGTGCTGCAGTAGCCCACACTAGGCTTGTCACCTATGCCAATCATACATTGGAAGGCCCAAGTACAAACCCTCATGTGATCCAGGTAAAAGCCCCAAATGTTGCATGATCAACCCCTTCACCATGGTCGCGGTGTTCAACAACTGAACTGCAAACTTGCCTTTGTTTATTTCCAACCCAATCTCCATAGCCATACACTTCAGCACCCGATTGATCACCATAGGTTGGGGGACCACCACATGAGAGAAAAGAATAGTGTCATCTGCATAGTGTTCAACTAGGCATCTAAAACCTGTGATCTCCAACCCCCTCCACCTCACAGTATGCCTACAAAGTATCCATAACCAAAATGAAAAGGTAAGGTGATAGCAGGTCACCCTATCTTAAACCACTACCTAAAAAGGAAAACCCCCACAGCTTCCCATCAAGATCTAAGGAAAAAGCCCCCAATGATTGAATAGATATGCACAGCTTTACAAAATCTGGGTGGAAACCTTTCCTTAGCATGATCTCCTGCAGCACCTTCCAAGACATAGTATCATACACTTTAAAAATATCTAATTTAAGGCACATACCCAGATACCTTGATAGCCTCAAAGAATGCATAACCTCCTACAACAACAAAATCTAGCCCTAAATGTACCTTCCTAAATAAAACCCACCTAGTTGGGTCCTACCAATTGTTGCATAAGAGGCCTCATCCTGGCCACCAACATCTTTATGAAAAGATAGAGAAAGGTGTTGCAAACTTTAATCACCTAGAAATATGATGGCTCCATTGGGTTAGTTGACTTCAATATAAGCACGATACGAGAGTAGTTTATTTCCTTGCGCACTTGTTCCCACCTCAACATAGCATTGAATGCATCCAGGATATTCTCTTCAAGAATGTCAATAAATGCTCTAAAAAATTCCATCGGCCACCATCCAGCCCTAGCAACCTACCTGACTTCATCGAACCCAAGGCCTCTTCTAACTCCACAATGGAGAAACAAGCTAGAAGATGACAATTATGCTCCTCATGTAGGACAGGATCAATAGAGATTAACAAAGGGCTCACTGGCCTCATCATCCAAATCTCAGATCAAAAATCCATCAAAGTCTAATCAACATGCTAACCATCAATGATTTCCTATCCTTGAAAGGTGAGATTGTGGATCTTCTTGGACAGATTCGTAGATGTGGTGGCTATAAAGAAAAAATGTGTTCCAATCTCCTTTTAGCCACTGCACTTGACCCCGCTATCTCTAGTAAACCTTAGCCTCCCTATCCACAGCCTAAATCTAAGCTAAAACCTCACATTTAGCCCTCTGAAAGTCCTTACTAGCTTCCTACTCCACTTGTATCTCCACCAATCATAGCATGAGCCTACCCAAGGCTTGCTTGAGCTAAGCCAACCCTTGCTTTAGAAAATCCAAGGATTTCATCTTCTATGAATACGACCCCTCATATGCCCTCCACTAGTGGCTGTAGCCAAGGTGTATGGATCCAATAACATTTGAAGTGAAATGGAGCAGCCTTCCTTGGCGATACATCATCCACACAACATAGAATTGATCTGTGATCAAATGCCACATGTTCCTGTCCTATCGCCACCACCCCCTCATCATGAGGACATGAGAGAAGATCCAAACATGATCTATCGTAGTCATGATCTGCTCACTCCCCTTTCGTCTATTACTTGAAGTGAACTGACATCCTCGTATCTCCAAGTCAACGAGATCATGCATTTCAAGGAATTGCAAGAACTCCTAAGCACCAGGGAAATCTTGGGCTGCCCCATCAGACTTCTCCCACCCATATAGCCTTTGATTGAAGTCCCCTACTATAATCCATAGTTTTTGATCTTGAACTAGGAAAGCAATCCTTTGAAGCTTCTACATCCATTCTTCCCAATGTTGGCACCATAAAAACTCATTATCCAAATTCCAAGATCCGTGAGAAATACCATAAGGCTCCACATAGAGCAATCAACAACCTTGAAATGCCCATGTGAGAGCAAAGCAAGTCTTCCAACTCTTCCATGACAAACAATAGCCTAAACCTACCACCCTGGCCACCTAAGCTAATGGGCCTTCTATTGCTAAAGTTTGGTCTCCTGCAAGCAAACAACATCATACTTTTCCCTATACACAATTTCTTTAAGGGTATTTCATTTATAGGGGGTATCCTACCCCCTACAATTCCATGAGAGGATCCTCATGTCTTGCTCGCTACGCGTTTCTTGAAAACCTCCTTGAGGGTGGGCTAAACCCCCAAGTCAACCTCCAGCTATGTCTTTTTGGCTTCGGACATAATGCTCGATGGACGCCCCACCTTGCTAGCATTCAATAAAATTGGGAAAGGTCCTTCAGTCGTGGCACCCCCCTTTGTAATCTCTTCCAAGGGGAGTAAGGGACCCCCTCTAACCGCCAAAACCCAGCTACCAAGAGGGAGGAGCTCCCCTTAACCCTCAACCAAAAATCACCATCAACCACAAGGAACTCAATGACCCTAGTGATCTTGGCAACCTAGGCGAAATCAACGATTTTGACAACTCGGGATGGCCTTCCCCAAAAACTCCCTACAAGTTCTACGTCTCAACTGAATCACCCTCCTTCATCTCAATCACCGTTTCTTGTGCAGCATCCCCCTATGTGCTTTGTCTCGGGGCACCCGCCCCCACAGAACCTAGACCCTACGTCATCCTCCTAGGCCCTAAAGTTCCCGCCCCAAGGGGCCCACATGTTGAGCCAACCCCTTGGACAACCTCCCCTTCCAAGTTACAACCATCCATCCTACCCCCTCTTTCTTTGAGCTTGGCGCCTTCTAACGCACCCTACAATCTACAGTTTGATACCCCATTTTGCCACAAGTATCGCAATGTCGAGTCCAATTAGACTTCTAAGCCACCTAAGGTTCTATGGCCACATTTTCATATTCAACTATCACCCTCTCCTCCCCCAAGGAAAGGTCAATGAAAACCTCATGAACTAGTTCCACTAGTAATAGTGACCTTCGCACACAGAATCTTGCAAAACCCATCCTTTCCAAAGAACCAGTAACCTGATCAAAAGCGATAAATTCCTTGAAGAACCCAGCTAGGATTTTGAGAAACTTTTCCATCCAATTCTTTATTTTTAAAAAATAAATTTTAGGTTGTTGAGTGTCTTACACGTGTTTTACACATTGTTGATGGGGATAATTGTCCAATGTCAAAAGTTTATGAGGCAATGGACATTGCCAAGGAGACCACTGCTGGATTTTATAAACAATATAAGAGAAAGTACAAGCCATTTTAGGATATTATTAATAGGAGATGGAACAAGCAGCTTTGTAGACCATTACATGCTGCTTGTCATATAATTTAAAACCCAAATTTGTTTTTGCCAAAGGAAGAGTATTCTATGAACCACATTCAGAAGTTGCATTAGATTTTTAAGAAACCTTAGACAAGTTGATATCCGATGATAATGATTAGGAAGTAATTAGGTTAGGATGTTTCTGCAAGGTGATGGCTTTTTTCCACAATTGGAGAGGGGACACAACAATTTTTCAAGGGGTTTGCATTTTGCTAACAAAAGAGACATTGGTGGATTGTCTTGGGCTGCCTTCTTAGGTGACATCATTCTTCCCTAGGATCATAGGCTCCAACATGCCCAGGTTTTTTTCTAGTGGGGCCATTCCCAAGACTGCTAGTGGGCAAGTATCCAAAGTTGCCCTACCTTAGACCCAGCAGGAAGTGGTGGAGTTGGTGGATCACTATTTTGTACAGTCAGGCAACACTTGGACACTAACAGGGGTCCACTTCTTTGTTTTGAAGTGTCTAAGGCTGGGCTGCTATATTAATTTTTTGAGGTTTTTCCTTGAGGCACTCTGGTGGCAAAGCTAGGCTCATTATTCCAGGCTAATTCTTGTGCTATGGAGGGGTGCACTTCTGGTTCCCCCAGGCTACTACAACTTGAGCCGCAAGGGGTTTACAAAAGATGACAGTTGATGGTAGGAAGGATGTGGGTGGTGCTTGAACTTGAGCCTGAGCCTAAGGTTCCAAGGACGCTGGCCACAAGTCCTAGAGGGGGGCGGGTAGGTGGGCAAACACCCTTGACACTTGAGATGCTTGAAAGGGTCATTCAAGATGTTGTGGAGGAAGTCCAAGACAAAATCAAGGAGCTGGAGGCAAAGAAGGCAATGGTAGAGGTGATGACAAAATCTATAAGGGAGAGGGTGACCACGATGCAGGAGAGGGAAATTGAGAAGGTTGTGGAGTAGGCTAGATAGAAGGAGAGGCATGTCTGGGAGGCCTAGGAACAAGAGTTTGAGCATCGTCTAGGCTTGGAGGAGAGCCAGTTTAATGAGAAAGAAAAAGAGCTAAAGTGGAGTTGGGAGTTGCAGGGGTTGATGAGCCAAGCAATGCTCGAGGACTCTCTTAAGGAGCAGCTTAAAGCAGAGCTTAGGTAGGAGGAGATGCGTAGTGCTGAGAGGGAACAAATAAAGTAGGAGTGGTGGGAGCTAGAGTAGCATGAGGTAGATGAGATGTAGAGACAACTGGATCGTGCACGAGTGGAAGGCTCCAATGTGGCTACAATCTGGCAAATGTCCATATGTGGTCTTGGACATTTGTTGCAACACATCTTGGATGGTACTACGTAGACATATTAGGAGGGCCACTGCTAAACTTCATCCCGATAAGAAGGGGATTGTTGAGAAGCATGCATGCAAGGCTAAGGCCACAAAGGAGTTTTAGAAAGTAGCAGTGTTTGTTGACATTGAATGCCACCACACTATGTTGGATGCTATGTATGCCCAAAAGCATGCAACATGTCCTTGTATATGATTGCCTAGGTTCCTTTAATAGCAGTTGATGGGGTTGGGCTAGGATGACCCTTTGTTGTTATTTTGTTTTGTTTTCTATTTTTCTGTATTGCTTTTCTGATGCCTATCGAGGCCAACTGTGGCTCTTGGAGCTAGACTGATCTCACTCGTTGACATGAGATTTTGTTGACTATAGTTAGTTGACAAACACCTACAAGGTTGTAGGAAAGTCATTGCAGAAGGATTGACGTTTGCCATGGGGATTTATCTCCCCTCACTAAGGGGATGTGATGAGGGTTATGGGAGGACCAAGTTTTTTATTGAAATTTTGTTGTGTGGTGGTGGTGGGAAGGAGAGGGAGGGGGGAAGGGGTTGAGGGTTGAATGGCCCATGCTTATGTTCTGAACATTTTTGATTGTACATATTCTGATTTTATTGATACTATTTTCCCCAACCTTCACACTAAAAAAAAGTCTCTTACTAAAAAGCAAAACCAAACAAAATTAGTAGGTAAGTTGATTTATAATTTATAATATTAATTTTGTATTAGATATGAATTTTAATACGTAGGTGGATTTGAATGTTTGAAACTTTTTTTTTTCATTTTTTTAACATTGTAGTTTCATGGTGGAACGAATGGGGTCATAAGACCCTTGAACTAAGGAGATTGGCCTTAAAGATTTTTAGCTAGTCTTGCAATGCTTCTACTTCTGAGCGCAACTAGGGTAGATGTAAATACATTTATCCTTAAAAACAAACAAAGCTTACATTGACAAGATTCGACAAGTTAGTTTACATCTACTATAACACAAAGCTTATACAAAGAGTTCATTCACCAAGAGAAGATGAAAATTGAGATCTTGATGCATTAGTTGAGAACTAGATGATAGTACTCGGATGGCTGGAATTATGGATTGGATTTCTGATTCTGTAACAATCTAACAACTTGAATCTAAGGCTCATAGTCTTGTAGATTCTAGTCGTTACATTACAAATGTTCGGGAGCATGGTAGTACTCATGACATTAACTATGATACTATTAATGTCATAGATAAGATTATTACAGAGGAAGAGGAGAACACCAGGTAAAGACAAAGAGCTAAGCTTCAAACTATAGGAGGAAATTTTGAAAAAGGAAAGAGAAATAAGTAATTTAAATATATGTTAATATTTTAAACTTTAAAAGACTAACACTAATAACTTGATATATTATGTGTTATAACTTACTTTTGAAACATTTTAAATGCATATAGGAGTATATATAATGAATTTATGTCATTCATGCTTGATGTAATGTTGTTATATTAATGTGTTTAAAATTTTCTATTTTGAAGTTAAACATATTATTTTTTATGGTTTTTTAATTTTTGTCATTTTAATTGCATACACTTTTGAAAATGATAAAAAATTTGGTATGTTTTTATGTTTTTTAATTACATGATTCTACATGATTTTGAACTAAAATGCAATCCAAAAACAACCTAGATTGCAATTATTGAGATCATGATTTGAAAATGGCTATATCGTGATCCTAATCCCGACATTCATAAGTATGATTAAACCCTACCTATACATATGCTTACTTAGGCTTAACATCCTAAGCCATTGGACTAAAAGAGGTTGATTTGCACAACATGCAAAGGTTTTCAATGATGCAAGTGCCATTTGTAGGTGTGTTCTCACCTTATGTGCAATCCCCGTCACCTATCTTGGGGGTATATCAAGGTACAATCCAAAAATGATGGTTGAATCACACCTTGTTTGTGTAGCATAGAAAGCTAGAAATAACCCAACCCATAGCTCAATGATAAGCAAATTCTTTGAGTTAGGTGCCCCTTAGTGTCTAATGCAACAATACTTGTATTTGGTAGAAACATAGTGGAGGATTAAAACTACATCTAACCACATCCATTAGTGTTGTTTATAAAACAAAGCTTGAAACAAGTCAATCACACAAATGTTTAATGTCTTCTAGTTTATTAAGTGATGGGAAGTGATAGTCACTTTCGGTATACTACTCTTTGAGATATCATAGTACTCTTTAATGGGAAGTGAATCACTTTTGCTATTGATACATTAATCATTGGAATTATGACAAGTAGATAAGTATCATTTTATCAACATGTTAAAGTCAATGAAGATAGGAGGTTTGTAGGCCTTGTAATCAACCCATCATTATAATGAGTCATATTCTTGTTCGCTGCTAGTGTAAGTCTAGCCCTATGTTCTACGAAGTTTGAGGAAAAATAAATACTGTGAAAATTTAAAAGTTGGTTATTAGGAATCCTACACAACACGGAGAATTGGAAGATTCAAAAATGCTGATTGAAGTAGTGGTCTCCAACAGTGCTTGTAGGATGCTGCAATAGGTAGTGAGTAGGGAAGGACTGATCCATCATACACTATCTAAGGTAGTAGAGGTTTTTGGGTGCATGTACAGTTAGAGGAAGCAAGTTCTTACCCAGGGGATTTGGCAAGCCAGTAGGCACTAGTAAGAGATGAATACAGGTGTGATAGTTGTATGAAAGTGAGAATGTTGTAAAAGCACCTGATCTTGCCAATTGATATTATTCATAAAATCTTAGGTATTTTAGAAAGACATGATTTCCCTATTGATTATGATATTTGTTTGATAGAATTTTTGCTGCAATATTTTTTATCAATTGTTGATAAAAACTGATTTTGCTAGCCCTTTGATATATGCTTATTAGATTTCCCTATTGAGTGATTACCCTCTTAGGTATTTTTGTGTTAGCTCTGCTTTCAAACTTGCCTACAGCTATAGGTAGGGCATGGGAAGTTTATCATTACATGGACTATGTTTCATTGCTCTCCTTATTTGCTTTGTCAAATGGACAGGACTGGGATTTGCAGTTTCATGGGGATAGTATTGTTGGGGAAAGAACCCAGCCTTAAACTGGAAGTTTTCATTTTTTGTTTGAGTTAGTGGCCTTGCTGAATGGCCTTGCTATTTAGTTTTGTTCGACATAAAATTTTTCATTGTAATCATACTGTAAATAGGTTGCTTTTGAATGAGTGACGTGTTCAAATATGGAAAATTATAAACTCATTATCGTGAACAGCTGTATGAATTGCGAATTGTTTTTTAAAATTCTTTAGTTCAGAAACGAGAAAAAGTTCTGTTACAGGTTCATCATGGACTATGATCTGTTAACTATTGCTTGTAGTAGCCTTTACTTTTGTCTCCAATTTTTTGAATGCTGTAGTTTTTCTTATATTTATTTGTTGATTAGATTGTATGAGATGTTCTGGCATTTTACAAAATTATTCTTCCATACCTGTTGTTTTATGTTGTTTCTGGTTTCGTCATTGTTGTTAGAGAGTATTACAAGGTAACTAATTGGCATTAGTTCTGTAATTTTCACTCCCTTTGCTCAGATTCCAATTCAAGTCCTCACAGAAGAAATGATGAAAAGTAAAATTAAACGTTCAGCAACTACATAAACAATGCAGACTTCAGATCATTTTGTAACCTGTCAAATAACATAAATTGGATACAGTTGAAACTTACAAAGTTTGTGGTATGTGATACATGTTCTTGGGAAGAACCATCTTGAATGTGCATTTAAAAAAAATTATTTTTGGTCAAGAGGCTAACTACAAGCCCTATCTAAGAGAGTCTTCCTAAGTCACAGTAAATTAATTTTATCATTATAACAGTGAACATTTTCATGGAAATTATTATTTTGGCTAAGAGTTTTGTGAAGATGCCAATGACTTTGTTACGTGGACTTTGTCCCTGGAAATAAATAACTTTTGTCAAGGTGAAGACATAAAGCTTTTCATGAGGATTATCATTGAATAACTATACTAATTTTGATTTTTGTTTTCAATGTGAAAATCAATTCTAGGTGAATCAATTTGGGGTTTTATTCATTTGAAAAATATAAAAGATTCTCTCAGCCAAATAATAGATATATATTTAGATATATATCATAAATATATAGCTAAAGTAGTTACATCACATATGAAAAAGCAAATAAATGCTAGTATTCTCCCACTCTTGATACAATTTTAAAACCCTTTGAAGTAAATAGTCATAGTAATGGAGAAGGAAATATTTGCTCCCAAAAAATCACAAAGTTAAAATGAAAAACCCATAGAAGAGAAAACCAAAGAAAAGAGAGAGAACATCAACCTTGATCCAAAAACGTTTACTTTCATCTTGAGACCGGAATGCCATAAGGCGAGAATCAGCTGCACAAACAGCTACACTATCATTGTCATCATAAGCAATTGGTCGAGTAGCTGTTTTGAGCTCTCTGATGAAAAATTCATTGAATGTCTGAAAATTCAAAACAATGTTCGTAAGGATAAACTTGAAAGTTTACAAGCTTGTGGATAGCCATGAAAATCTTTCAAGCTTGCTATAGTAATGGTTTCAAGATTCAGAGTTTTTACTCTCTAGCATTTAAGAAACCATGAACAAAAAATTTAAAAATTCAAATATATTCCACTTCCACTTTAAAATACATTTAAGTTAAGCTGATATCTATTTAAATCAACCTAGAATGTTGATATTTTGAAGAGCATACCTTGAAATGTTCAACAGGGTATTTGAATTCATCCAAATTTATTCGGTCCTGATTATTAAGACAAACCCAGTGTGATTATTATAAAATAAGTATTTTAGTAAGAGATAAAATAAGGAAAATCGAATATAAGAAACAGTTCATCTACCGCTAGGTGACAATGCTGCCAACTAACAAATCATAATAAAACAAGTTAACAGAAAGAAAGGTCCAGAAAATATGAAGTAACAAAACTTAATTAGTAACAAATCAAAAAAAGATTCTATTGGTCCCAAAACTTCGTAGAAAAACTAGGAATTTTGTGGGTTCATCACGATCAGCGAAGGAACATAATCAGGAAAATACTTAATAGTTTAGATGTCAAGTTTGAATTCAAGCATTAAAATTCCAACAGCTATAACTGCAATGAAGGAACTAATTATGTTAATGGTATCCAAAGACAAGCTATCATTCCACCAAATTTGAGGCAATAAGAGCGGTTTGAATTGTAATGTAAAATAACAATTAAAATATTGAATAAATGTCTTATTTGCAGTATTCATGTATTAGCAGTAGAAATTTATTCAAAACAAAAATACAAAGATTTAAGTTATAGAAAATTTAAAAATTGACTAAACTGGTTCCTAGACAAAGAACTTAACTGTAAACAAGTAGCTCAATAGTGCGAATAGGGTCATTAACTAATTTTAGGGCTCATTATATAAATTCAAGTTCACTAAATCATATTGTATGTTTGCACATTTGCAGCAGGATACCAATGTTAGCAGGAGTAGAGGGAACCTCTCATATATATATACATACATGTGTGTGTATAATAGAACACTCAATGTTTTAAATATAACTTTCTTATACATATCCATACAGAT
>MNCI01021446.1:0-47052 GCA_015680685.1 Gnetum montanum
ACCTAGTTTTATTTGTCTAAATGTTGTGTTATGTTGCCAACTCCAGAGACTATTCCTTTATTTTTGTACCCATACAGGGGGCATCCTAGGTAATAATCTCCTAAAATGAGTTATCACAAGTGTTGTTATATGATCAAAATTTATGCATCAACACTATGTTTAGAATTGTAAGGGGGAGTTTTCCATTATCATAGAAAGAGCTTAACTAAGCATCATTAATGCTAAGCTAGGAATCAAAGACTTGTCCTTAGAAGTTTTCAAGAAAATTGAACATGGAATTATAGAGAAGAAATATATTTTATGCATCGCATATAGTGATATAGGGTGCAACTGCATGTAAAGAATCAAGTCAATAAGACAATGAACCATCATAGCATGCAAATCATATGAAGAATTTATGTATGTCCAAAAATGCTTATATGTAGCAACCACTAAGTAAGAAGGAATCCAAAAAATGAAAGTCGCAAGCCTACCTTGTGTATGAAGCCTTAGGAAGCCCTCACAAGTGCTTACATTGATAAACTTAATAAGTTGTGATGAGTGACGAGGTACCCCTATGCCCAACCATATGAATTACTAAGGTATTCACATGCGGTCTGGTCAAATTCCATGGACCTATAGTTCTCTAGTGCACAAATTCTCTAGGGGGTGTTGAGAATGTTTGTTGTCTTTTCAACTACACTTGTGAAGCTCAAAAATATTATTTAAGTGTAATTGAGGCACATTATTTTTTATCATTTTTATGTTTTATAAATTTAATCACCTACAACAAGAACGAAAGGTAAAGTAATTTAAGATCTAGGTTCTCTACTGCCTAACTAACCTAACACAAGTACCCATTTCCACTTTTCAGACACATCCTAAACACACATAGCACTACTAGGCTACCAAATGTTAAGTGTTTCTGGGTTACCAAGTGCTACATGTATGCTCGAGGTGGTCATGCTTCTGTTCATTAATAATTGAAAATTAATTACTTAATTAAAGTGCATTAAAGTGAAGTGTATGAAAATAAAGTGCATGAATATTAAATGTATCAAGGAAACATTTAATCTATTCTCAATGCTGTAAGGATGATCAAAAGGGTTCATTTTTATTCCTGTCACACTACTATGCTCAAGTACATCAGTGTTTGAACAAAGATTCATACACACTCAAACACACGCTGTGAGCACTTAGAAAACATATTCTAACTTTTGAGAAAACAAACTACAAAAGCTTTGGTATGCTATGAAAAATACTATGAAAAACTTATTGAAAATTATGAGCCTGAGCGCTATATTTATAGGCTTGCATATAGCCTGCAATATCAGATATTTGACTTCATGTCCAAGCCTCCAACATCGAGTATCTGATGTCAATATCAAAGCCAGTTAAATGATGACTCATCATACCCTCATGATTGAAGAAAAACTTGTCCTCGAGTGAAGAAAAGAAGGAACAAGTTCCTTACAAAATATTGGAAAGGTATGGAATTATTGAATGACATACAAAATGACTCAAATGGAACAACAAACTCTAAGTGTCCAAGTGTATAGATTTATAATATTTTACAAAATTGGGTGTTCATAATAAGAGAAGTGAACACCTTGGATAAAATTGACATCCACCCCCCTTGGTAGCTAGAGAGCAAGAGAGAAGATCCAGTGATCATGAATGATCCTTGTCATGTGGTACTACTACATCATCCTTGGTGAAGATAGTCTTGCTTCCAATTCATGCTTCCCACTATAATCATAACAAAATCATGAATTAGTATGCAATGTGTAATACATAGTTGGTAAGTACCTTGTCTTGTTGGTGGTTACACTCAGCTAGGTTGTGATTATGGTAGATTGATTCCTTTATGAGTGTTAGTGGGAAGATGGAAAAATAAGATAAAATAGATAAGTGGTGCATTAAATTTGAAAAATATCAAATAGGATGAAATGCTTAAAGAGGGTGTAAGAATTTACAACAATAACAATAAAAGGTTTCACTGAAAAATGTTGTGAAAATGTGCACAATTGGATATCATTAATGAGGTAAACAAAAGGAGTTGATTGTAAAAGTATCTAAAGATAAAAAAACTTAACAAATCCAACCAAAAGATATGCAAGTGGATCCTCCCCAAAGCAGGCACAGGCCTTTTATTACCCTTGCATAACTTCAAATTGAGGAGTCCGTGGGCTTTGTGGATGATTAATGGTTATGGAAGGTAAAGTACAAATACCTAGAAGAAACTACCTAAGAATTTTGACACTTCAAACCAAGACATCAAACAAGAACATGAAACTAGCAATGAGGTGAAACATGGAAAGCATAAATGGATGAGAAAGAGTGGAATGGAGTTCTTGATTAAGGTTACATGAAGTTCCTTGTGAATTTTATGGTTAAATGACTTGATAAGATTCATCCTTAGTCTAGATCAAAACCAACCACATTCAATGACTTTGCATCATCATTTTAAAACCAGTCCACCCCCCTGAGATACAAGAGTACTCCCATAGAACAACCACCATTTCTTATTAGAGAAGAAAAGAGAAGTAGGAAGTGAGGAAGGGCCTTTGTTAGAAGGGACTTTCAAACATGGGTAACATGTATTTTTTGCCCCATAACTAGTGCTTGTAGCCTATTTATTTTGTCTAAGGGGTATGTTTTAAATTCACATCCTTTTGTTCAAAATGGAAACCACAGCATGGAAAGACTTATTCATTTATTAGGTCTAAGGGGTATGCTTTAAGTTCCCATCATTTTTTTATGAGAACCATACCATGCAAAGACTTATTCAACTTCCTTTTATTGGTTGACACGAAATGATAAGAAATCCATGAAAACACACATGCATCCAAGTAAGTAGAAAGGCATAAAGAATACCAAATTCCTTTAAAGTCTTACCTTATTCAAACCTTTGAATCCTTTCCAATTCCAAAAACTACCAAAGTCACAAATTTGTTATAGTTTCATTAATGAAAAAGGGACTGCATATTTCCAGAACAAGGAAAACCATAGAGTTTGTGGATGGGTGGATGTTGTGGACTCACTACTTGTTACATAGAAAAGAAACCATGTCCTAGTTATTAGTAACAAAATTCAAAGCTAGAATCTAGACACCAACAATCAAATAACAAAATAGTATATACCACCATCAAGCAATGAATTATCATTGTGCCTGGTACTTATTAATAACAAGTTAGAAAATCACACAAAAATAAATGAAAGTGTAAAATATTCAAGAATTGAAAAATGTACTAACGATGTTGTAAAACAAAAAGTAGAAAAGATTAATAACATGAAAACAAGAAGATGTAAAATAAAGAATGTGTAAAAGAAAAAGTTGCAAAAATAACAAAGCATTAAAAACAAGAAAAGGAAAAAATTAAGAACTCACTTATATAGTTAGCATGGATGGCCATCTCCCCCATGATTAAGTTGAAAAGAGGTGATTTGAAATATGGAGCATGGTTGTCCATCCAATGAGGCATTTGTTGTATTTTCTAGCTTATGCTCATGGAAAGGTTTGACTTGTTGTATGTTGACCAGTTATTTCTTGTCTGGGCTCTCAAGTTTGTAAACCATCATGGCCCTCAAAGAAAAAGTTTCATAAATTATATAAGATCCTTCCCATAACATTTGAAACTTAGTTCGTTGAGGTACATGTGTGGGGTTCTAGTAGAGAACCTTATCTCCTGGTTAAAGTTTGACTTTTCTAATTTTAAGGTTATGGCACTTTTTATTGTAGGCCTTGTGCAACTTATTAAATGATAGGGCCACCAATCAGTGTTCATCTAGCAAGTTGAGATTTATCAATCTTTCTTTTTGTGCTTGACTCAAGTCAAGGTTGAGGTTATAGGTTGTTGACAGTGTATGAAGCTCAAATTGAATGTTGGTAATTTTCCATACATAAGCTCATAGGAAGAGTAGCCAATAGAAAGTTTCCATGTTGAGCGGTAAGCTCAAAGTGCATCATTAAGTTTTGTGCTTTAGCCTTTCCTATATTTGCTAACAATTCTTATTATAATCCTCGTGATTTCCCTATTGGTAACCTTAGCTTGATCATTGGCTTAGGGGTGGTAGGTTATTGGAATTTTATGTTTAACCCCCAACCATTGCATGAGCTTTTGAAAGGTTGTGCCTGTAAAGTGAGTTCCATTATCAAAAATTAATGCACATGGCATACACAACCTATTTACAACATTTTGTTGTACAAATTGAGTAGTAGTAGAAGATGTACAGTTAATGATGACTATTGCTTCTGCCCATTTTATACAATAGTCAACAACAACTATGATGTACACCTTTCTATTTGACATGGATGTGATGGAACCCATGAAGTCAATACCCCAAATGTCGAAGGGTTCTAGTGGTTGAATCCATTGTTAAGGTTCCTCCATTCGAGCCATCATTTCACCATCTCCTTAACATCGTTCACAAGAGCAGAAATATTGGTAAGCATCCCTAAAGATTATTGGCCAATAGTACCCTTTCATCAAGATCTTAATGATTGGACATCTTCAAACATAGTGGCCCCCACAAGGACCTTCATGAGCATCTTGGAGAATGTGCAGTTGATCAGCATCAAGGACACACCATCGAACTGGGCCATTGACATACACATTATAGAGATGTCTATTGATCTTCATGAAGTGTTTTACCTAGTGAAGAAACTATTGTTTCTTTCGGTGGTTCAACCCTTATGGCATCTCTTGGGTAAGAAGATAGGTGAGAATGTCATCATACCATTTAGGCTCATTGGATAATTGTTCAGTTATAGCCCTAGCAAAGAGGAGCTTATCAGGAAACATATCAAATAATGGGATTTAATCCTCTTTATTGCCCCATTGTAACCAAGATAAGTAATTAGTGACCACATTCTCAGTGCCCTTTCAATCTACCATCATGAGATCGAATTTCTATAAGATCACCAACCACCATATGACATGAGGGCTCACCATTGGCTTATTCATTAGGAAGCAAATGGTATTGTGGGCTGTAGCGATCGAAAACATCAGTGGCTAGAACACCAAGAGGTTGTCGGGCAAACATCTTAACCCCGGATCCATGCGAGGGACGTGCTGGATAAAACGGAAGCGGGGCACCCTGAATGGTCTGGTCAATGAAACAGGGACTTAATTGGTGTAACTTAACCTTACGTGAACATTGTTTTAAATGCCAAATACACGAGGTAAAATCAATAATCAACAAATGCGGGAATGAAGGAAATAATGCCAAACAAAGATAATAATAAAGAGATAACAGAATAAACTCGGGTAAGAAAATGCACTGCCGCAAGGTCGCAGGTTCAATTCTTTGCTCTATTTGAAAGACGTATAACAAGTTATACAACATTGGAGGTGCACAGAGAGTTCAAGAGGAACCAAGCTGCTCAAAATGTGCCAACAATGCTCTTGAATGCAAACTTAAAAGCCAACAATGCAAAATGCCAACAAGCCAATTGCTCTCACCAATGCCAAAGAAGCCCACTAACCAAAAATCCAACCAACTGAGCATTGTTGGGTATTTATAGGGCTAGGAGAAGGAGAAAATTGTGGTTTAGACGTCATGTGTCCTGGATCCCACAAGATGTTGATGTGCCCATACTGCGTGGATGTGCAACGTCAATCATGAATTTGCTACGCTATGACCATGTTGTCAAAATTGGAGGTGTTGGAATCCAATGTGCTAACAATGCATGTCTAGCATATTGAAGTAACATAGCCACTCGCTATGCTGTGCTACGCTATGTACCGTAGCACATTTGGCGTAGCATAGCTATTTGCTATGCTGTGCTACGCTATGTAGCATAACACAACCTAGCCACTAGTTTGAATAGGAAATTTTCTTTGGAGTCAACAACATTTGACAGAAGCCTTGGCATGTACCAGATTAACCTTTGGAACACTTTATTGATTTGCATTTTTGCTATTCTATGCTACACTACATAGCGTAGTAGCCAATGTAACATGTATTTTTGTCAAAGTTGCGGGGCTTCATAAGAGAAAACCTTGCCTGTGGTTCAAGGGCTAATTGAGACAGATTAGTTTTTGAAGAAACAACGTTGTTAGATGCAATCCTTTTGCTGAAACGGCTTGATAGAGGATTCTTTACATGTTTTTCCCCTTGCTACACTATGTAGCATAGCATAGCGTAGCACCATGTGTTGATTGAACTTTGACTTTGCCTTGTGTGAACATCTTGCTAAAACTTGTATTTGGACACTTGATTGATTTTTCAAAGGCTTGCTACGCTGCACAACGTAGCGTAGCGTAGCAGACTTCTTCACTAGAAAACTTGCCAAACTCTTTTGCCCATCCTAAGCACCATTGACAACTTCTAACATAGTTTCTAGTTAGACTGAAAACTAGGTGAATTGTCCAAATGGGCAGGCCGGAGAGTCCATCAGGCCTGCCAGTCTTGAAAGTAGAAAACTTGCGAGACTACACAGTCTATCTTTGATGTTTACATTTTCCTGCCCAATGATCATGACACTACACTTGTCAAAGCCCTTGCCTAAATTCCAAGACCTTGGTGAAGCAAGAGGATCTTGAAATTTTATGGTGTTTCATTGGCCCCTTTTTGTTGACATCTGGAGGACGGGCCCGAGAGATGCCAACAAAGAATACGAAACACCATGAAAGAGAAGACGCTAACATCACTCTTTAGTAATTGTCTAAATTTCACTTAGCTACGCTTGAGAGTGCAAAAATATTCATGTCAGGGAAGGGGAATGGGTGGAGTTGCGAGGATAGTTTCAGGAAGGGAAAGATGTAGTATAGTGTGGTCCCTCATTAGAATCCTTGTGAGGGAGTCGATATGCATGGGCATCTTTCTTTTGTAGGATTTTGACTTCTCATTAGAATGCTTAGAGATGGTCATTATGAAACAGCTGATGTGCCATTTGTTTTAGGCATGCATTTTTTTGAGTTTTTTCTCTTTTATGCTTTTCTTTTGCTATTCTGCCATGTTCATTTGCGAACAACCTTGTTGTTGCAGGACAGGTGTTTCCTCCCCAGGATGAGTTGCATTACATCCATGTGGGGCTTTAACCTACCTATAGATGCTTCTCATGCAATGAATTGCATTACGCGCATCATGGACTTTGTTGTTGAGCATATGAGAGGGCTTTACAGGCATCAGGAAAAATTCGTAAAAAGAGGTGTGAGAAGGAGAGTTGCGGGTGTAAGAAACGAGGTAAAGGAGGTTAAGGGGAAGGATAGGATGTGCACTCCTAAGTAGCCAAGCTAGTCAAGATGATCACCTTGGAATGATTTAGTGTCCTGCCACCCTAGCAAAACACACCTCCGACTAATGCCCCTCCAGCACGTACCTTGCAAACACAATAGAGAGGAAGCCAAAAAAAAACAACCATCAAGAAAAATGAAGGTGAAGGTCTTGCTTACTTTGGACACTGCTAGGGCAATGGACATTCTTGCTGAGGCATGTGACGTGCAAACCAGAAAGGCCAATAGTGGCTTTGGTAGCATTAGTGTGTAGGGGTTGGCACTGAGGAGACTAGGAATTGCAGTGATGCGAGTTCTCAGGAGTCCTCGCCCAAGGAAAAAATTATGTCGTTTAGCTATAAGGTGAAAGGCCTAACAGCTGAATGTCTTTTGGGCTCAAGCAATGGTGGGGGCTGGAGGGTAACAACCTTGTGGCTGGGCCACAACAGTGTTGGGACTCTAGTAGCAGATGCCAATTATAGAAGCTACTACCAGGGCAATGAACCATGGTGGCAGTAGCTTCGAAAGGTTAGCAAGATGTCAGACGACATCTCCAAAGGAGCAGCAAGATGCCAGGGGTAGTGGCATTGCATATATTCCAAAGAGTATTTTCTTGGATTTTGAACTGCATTTTGGAACTGTAACGTCCCACCCCGTGTTGGCATTGCGCACGCTCGCTTGCTCGAGGGTCATGGATGCATGCTGAGGACGTTGTGTCGTGAACCTAGTTTAAGGTCATGGTAGACCATGATGTGCTAGTTTAGGGTCCTAGTAGACCATAGTGTGCTGGTTTAAGGTCCTAGCAGACCGCTGTGCTAGTTTATCATCATAGCGAATGGTCACTATGCTAGTTTAAGGTCCTAGTAGACCACTGCGCTAGTTTATCGTCGTAGCAGATGGTGGATGGTCCAGTTTAAAGTCGTAGCAGACTGTTTGTGCTAGCTTTATGTCATGGTGAATAGTCTATGCTAGTTTATAGTCATAACAGACTATCTGTGCCAGTTGAACATTGTAGTAGATGTGCTATGCCAGTTTATAGTCATGGCAAACTGCTTTGCTAGTTTTAGGTTGTAGCGGATGATCTTTGCCAATTTTACGTCATAGCAGATGATCTTTGCCAATTTTATGTCATAGCGGATGGTTTGCTTACCTTGCTCATGCATCAAATGTAGTATGGCTTGAGATATGAGTGATTCACAGGATTCATGAACTCTTTGCCATCCATGTCTACCAATTTGAAGGCTCCAGTCTTGTAGGCTTTCATGACCATGAATGGACCTTCCCAGTTTGTTGAGAACTTGTTCACATGTTCATGGATAGCCTTGAGAATGAGGTCTCCCTTTTTTATCAACCATTGATGTGGGTTTGCATGATGCTCCTGCCGTTTCCTGTCTTGATATCGCTCGATGCGGCCAAGTGTTTGTGCACGCTCCTCCTCTATGGAGTCGAGGTCGATAATCCTCGACTCATTGTTCTGGGCTTCATTCACGATGTTTGCTAGGAGCATTTGAAGTGATGGTACCTATAGCTCAAGAGGTAATACCACTTCAAATCCATAAACAAGGCTATAAGGAGTCTTACCTATCGCCGTTCTGCATGTCGTTCTATAAGCCCATAGCACATAGAGGATTTGCTCATGCTATCACCTCTTGCTACTGCTAAGCATTTTCTTGAGAAAGTTGATGATGGCTTTGTTCATAGCTTCTACCTATCCATTTACCTGCAGGTAGTATGGCGAGGAGAAGGATTTCTTAATGCCAAGGTTATTGCAAAAGGTTTTGGTTTCTGCACTACTAAACTATGGCCCGTTGTCAGTCACAATAGTCATGGGAAGCCCAAACCTTGTCATTATGTTGTCCAGTCGGAAGTGGCAAACCTGTTGAGATGTAGTCTTCCTAAGGGGGATAGCCTCTACCCACTTTGTAAAGTACTCAGTGGTGGTGATAATGAAGCTATGCCCTATGGAAGACTTAGGTGTGATAGGTCCTATAATGTCTAGTCCCCATTGTTGGAATGGCCATGTGATCTGTGTTGGATGCAACTCGGTAGGTGAAACATGTATAAGATTTGCATATCGTTGGCACGTGTCACAGGTCTTAAATTTGTCAAGGCAATCTCGCTCCATGTGAGGCCAATAATATCCTAGGCATCTAAACTTTGCTGCCATGGCCCTAGGGGCTATGTGTCCACTACATAGTCCTTCATGGATCTCATTAATGATCATTTGTGCTTCTCCCTCATTTACACATGTCAACAATATTCCATCAAAGGATCATTTGCATAAAGCATTATCTCCCATGAGTACATATTACCGAGCACATTTGCAAATCACATCCCTTTGGGTAGATGTCAATCCGCGTGGGGGTTCACAATGTTGCAGATATGCTTTAATGTTGGTGTACCACTCTTGTGTATCCACCGCGCTTACAGAGGTGATGTGTACCGCTTGAGTGATAGGCTCCGTGCACTCGGTTATCGGAGTAGGCAATGTTGCAAATAAGTGTGGTGGCACATTCAATGCTAGGGTGGCTAAGGCATCTGCTATGGTGTTTTCATTGCACGGCATGTGTTGAACATTCGTTGTGATAAACTGCTTGAGAAATATTTTGGCTAGGTCACAATAGGGCTGTAGGTGCATAGCTTTGTAGGCATAGACCTTAGTGATTTGATTGACTATCAGCTGTGAATCACTGCGAATTGCCAAGTGTTGAATGTTTAATGCTCAGGTTACTAAGAGGCCCCTAAGGAGACCCTCATAATTTGCCACGTTGTTTGTACAAAGGAATGCAAAATGATAAGCAAATGGTTGAATATCCCAAGAGGGGAACGCAATGATGGTTGCTGCACTACCACCTTGCGTAGTCAAGCACTATCGAAATTCAAGGTAGCATCTAAATGTAATGGTACAGAGTTAACGGTGCTAACATGCTCATTAGGAAATTCAGGTTCTATAGTTGCCTGATCGTCGATAGGTGATGTCGTAAGTTGTGTAACTATGGCTTGACCTTTCGTCAATGATTGGGTCACATAATGCAAATCGAATTCCATGGTTATGGCTTTCCACTAGGCTATCTTGCTACTTTCGTATAGATTGTTCATGATAGCCTAGAGGACATTGCTTTTGCATATGATGTTAACTTTGCTATGGAACAAATAATGCCTCCACTTTTTCAATGCAAACACTAGGGCGAGGCAATTTCTCTCCACCTCATTGTACTTCACCTCATATGCTATCAATGCATGACTCAAGTAATAAACTAGAATGTCAGAGCTGTCATCTCTTCTCTGACATAACAGTGCCATGATAGACGTGTTTGAGGTGGCAAGGTAGATGTAGAAAGGCTTATCCCTTTGCGGTGGGTAAATAGTTAGGAGGTGTAAAAGCTCTTTCTTTAGATCATCAAAGGCTTGCTGGCATTGTGTTGTCCATTTGAAGTTAACCCCTTTCTTTAGTAAGTGTTGCATGGGGTGTAACTTGTTAGTCAACTTTGCTATAAACCTTTTAATGAACTATACTCTACCTTGGAACCTGCATAATTCTTTAAGGTTTTTAGGGGGTGCTAGATTAACGATGGTCTTAACTTTGTCAGGGTCCACTTGTATTCCAGCCTTCGACACTACAAACCCTAGCATGCGTCTAGTTTTCACCCCGAAGACACACTTTTTTGGATTGAGGCATAAGTCATGCATTTGACAGCATTTGAAGACTACTCCTAGATCGTTGGGATGATCAGTAGCTATTTTAGATTTAACTGCTATGTCATCCACATAGTCGTTTAGTGTTTCTAGGACGTAGTTGCTAAAGATGTATGTCATGGCTCTTTGGTAGGTTGCTCTAGCATTTTTGACCCCAAAAGACATCATACTATAATAGAAGGTACCCCATGGGGTCATGAAAGTGGTTGTTAACTGATGCTCTGGGTTGATACAAATTTGATTATAGCCAAAGAAATCTTCCATAAAGGATAGTAGAGCATGACCAGTCGTAGTGTCGATAAGTTGATTAATACTCGGTAGTGGAAAGTCATCTTTGATCGTTGTTTTGTTCAGATCTTAGAAGTCTATACAAATTTGTATTCCTCCCATTTTCTTAGAAACTACAACGATGTTCGACACCCATTTTGAGTAGTCAACTACCCAGATGAAACCAGCTTGATACAGCTTAGTGATTTCATTGCGCCCAGCAAGTGCGATCTCTGGTTTAATCTTGCGAGCCTTTTGTTTAATTTCCTTCATACATAGGTCTAAGATAATGTTATGCTGTATAAGTCTCAGATCTAAGCCTAGCATGTCATTGTAAGACCACATGAATACCTTGATGTTGTCTTGCAGGATCTTGGATACATCTTTATGCATTTGTGAATCTAGGAGAGAGCTAAGTTTTAATGTTTTTATTTCCCCTTGGATGTAGTCACAGGAATTTCAATTAGAGGGTTCTCAGTTACATCCCCAGCCTCTAAATCTAAGGTTTGGACTAGGTGTTTGGGCTAGTCTGGGGATGCTTCTAAGGATGTGACAGTGCTATCAGTGGGTGATTCTTAGTCTATTGACTCTAGGTTCAATTGTCTAGTAAGCTCGCCATGTGGACCTGTCAAGGCTAGAGGTGAAGAAAAATCATGATGCATGGACATTCTTTCTCAACCTACCACAATAAGATAAAAGCGAAGTCAAGTGATACTTGGACTAGGTGTTCGGGCTAGTCTGGGGATGCTTCTAAGGATGTGATAGTGCTATTGATGGGTGATTCCTAGTCTATTGACTCTGGGTTCAATTATCTAGTAAGCTTGCCATGTGGACCTATCAAGGCTAGAGGTGAAGACAAATCATGATGCATGGCCATTCTTGCTTAACCTGCCACAATAAGATAAAAGCGAGGTCAAGTGATACCTGTCTATAGCAATAGCGCATAGTAAACATTTGCAAAGCTATAATGAGAGGTGAAATGATTAGAACAATTGTTGACTATGATACAAAGTTCACAAACTGCTAGTTTAAGGTTGTAGCAAACCACCTGAATGTAAAATTGTATTTTAACATTGCTAGTTTAAGGTCTTTGCGGACTGCTAATGGGTTAGGTTTGTAAGTTGAAAGTATTAGTTTAAGGTCTTTGCGGACCGCTAACCTGGTTGAAACTGTGAGTCAAAACTGCTAGTTTAAGGTCTTTGCGGACCATTAACCTGGCCGAAACTGTGAATCAAAACTGCTAGTTTAAGATCTTTGTGAACCGCTAACAGATTATATTTGCGAAGGTCAAAACTATTAGTTTAAGGTCTTTGCAAACCGCTAACAGGCTATTCTTGCAAAGGTAAGGAGTATTAGTTTAAGGTATTTGCGGACTGTGAACGAGTTATTCCTGCAAAGGTAAGCAGTTGGTTTAAGGTGGGACAAAATTTTTGGTTGGGCCCACCTGACATGATGTAAACAATGCTGCTACGCTATAGTGGGAGTGCTATGCTGTACGGAGTGTCCCACATTAATCAGAGTGGGAAAATGGCAAGTTCCCTTTTTACCGCGTTAGCTATAAATAGGGGTTTACCCCTGGTAAACTCATCATTTTCATTGTAAGTGTAGAGCTCACATCTAGAGCATAGAGCGGTAGTACTGGTAAAGAGCAAGGCGATTTAGCATAGCGGCTAAGAAAGAATCTACAATCGAGATGATGGCACCTAAAAGAGGACGTAAACACCTAGTGCTTGCCAAGGTGGACGAGATGAAAGACACCCTGGGGCATCTGTCGCATGCACACATCATGGTACGAGAGGAGACTTCATTGGCCTGGTAAGTTGCTACACTACCTTTTCTCTTTGGGTTATTGTTGTTATCTCCCTTTTTTTTTGGTTTGAAACCCATGTCTTCTGCCATCATTTTGGTTGCCATCTTGGTTGTTACACTGCCGCTATTGTCGATTCTACTGCGGCAGGTGTAGGGACGCTATGCTAAGGTTGCATCTAGTATTTCCTAGACTGTCACTACTGTGACAGCTTCATCATAGAGGTTTAGGTGATCCTGGCAACCTAACATGCAAATAGCATAGCGAACGGCCCTCAAGAGGGTTTAGCCACGCATGAGATTTGACAATGTAAGACATGTTTAACATAGCGTAGCGCAAATCATTTTGTATGGTAGGATATTTGTTGAAAAGACTATAGTGTATTAAATTTTTTCCTATTTAAAGTCTGTATTTAAAATGTTTTGCTATGCTAAGTTGGTGTGTTGTAAAACCTTTAGATCAATGCATCAGTAATATCATGTTGCTACACTATTGATTTGGTGGTTTTGTTGATGAATCTGCCTTAGTTGTAAATCTGTTCTATTGCTACACTACGCTACATGCAAAGAGAGAGTTTTGCTACGCTATTTGCTACCGGGGGTTTATGCTACGCTACATGCAAAGAAAGAGTTACACTACGCTATTCACAAATGGCTAATTTTGCTACATTACATGCAACCTCCACTCGAATATAATGCTAACATTTGTCATTTTGTTATGCAGGGTGATGTTAAAACCCATTGTGATTTTCCTGGAGATTGTAGGGATTTAGTGTTGCCTAGGTGAACCAGTGGCCAATGTTTCTCCACCCCATGCATGTGTGGGGTGGTAGGCAATCTAGTTCCAGGAAGGTGCATGGGACTTCCTACAATTCCTCCTCCAACACTTTAGTGTGATCGTTTGGTCACACTTATCAGTGAAGGTAGCAGCCGTAATTATAGAAACCCTATTGCCTAGGGCAAATTGGGGTATTCTAAAATTTCTAACCAATGGGGCAATCGAGGGCGAGCAAGCAGGAGGATCCAACCAATGCCCAAAAAGTCTGAGACTCTTGAGTTAGATCTAGGAGATGCTAAAGTATAAGTGTTACCACTTATACAATACATTGTTTGTTGCTTGCCACATGGGCACCTATTTTCAGAACCCACCAAGAACTGTTTATTTTGTCGGCGGGTGAGTTCTGTAAGCGTATTCCATCATGTTATGCAATGCACGCTATGCTAGGCAATAATCTTAACAATGTATGTGCTTTTTTTGTGTTACTAGGTTTTACATCAACGAGAGTGGACTTCACGATGATACTGATACCTTAGCTTTGGCACAGATGGCCTTGTGGGAGTTTTCCTTTATTGGGAATGTGCACATCGCCGTGATAGGCCAATGCGGGGGTGAGTACAAAACCTATGCAACCTGGTACCCGTAGTTTTATAATAGGTGTAAGGAGGTTGGTTGGTTGGATGGGGATTGGGCATCCCTTAGGCCAATCACCATTGAAGACATGTTGGTGGATCTCCCACCATTCCCGTCGTCGTTTAAACTTGGTATGCTAGACCGTGAGTTCATGTTTTGCATGTTTGAGTGTTGTCTCTATTTTTTTGCTGTTTTTGTTTGTTTGTTTAACTTTTAAATTTTTTCTTTTTTGTGAATTGCTACAGTGGAAAAGAAATCCTAGGAGGTTACTGTGATTACCTCTAGGCATAACAAGGCCAACATTTATTTCAAGTATGGGGAGGTGGATGAGACCCAACGCTAGCTCTACAACGGGGCCTTGGAATCAATTGTCAACAACCTTCGAGATGCTGGGCTCATGGAGTTATTCTTGGCTGTTAACTCAAGCATCCCTACTACCGAGATGCTTGCCCTAGCTGACTCCTTTTTTGAAAGAGCAAACTGCTTCTGCACATGTATGCATGGTGTGCTAGTGGTGTTGGAGATTAATGACCAACTATTTGTGGATCTCTTCGATGTCCCTACTGATGGTCTCCCCATGGGGGAAAAGATCAAGAAGGAGGCCAACCATTAGGGGGACATTGAGGAGTGGCTAGGGGCAGAGAAGGGCCGCAAGGGGATCCATATTGAGGAGGCCAGGCTAAGAGAGGCCAAAATGGTTTACCCCATCTTTTGTGCCCATGCTTTCCCTAAGCTACTCTCCCAAGGAAAAATCATTGGGATCAAGCAAGCTTGGATAATGAGAGAGGTCATGGAAGAGGAGGCCCATTACAATTAGGCCAAGCATCTTTGCAAAGGTCTGTAGGGTAAAATGGTCAAGCTTCATAAGAAGCCTGAATCTTGTTTCAGTGTGCATCATGCCTTCTTTGTGGCCTGCCTACGGCACTTTGCCGAATTCTTGGTGGTCCGTGAGAATGGAGTCTAGGTGATGCAAAATCATAACTAGATTTCCAAATCGTGGATTTGCCAAGTCTTCCATACCACCCGATCCCAGGATGCCCTAGAAGCTATTGGGGAATCAATTTCAATGACGACCAGGGATCGAGTGGCACGCAACTTGCATAGCCAAGATAGCGTAGGAGAGGCATCCCCTGCTACTATAGGTAGCATATCATAGGGGAAATGCCTCATTGCAGAAATAATGGCAAGTAAGTTACAACGTAAGAGGTCTCACTTAGCCGAGGAGCCTCCTTGTATGGACAAACAAGGGGGGCAGAAGCTATGGTTCAAGCTTCGCAGACTACAGCCTCCCATTGGTAAATGCTTTTTTTATTTATGTGTCACCTTTTTTGTTTGGTTAATGCTTGCTACACTATGCTATGCTAGGTAGCGTAGCATCTGTTTTATGTTAGGATGTTTTTGCCTAACGTGACTATGTTTTTTTGATAGAGGAAGAAGAAGAAGAAGAAGAAGAAGGTGAAGAAGAGGTGAGGATGCCCAAAATAGGGGCAATTAATAAAGATGCGGGGGCCCTAATCATAGAGGAAAGGACCCTGGTCAAGGAAGAAGGAGCTCCTGCCACAAAGGAAAGGACTCCTGTTGATGAGGAGAATGCTCCTGATGATGAGGAGGATGCTCCTATTGATGAGGAGAATGCTCCTGATGATGAGGAGGACACTCCTACTGATGAGGAGGATGCTCCTATTGATGAGGAAGAGATGGGTGCCATAGAAAGAAGGGCCCCGATGAATAAAGAAGAGGCCCTTGTCAACTAGAAAGGGGCCTTCGTCAATGATCCCTTTGCTGAATGTATTTCAGCGCTAGAGGAGTAGATGAACGCGAAGGGCGCTGCCACAATGCTAAGTTAGCTAGAAGGAGGGGAACTACAACTTGATGCTGGTGAGTTTGACCACATTTTGATAGTATGTTGATGGGCAAACCCCCGGCTATCACCCCTGAGGGTTTTTTGGATAGGAGCTTTACACTGTCATTTGCGTTTCTCATCAGCTTTATTGTAGTCCTCTCAGTCATAACTAACATATTTTGTTGTGTAGCAGATACCAATGGGTTGAGACCCCTGATAAGTTTGCGTTTATGTAGGGGGTGGTCAACGACATGATCAACCATCTAAGGCAGATCGATCCAGAAGTGGGTGAGTGAAGTAGCTACACTAGGCTTTTTAGTTTGCTAAACTTTGCTATCCTAACTTGCTAAACTTTGCTACGCTAGCTTGCTAAACTTTGCTACGCCAACTTGCTAAACTTTGCTATGCCACTGTGACCCATGCCTTTTATGTGTGGTTGATAGCCTCTCACCTCAAGTGGGACCCAAAGCAAGTAGTTAAGGTCGATGCTGTGCTTGCATTCCCATCAAAAGTAACTGAGGTACCTCGTTGCATGTACAACGAGGTTAGTGAATGTGCGTTATACTCGGCACACTCCTTGTGGGTGTGAGGCGTACAAACGAAGACCTGTGGAAACGGGTCTAGAGGCTTGAGAAAGAGAAGGCAAGTCTAACCGCCGAGGTGGGAGACCTCCACTCTAGAAATGAGTTCGTTTTGGCTTGAGATACTAATGATGGAAGTTGGTGCATGACCATCATTGATTATGTAAGATACTTGATGACCATGTAGCGCAACAATGAGGCCACACAAGAAATAATAGAGCAATGTATGCAGATGGACTTGTTGGCCCAGAAGAACCAAGACTAGAAGGATTACAATTTAAGAGTTTATGAGTGGGGGTAGTCCTAGAAAAACCACAAGCATATGTATAAACTAGAACATGCCACCTATTGTAAACAGTATCGGGATGCTTTTGTTAAGCTATATATGCATGAAGTGTTCCTTGATGCTATTGGTGCTTCTGGGGCTTACGACAAGTTCATGCAACAAGTGACAGTCACTGAATCCCCTGAATGGAAAGTGAGTTTCCCCACAGGTGGGACCGCCACTGCCTCCTTTTCTCCAAGGCCACCTAGATGGATGGATTTTGAGAAGGAGAAGGTTGTAATAGATGCTAACTTGGGTGATAGGTATTGGGCAGACATTACTGAAGAGGAGGTCTGGCAACACCTTGGGACTGGCTTGGATCACATACCCCCTGAGACAGATGTAGGGTCATCTCGAGTTAGTGACTTTTCATGATGCAATGATTTATTTTATTCTAGTTTCTATTGTGGCTCTAACTGATAGCTTTAATTTTCTATGACATAGAATCCAGATGAAGATGCAAGGCCCTTTGAGGGTTGGAATGATGATGCAATGGAAGATGATGCAGGAGAAGATGATGCATGAAAGAAAGGGATTTTATTTGTATTATTTTTATTTTATTCTAAAAGTATATTGTAAATATTATTTGGTTAAGAATCTAAATGGAAGATGAATTACAACAAGATTCATCTTATTCTGGCTTGTGTGTTATGTATGTTATTCATTTTTATGTTTTTCTGCCTTAGTTTTAGGCCATTTCGGGCCATCCCTAGTTTTAGGTCATTTTGGACCATTGGAGATGTGGGGAAAGGAATTTTACTAGTTTTAGGCCTTAGCGGGCCATGGTGGAGATGTGGAGTAAAGAATTTTACCAGTTTTAGGCCTTTGCAGGCCGTAAAACACGCAAACGGAAGGTTTTGCTAATTTTAGGCCTTAGCAGGCCGTGGGATGATGTAAACAGAAAATTTTTCCAATTTTAGGCCTTAGCGGGCCATGGGACGATGTAAATGGATGATTTGTAAATGGTTTAAAAGAATTAGTTAGGCATTTGACATGGATGAATGAATGTGAAGCAAACAAGAAACAGATGTATAACAGGCATTAGCTAGGTAGGAAGCATTGAAGTTGCTACGCTATACAAGTAACAATCATCCTTGCAAATGCTTTCTGACCCATCATGGATTTGGTGAGATGTAAGGCTGAGAAGCTTTACTACTACATTCTTCTACATCATTGTCCTCCATTTGAAAAGGCAACTTGGCCCACGCAGTTTCGTTTTCTGAGTCGACATGTTGAACCGACTCTTTCGTCAAATAATTAGTGTCGATGGAGACAGGCGCCTTGTTCTCAGAGGTGATGACCTCCAAACCCTTCTTCATATCTACATTATTTATTGCCTGGGTTGCCACCTCGTCACCATGGATCATCACCTCCTTGCCTGCATAGGGTAGATGGATTTCCAGATGTATGGGTGAAGAGACAACCCTAAGTTGGGCTAGCCATGACCTCCCTTGGATCAGGTTAAACTTGAGCATCTCTTCCACCATGATAAATGCTGCATTCATAGGAAATTGGTCCCCTGCCACAAAGTCAATGTGGATAGTTCCTTTCACCATGACTTGTGCCCCGTTTAATAACTTCAAACATGACGTTGTCATGGGTTTGATTTGGTCTACCAAACCCAGTTTATCCACAATGGGGAATGGGATGATGTTCGTAGTAGCCCCATCATCAACATGTACTCTTCGGATCCAATGTTGGCCAACCCAAATTGTGATGAAGAGAAGTGCTATGATCACCTGACCCTTTTCAAGGTCTTCCCTAATGGAGTTGTCATAGAATGTTAATTGGGGTGGCTGTGGTTCTCCAGGCATAGAAGGAAGCATAACCAAATGAATTGCTTTCTCTTTTGCTGGCATGTTTTCATTAACTGGTATTGCCATTAACATGCAAACTAGAGCCTCACGGTGTGCAGTGGAAGTCATTATTAGGTCGTACAGGCTCAACATCATGTTCTTTTATTTTAGAGCTTGCTTAACTTGAGTAAGAGAGCCTAAAAGATCTTGTCCACCTTCCCGTTGTTTACTACCCTTCTTCTCTTCCATTTGTCCTAGGATATGAATTTCCCAAGGAGGAACAGTTTCAGGTTTGGGGTTAGATCCTTTCAGGTGAGGTGGTGATGACCATGTGCGCATAGCAGCGTTGACTTTTGGTGATGAGGCCAACATAGATGTAGAGGATGAGGGAGTAGGCTTGGAGGGGCCTGGGGTGGTACGTTTTGTTGCTGCTTCACCTATAGAATGCTCTTCTTGTTTCCTTGGATGAGAAGGTTGTGGTGTCGTATTATGCGGCGCAGGGACAGTCGAGTGGTTCGGCCCCCTGAAGATGAATGGTGTTTGTGGGGTTAGTGTGGGTGGTGGTATAGTCTTGTTTACAGAAAATGCAGGGGCAGATGTCCAAGGAGGGACATTTAGGACAAACGGTTGCTGTGACATTTTTTTAGCCGCTGTTGGTGTGGGTGCACTACGCTGAGGCACACAAACCAAAAACAGTTTCTGAGGAGGTTTGGGATTATTATCTATGCCAATGGTGTTGATAATGTAACCAATGTTATTGGTGTTAAGTGGATATGTGTAAACATGAATAGATTGATCCTTAGGGCACATAGGGTTTCTTTAATCTAGAACCAACTTTCCTTGATCAATCATTTATTGAATATCATTCTTTAATGCTAAACAGTAGTCTGTATCGTGACCACAAAGTTGATGGTAGTCACAGAACCACTCTAGCCTAAAATTCTTAGGAACAGGGGGCTCGATGGGCAAAGCCAAAGAGGGGTTCCTAAGGAGTTCATAGTACCGTTGATGCCTTTTGGTTGCCTCCTCTAACATCCACTTATGTTGAATGTACCCTGCCGCTAGCAATTGCTTCAGAAGTTTTGAAGGCTTGACTGGTAGTGAGGTGTACTTGGAGTAATCTTTACATTCTAAGTTAGGCTTATGTGGAGTGGCTGCTTTGGATGCCGACATGGAGGGTTGAGCGGAGTTGTTTGGGTTGGGTGTGGGGTTAGTTGATGCAGTGGCCACCTTCTTGTTGTTCTTGTTGTTGGGCTTGGCTTTGTTTTCCATAGTGGCCATTGTGGTTGTTGTAGCCTTACCCTTTTCTTTGTCCTTATTCATATACGTGTTCTTATATGCAACATAGGTTGGATCTTTACTTTCCTCAGCTGCATCTTAAATGCTCTTAGTCTGGGCAAAATCTTGACTAAGAGTTTGTGGAGCAAGGTAGTACAATTTGGATTTAATGAAGTCGTTCACTGCACTGTTGAAGATGGCCAGCAGATGGGCCTCCGCGATAGGCTCGTGGATTTCATTTAGGGTAGCACTCCACCACTGTATAAACTTTTGGATGTGCCATGGATTTCATTTAGGGATTAGTCATTTAGGCTCGAGAGGTCGATGTGGTCCTTGCACTAGGCTAAGTGGTCACTCGGCACCTATGGTGCCCTAAATCGAAAAAGGGACCTCAAGGTTTGAGGTACCAACAATGGTGGTTGAGGAAATAATTTCATAAAGTTGAAAATGATTTATGAGCAAGAAAAAAAAGAGATCAAGTGGCGATCAGAGGCTTTCTGTCATGCAGGGTTCCAAAGGAACTGTCGATGCGACCAGCCTGTACCACACTATGCATAAACAACCGCAAGGATGTCACGTTTATGCTGGTGAGTGATGGGGTATAGAGAGCATGTAGGACTACCTATGAGACACAAAAAGGGGCACCAAAAGGCCATCCTTCTAGCACCAAAAATTGTAGTGACTGAAAACGTTGGTGGTTGGAACACCGAGAGGTTGCCGGGTGAACAGTTTAACCTCGGATCTGTGTGAGGGTCATGCTGGATAAAATAGAAGAGGGGCATCTTGAACCATCTAGTTGATCAGATAGGGACTTAATCAATGTAACTTAACCTTACATGAACATTTTTTTAAATGCCAAATATGCGAGGTAAAATTGATAATCAATAAATGCAGGAATGAAGGAAATAATGCCAAACAGTGATAACAATAAAGAGATAGCAGAAGAAACTCAGGTAAGAAAATGCACTACCACAAGGTCGTGGGTTTGATTCTTTGCTTTGTTTGAAAGACGTATAACAAGTTATACAACACCAAAGGCACACAGAGAGTTCAAGAGTAACCAAGCTACTTATAATGTACCAACAATGCTCTTGAATGCAAACTTAAAAGCCAACAATGCAAAATGCCAACAAGCCAACTACTCTCACCAATGCCAAAGAAGCCCACAAACCAAAATGCCAACCAACTTAGCATCATTTTTTGGGGTATTTATAGGGCTAGGAGTGGGAGAAAAACATGGTTTAGGTGCCACGTGTCTTGGACCCCACAAGATGTTGATGTGCCTGTACTGCATGGATGTGCAACGCCGGTCATGAACTTACTACGCTGTGACCATGTTGTCAAAACTGGAGGTGCTGGAATCTAGTGTGCTAACAATGCATGTCTAGCATATTGAAGTAACATAGCAGCTTGCTACGCTATGCTAAGCTATGTAGCGTAGCTGTTTGCTACGCTATGCTATGCTATATAACGTAGCACAATGTAGCCACTGGTTTGAACAGGAAATTTTCTTTGGAGTCAAAAACATTTGATGGAAGCCTTGGAGTGTGTTGGATTAACCTTTGGAACATTTTATTGATTTGCATTTTTGCTACGCTATGCTACGCTACGTACCGTAGCAACTAATGTAACATGTATTTTTGTCAAAGTTGCACGGCTTCACAAGAGAAAACCTTACCTGTGGTTCAAGAGCTAACTGAGATAGATTAGTTTTTGAAGCAACAATGTTGTTAGATGCAATCCTTTTACTAAAATGTCTTGATAGAGGAGTCTTTGCATGTTTTTCCCCTTGCTACGCTATGTAGCATAGCACCCTATGTTGATTGAACTCTAACTTTTCCTTGCGCGAACATCTTGCTAAAACTTGTATTCAGACACTTGATTGATTTTTCAAAGGCTTACTACACTGCACAGTGTAGCGTAGCATAGCAGACTTCTTCAGTAGAAAAATTGCCAAACTGTTTTGCCCATCCTGAGCACCATCAACAACTCCTAACATAGTTTTTGGTTAGACTGATAGCTGGGTGAATTGTCTAGGTGGGCAAGCTGGAGAGTCCATTGGGCTTGCCAGTCTTGGAAGTAGAAAACTTTCCAGACTACATAGTCTATCTTTGGTATTTACATTTTCTTGTCCAATGATCATGAAATTACACTTGTCGATGATCATGAAATTACACTTGTTGAAGCCCTTGCCTAAATTCCAAGACCCTGATGAAGCAAGAGGGTCTCGAAATTTTATGGTGTTTCATGGGCTATGTGCATGAACACTTTGTATCCAAGCACATAATGCCTAAAAGTTTCTAAAGGAAACACCACTACCATCAATTATTTTTCTATGATGGTGTAGTTTAGTTGTGCATCCACAATGCTTTGACTAGTGTAGTGAATGCAATATGAACATTTCTTATCATCCATCTACATAAGAACAACTCCCAAGTCCAATTTGATGCATCCGTCATAACATGAAATAGTTTGGACCAGTCAGCTGCTTGTAGGATTAGAGTTTCTACAAGTTTCTCTTTTAGCCATTGGAATACTTATTTACATTCTATGGTCTAGGCAAATGGAGCATCTTTCTTTGTCAGCTCTACCAACAATTTTACAATCTTAGAGAAATTCTCTATGAATCATTGATAGCAGCTAATATGTCCAAAGAATGATCGAACATCTTTAATAGTTTTTGGTTGGTGGGTTATTCCTTGGATGACCCTTATTCTTTTGGGTTCAACCTCAATTCCTACTTATGATATTCTATGCCCTAATACAATGCCTTCCTAGACCATTAGATGACTCTTTTGCTAGTTGAGCTTGAGGTTTATCTTAATACATCATTTCAGTACTTGCTTAAGGTAGCCCAGGGCTTGCTTAAATGTAGCTCCATAAGTGGAGAAGTCATCCATGAATACTTCCACATCAGTATCAATTTGTTATTAAAAAATGCTTAGAACCAAGCATTGAAATGTAACAGGGGCATTGCATAGATTGAAATAAATCTTGCGATATGCAAAGGTTCCCCAAGGACTCATGAATGTTGTCTTGGCTTGGTCTTCAGGCATGATCTAGATTTCATTATAGCCACTATAACCATTGAGAAAACTATAGTAGTAATGCCTAGAGATTGTTTCTAACACCTGATCAACAAATTGGAAATGGAAAATGGTCCTTGAATGTTGCCATATTCAATAGCCAAAAATCGATGCAAACCCACCACTTACCACCTTTCTTTGGCACAATCTTAAGTGGACTAACCTACTCACTATCCGCAATGGGATAAATGAACCCTACATTGAGGAGTTATTTGATTTCCTCTTTGATGATATACTTTAGTTTGGGATTCAATCACCTCTATGGCTACCTCTTTGGCTTCATGGCCAAATTAGTGTAGATGCGATGTTGGTGTATCCTATGATCAATTCTTATGATTTTAGAATATGACTAGGCAAAAGTTGCTGATCATTTTTCAACCACATTCAATAGCATCTTTCTCTATTTTAGAGTAATATTTGTATTGATTATGATTGACTTTCCATTTTTTAAGAACACATATTCCATGCTAGCTGGTAGAGGTTTTAGCTCAAGGGGCTCTTGCTTGAAATTTTTAGGAATTTCCAACTCTTCCAAATAGGTATCATCATTTTCATCATCAGAGAGTTGGGATGAACTTGCTCTAGTTCATCCATGATTTTGACATATGTGAATGTCAAGCTCTTAGTTAGTTTCATGTAAAGTGTGCTAGCCTCTAAGTAAGCAGTCAACCACTAGGTGCCCTACTATTATAGTGACCAAAAACGTTGGAGGTTGGAATGAGACTTTGAGAGGTCAACGGTTGCATAGCCTTGACCCTGCTCCCACACAAGGGCTTGTGGGAAAACAGAAGTGGGGTATCTAGGATGGTCTTGTTAATTGAACTACGACTTACAAGTGTTACGATGAAATGTGTTTTAAGGTATTTATGTAGTGTTTGTGGTGCTCATGGAGGTGAACATAGTTAAAGTTGTAAGCATGAAAGCAGAGGTGTGAATGTGCAAAAAGATGTGTAAATAGTGAAAAATGAAAGTAAAATGCCAAGAATTTGTAAAAAATGTGAAACATGCACAAAATGCAAGCTAAAGAGAAGACGACACCACCCCAAATGGGGAGAGCGTAGTCAACTGTAAAGAAAAGATGAGGAGGTATGCGGTGTACAAACAGGAATAGTAGGTAGCATAGTCACAGTCTCAAGGTGTCTGACTATGAAGACTAACATCTCCCGTATGGTCTGAGCCTACCAAGTTGGCTACCATAATGTTCTATGGGCTGTGGAGATGTGCAAAGTGCTGGGTGGTATGCAACGATGTCCAGCAGTGTGCCAAAGTTTGCCAAGGTGCTGAGACTATTTGGGTGCAAAAGCACTAATGCCAAAATGCCAATGGTGTTTGAAAAGTGCCAACCTTGCTTTTGATTTGCCAACCCTTAAAATATGAAGAGTTGGGGTATTTATAGGCCTAGAGTTAGCGTGAATCGTAGATTAGGCCCCAAGTGGCAAAGGGGTAGTTGGGGACTATGCTAACCCCAACTATGCTCCCAGTGGAGTAAAATGGTGTTTTCCTGATGTGCTTCAATGGACCCTTTGAGATTACTATGTTGTCAAGACTACATGTGCGAATGTTGAAGAAACCATGATGTACTTGAAAAAATGCAAAATAGTATGGTTTTGGAGACTACGCTCTGGGACTGCACTGCACTTTTCTGAGTGGTGTCGAGCATAGATACATATTAGGGGTAAATAGGGAATCCAAATGAGACAAAACTTGTTGATCTTGATTATCAAAGAAATGTTGAAGTTGATATGTAAGCCAGTGATAAGTTCTAGAAGCTTCTGGAGGTAGTTCTAAATGACTATGCTAGCTATGATCTAAAGTGTAGCCCAAGGGGTTAGGCAAATCTAGCAAAAAGGTGAAGTTTAGTGTTGGCTACACTAGCTACGCTTTGGAGTGTAGTCCTAGTAGGGAGTGTGTAGCCCAAACACTTATAGAAGTCTTGCAAAATTGATGCCTACATGAAAACTATGCTAGCTATGCTCTAGAGCATAGCACCAAAATTTAGAACATCTACCAAACTATTTCATCCATCACATACATGCTCAGTAGCCTCTAGCCTAACACTTAGGAAAGTTTGCAAAACTAATCATCCCAAGGCTGACTATGCTCTAGAGCATAGTCCTAGTAGGGAGAGCATAGTTAGGACACTAAGAAGAATCTGTAGTTGCTGTTGATACTTAGAAAAATTTTGCAAATTTAGACTATTAATGTTAAGTATGCTAACAATGCTCTGGAGCATAGTCCCAATAGTGGGAGTTTTATTGATTCGTTTTTGTTGACATCTAGAGGAATGGATCGAGAGACGTTGACAAAGAATGCAAAACACCACAATAGGCTTGGCACCAACATCGCTCGTCAGTACCCAACTGGAGGTCACTTCACCATGCTCAAGAGTGTTAAGGGTACCAATGTGTGGAAGATAGAGAATAATAGGGAACATGTTAAGAAGATGGACTAAGGGATAGCAAGGGAGAAAAATGCAAACTATGTATGTGGTTGCAAGGTGTAACACCCGGATGGATTTTCACTAAATAATAACCCCTCATCGAAGTGTTTGTGAGGGAATCAACGTCAATGGTGCCATGATGGCTTACCCCTAAGGTTGTAAGCTCTTGTTAGAGTGCTTGTGAGAAGGTTAGTGTAGTTTCAAGGTTAGACGAATTGTGAGATTCTAGCTTTGCTAATTTTTTCTTAGGGATATGTTTTTCCCTGTTTCTTTGCTCTTTTTTTTTGAATGGTAATGTGAGCCTATCTTGGGCTCTACACACTATGAGATGCTAATGGCAAGATGCTTCCCATTAGGTGGACTATGTGCCACCTAATGGACTTTTCTTTAATGCAACCACGTCGCATCTATAGGATAGGTGTTTACTCCCTAGGATGAGTTGCGTTACATCTGCTTGTGTCTTTGACTAGTCCATAGAAACTCCCCATAGGATGAGTTGTGTTACATTTGCTATGGGTTCTACAGTTGACCGAGATAAGGTGCCATGTGCATTAGAGAGATTTGCAAGATCAATGATGCAAGGGAAGGCTATGGAATGCATGGTAAAGGAAGCAAATGTAAGTGGGATAAGGTAGGAAAAGTAGCAATGTGCACTCTTGAGTAGTTTGGCTAGCCCAACCATGCACATCAAAGAAATGTAACATCTTACTGTTGCAATGAGATGAAACTATGCAAAACGACCTACAGGGCTTCATCCTACAAACGGAACATAGAGAAAACAATCAAAACAACCACACAACATGAGATGAGAGTGAATTGCTAGATGCAAGCATGCTGCAAATGTTACAATGGCTAGACTAGTTGTAAGAGCTTGAAGAACCAATGCAGGAAAACTAGTGTAGGTGCTAGAGCAAGGAGGTTGCAAAAGCTCCAATAGCCACACTAGAAATGAGCACCCTAGGAAGGCTAGCAAAGTAGCCAAGGGCCATAGTGATGCAAGTTCTTGAGACTCCACACTAAGGATAGGAGCTTGGAAGGCCAACAAAATGATAGAAAGCTAGGATGCTGAACATGTTTCCAAACCTAGGAAATGGTGAGGGCTAGAGGATGGTAGCAAAATGGTTGGGCCATAGTACTACTGCTACTCTAGTGGGTGGTGTTGATGATGAGAGCTCCAAGCAATAATGAAATACCCAAGGATAGTAATGCTATTAGTGTGGCTTAAGGATGATACTACTAGTGATGGTGGCAAGAGCTCTGGAAGGTTAGCATAATGGCCAAGGGAATCTCTAGAGGATCATAAAAATGCCAAGGGTGGTAACGCTACAAGTGTCCTAGAGGCCTCTCTTGATGTCATGAACTCTATTCTAGAATTGCAATGTCGTGCCCCACCCTGCCCATAAGTTGTGGGTAGATAACAAAGAATTGGAAGTATTCACACTTCCTCATTTGCAGAACTGTATGTGTTAAGCTATGTGTGTTAAACTGCAAACCCAATTTAAGGTCTTGGTAGATCATGATGTGCCAGTTTAGGATCCTAGTAGACCATGGGCCCAGTTTAGGGTCTTGGCAAATCATAATGTGCTAGTTTATAGTCCTAGCAGACTGGTGTGTGCTAGTTTAATGTTGTAGCAAATAGTGGATGTTGTGCCAATTTAACGTCATGACATAAGAATGAGCTATGCTAGTTTAAGTGTCATGACAAAAAAATGCTATGGATGTTAATTTTAGCATCATGGACCAAGGATGATTTGTGCTAGTTTATAGTTATAGCAGGCTATCTATGCCATTTTACTATCATAGTAGACTATTTATGCCAGTTTATAATCATAGTGAACTATCTATGCTAGTGTATAGTCATAGAAAACTCTTTGTGCTAGTTTATAGTCATAGCAGACTCTTGCTTACCTTGCTTTTTCATTGATGTAGCATTGCATGTCAGGCATAGTATGACTTTAGTTACAAGTGGTTTACCAAATTGGTGAATTTATTGTTGTCATTGTCAACAAGCTTGAATGCTCAATTGCCATAGGCCTTAGTGACCAAGAAAGGCCCTTTCTAGTTGGAAAAGAATTTGTTTGTGGGTTCGTGAATGACCTTGAGGACTAGGTCCCCCTCCTTGATCTGGCATTGGATCTAATTATGATGGTGTTTCTGCCATTGCATTTGTTGGTACCAGTCGATTTGATTGAGTGTCTGCATGCACTCTTCCTCTATTAAGTGGAGGTCTATGGTTCTCAACTTGTCATTTTAAGCCTCATCGATGAAGCTTGAGAGGATTACATGGAGTGACTGGACCTACAATTCAAGAGGCAAAATGGCTTCAGATCCATAAACCAAGTTGTATGGAATCTTACCTAGTGTAGTTCTTCATGCCATGTGATAGGCCCAGAGTGCATAGATCAGTTGCTCATGCCATTGTTGTTTGCTATTACAAAGAATCTTCCCTAGAAGATTGATGATGACTTTGTTTATGGCCTCTGCTTGGCCATTTACCTACGAGTAGCGGGGTGAAGAAAAGGAATGTTTAATTCCAAAGTGCTCACAAAAGGATTTAGTGTCAGCACTATTAAACTGTGGCCCATTGTTAGTGACTATACTCATGGATAGACCAAAATGGGATACTATGTTGTTAGGTATGAATTTCCAAACCTACTATGATGTTGTCCTCCTAAGGGGAATATCTTTGACCCACTTTGTGAAATACTCAGTGGTGATTATGATGAAGTTATGCCCCATGGAGGACATAGGGGTTATCAATGTTATGATGTCCAACCCCCAGCATTGGAATGGCCATGTGATTTGCATTGTTTACAGCTCAATAGGTGGCATGTGCATGAGGTTACCATGTCATTGACACGTGTCACACATTTTAACCTTGAAGACACAATCACACTCCATGTAAGGCCAATAGTAGCCTAAGAATCTTATTTTTACCACGATTGCCCTAGGTCCTATGTGGCCTTTATAGAGTCCCTTATGGGCTTGTTCCATGATCGTCAATGCCTCGTTATCACTAATGCATGTTGATAGTATGCCATCATAGGATCATTAACATAATGTCTTATCTCCTATAATGACGTACTACAACGATGAATTTTGCACTGCATCTTTTTGAGCAGTGGTTAGATGTTGCGGAGGTTTACCTCATAGAAGGTATGACTTGATATCATCATACCACTCTATTATGTGGGTTGTGCTTACTGTGGCTATGGATGTAATTTTTGTTGTTTATGTGATAAACATAGTGCAAGTGGCCACTATGGTGGGAAATGCACAAAACATTTCTAGGACAATGCTTAAGGCTAATGTAGCTAATGCATCGACATACTATACATCAGCAATTGCAAATTGCTTGAGAAAGTGCTTTGCTAGGTCATAGTAAGGTTTCAAGTGCTAATCTTTGCAAGCATAAACCTCTATGACTTAGTTGATGACTAGCTAAGAATCACCTCAAATTGCTAGGTGTTATATTCCTAGGTCACAAGCTACTAAGATTCCTCGGAGGAGACCTTCATACTACGCTATGTTGTTAGTACACGGAAATGCAAAATGATATGAGAAGGATCAAATCTCCTTAGAGGGGAACATGATTATGGCAGCGACACTACTCCCTTGGGAGGTTGAAGCACCATCAAAGTGCAGAAGTATCTCAAAGTTATTAGGCACTTTTCTTATGCTAGTGACATGCTTGTTTGAAAATTCTAGATCTATTGTTGCTTGGTCATTAACCAGGGAAGTGGTAAGTTATGCGACTATTGCTTGACCCTTTGTCAATGCATGTGCAATGTAATGCAAGTTAAAACTCCACAGTTATCACTTTCCAACATGTAATGTGACTACTCTTGTAAATGTTCATTGTAATGGCTTGAAGTACATTGCTCTTGTAGATGATGTTTACCTAGCTATGGAAAAGATAATGCCTCCATTTCTTAAGTGCAAAGACTAAGGTGAGGTAAGTCTTTTCCACATCATTGTATTTTTTTTCATAGGCAACTAATGCATGGCCTAGGTAGTACATAGAGTCCTATGTACCATCGTTCTACTTTTGGTAAAGTAGAAAAATGATGGACGCATCTAAGGTAGCAAGGTAGATGTAAAATGGTTTATCTCCTTGCAGAGGGTAGACAGTTGGAAGTTGAGCCAGCTCTTGTTTGAGGTTGTCAAATGCCTCTTGGCATTGAGGTGTCCACTCAAAGTGGATCCCCTTTTTGAGCAAGTGTTGTAGTGGCTACAGCTTGTTAGTCAACAATGCGATAAAATGTCATATGAATTGCAATCTACCCTGTAACCATCGTAGCTCCTTAAGGTTAGCTAGTGGTGCTAAGTTGATAATGGCCTTAACCTTATTAGGGTCTATGCGTATGCTTGCTTTGGATACTATGAAACCTAGCATGTGGCTTGTCTTGACATTGAAGATACATTTCTTAGGATTTAGCCTAAGTTCATGCTTTAGACAACATTTGAGCACAAGGTCTAAATAATCTACATGATTGTGTGATGTCTTGGATTTAATTGCTATATCGTCAATGTAATCATTGAGCATACCCAACAAGTAATTGCTAAAGATGTATGTCATGGCTCATTGATAAGTTGCTCATGTGTTCTTGAGTCTAAAGGGCATCATGATGTACAAAAATGTACCCCAAGGAGTCATGAAGGTAGTACTAAGCTAGTGCATTGGGTTAATGCAAATCTGGTTGTACCCCAAGAACCCATCCATGAAGGACAACAAGGCATGGCCAACCATATTATTGAGCAATTAATCAATACTAGGCAATGGGAAGTTATCTTTAATGGTCACCTTGTTGAGGTCTTGGATGTCTATGAAAATGCATATACTCCCATTTTTCTTAGGTACAATAATGATGTTAGAGACCTAGTCAACATAATCAATAGCCTGGATAAAACTAGCTTTGTAAAGCTTGGTGATTTCATCGCAGATTGACAATGCCACCTTAGGCCTAACCTTAAGGGCTTTTTGTTTAATTGGTTTTATTATGGGATTGAGAATTATGTTGTGTTGCACTATGTGAGGATCTAGGCCTAGCATGTCTTCATAAGATCATGCGAATTTCTTGATGTTATTGTTAAGCACTCTTGTAATGCTTTGGACATGTTGAGGCTCTAACAAAGCACTAAGTTTCAATGTTTTTACCTTGCCCTTGGATTTTGCTATAGGGACTTCAACAAGGGGATCCTTAATGACATCACCTGCCTCTAGATCTAAAGCTTTAACTAGATGGTCTAGTTAGCCTAGCGATGCCTCTAGAGATGTTATGTATTCATCATAGGCTATAGGCTCAAGGTCTAGGAATTGAGGATCGATGCATCACATGAGATCACCATGGGGCTTGGTAAGGACCAAAGGTGAATGAATATGCTCATATGTAGACATGTTGTGAATCTTGAAATGATCCTACAAAAGCAACTAGAAAAATGTCAAGACGCACCTGTCTTAATAAGAGCAATATGCATAGTTAAAATAAAACAATACAAATAAATTTTCCTAAGTGTAAAAATGTGGTTTCAAATGCAAGGGATGTGTAGATTGGTTTTGGGCCTTGGTGAGCCATGAGGTTGCTAGTTTAAGGTCTTAGCAGACTACAAAACACCAGTTTAAGGTCTTGGCAGACCATTGGATGCCAGTTCAACATCATAGAAAATGATTATGTGCTAATTTAATGTTTTAGCAAATAGTTATGTGCCAATTTAATGTTTTAGCGAATGGTTAGACATGCCAAATGCATCGTACTGGATTAGACAACAAAAAAAAAAATTAAAATTTTCTAAGTCTGAAGACTACCAAGAAAATGAAAATTTTTTCTACCTCTAGAGACTATGCTCAACACTACTAAGTGTAGCAATGGATAGGTAAAAATTTAAGTGGTCCCCAGGGGTATAAAATTCCATTATATCATTGGTAAATTTTTCATTATTAAAAGGTAAAATCAAACTTTCAAAGCATAGCGTGGTTGTAAGAGCATAGTTTGCCAACAATGTCACATGAACATGGATGCTAGCAGCCTAGCCTAACTAATATGGAGGAGGGATAGCAAGTCTTAGAGTGCCTACCATGGGCACATGTGGAGGAGAGGAGGGCACTATTGACTACTAGGTACGTTGCTACACTTGCCTCTTTTGCATTGCTTTTTGTCCCCTTTGGGTTTTCACACTTAGGAATTTTTGGGGTTTTGGGGTTTTATTGGCCTACTATGGTAGGGATCATCATTGTCATGGCCATTGTGGCCAGCACGATAGGGAAGGAAACTTGCATGATGTAGAGGGTTTTTTGGTTTGTTTATTTTCTCTTTCTAAAGGTTTTGACAAGTTTTTTGGTGTAGGGTGTGGGTGCTCAACCGTGGCCATGGCTATTGTGACAGTGGGCACAACCATGGGGGATAAGGGTCGTAGGCTCATGCACGTGGGTAGGGCAGGGGGTTTATTAAGCATGGGGGGTGTAGAAACATGGCATAGGGGTAAAGGTTTTTTGTTGCAATTTGAAGGCAAGGGTTTGCATTGTGGTAACCATGGCTACCGTAGTAGTCAATGTGGCTACCAAGAACGGGTTTGAGGGTAATAGAGCAAGACAAGGAGTTCAGGTTGTAATAGTCGCAGTGACTATGATGGTGGGAATAGCCATAGGAATGATTAGGTCAATAGATCTAGGTGTTGGCAATAGCCCTAGGACTACTGCCTACAAAGCCAAAGCTCAACAAGCCACCACCACAGTTTCTCTATGTGCCCCCCACTTTTTTGTTGTTTACCATGCGCAAGGTAGAGGCGGTAATGCTTGCAGCTACCATAGGCAGTTATCATGAGGTAGGGGTGCTGCTAAGAACCACTATGGTTACTATTTTTAGGCATTTATGTGGGGTCTAAGGCTACAATGAAGGCCAATTGGTAGGCCGTGGTGCAGAGAAGTGGCGGTGATGGGTTGCCCTCTATGTAGTAGGGGCAAGGGTTTGAGAGTTGTCACTGCTTGTGAAGCAGAGTGCACAATGGGGGCCATGGTAAAGCATGGGATAGGGTAGTGCCATGAGGCATGGTGATGCAGCCATTGTGATAGGGGCCATGATGGTAGAAGACATAGGGACACGATGTAGGTAGTTGATTTTGGAAAAAAATCATCATTTTGGGGCTCTGATCCCAAGGAGCGTAGCCAACAATCGAGATTGTTTCTTTGAGAAATTTTATTTTGTTTTATAGGGTTACACTCCCCAAGAGCATAGTCGATAGTTAAATTTTTTTTGAAAATTCTTTGAATTTTTGGGGGCTACGTTCATTGTTAATGTAGCCCAAAGTTAGTGTAGCTCGGAGTTAGAGTTTTTTGTGACTGCTCCAAACTACACTACCCAGAATTAGAAAAATTTGAAAAAATTTGCTGAATGTAAAAATGCCAACAATGTTAAGGGTGTGATAATGTCCAACTTATGAATCGAAACAATGCTGGATTGCTAAAATGTGCAAGCTTAGACAATGCAAAATGTTCCAACATACAAAACTAAATGCTAACACTATGCTAAACATGTTGTACCCTAGTGAGTACTAGGCACATCAAATGTATATGTTGACATCTTATACTAGTGGGGCCTAGGGGATCCTAGGATATTTTTCTTAAGTTATGCTATGTTATGTTAATTTTTGCTAAATATGAACTAATGAATTTTTGTCAAAATGCATCCATTATATACTAACACTGCATTCATTTTTTGCCTTGTAGTTGCAAAGGTTCATGTCCAATGAACCCATGACTAATGATGGACAAGTAGGTGGTTTAAGGTGAGGCCTTAGGGGTACTCATCCCCTAGCTAGGATCTGGGGCATGCTAGAGTTCTCTTCTTATAATAAGGGAAAAACCTTCTTTGTTACTATGCATGTACATACCATGTTCTAGAATCCACCTAGAACTGTAACTATGACGGAAGTGAAGTATTCATGTTTTTGTATTATGTTCCATTACTATTGGCCATGCTAGATTTGCTAACTACTAATTACTCATGTTTGATGCTAGTTTTAAAGTTCATGATGAGGGGCTCCATGAAGAACTTGGGGCTCTTGCCTTAACCTGCACTACCCTAGAGGTGTTCTCCTCTAGTTCAAACTTTTGAGAGGTTGTGATTGAGAAGGTGGGAGACGACTTAAAGAGCTATCCTACAAGGTACCCAAAGGCATTTGAGCAGTGCAAGACCTATGATTGGCTCAATGAGGGATGGACTAGTGGCAAGCCCAACTTTGAGGAGCAAGTTGTGCCACCACCTCCATTGAGTACACTGTTTGTTCTATGTAAGCAATTGTTATTTAGCTTGGCTTTTATGCTTACTCACATGCATGTGTTGATTCACCCTTGCATGATGCTAATGTTGTGTTTGCCTATGTTACAACTGTAGTTGCTTTAGGAGAGATGATAGTGGTCACCACTGGCTGCAACAAGGTAACCCTCATTATGAAGTATGATGATGTGGAGGGGGCACAACATAGGTTGTGCCATAAGGCCTCAAATGCATTAACCAATCAGTTGTCACGTGTTGGATTGATGAACCTCTTCTTGGCCCTTAGCCTAAGCACTCTAGTGGTTGAGATGGTTACCATTATTGACTCCTTCAGAAATGACGCTTGTCGCTTTGTCACCCGCATGCATGAAGAGACGGTGGTCCTGGACCTCAGTGATGCCTTCTCTATGAACTTCTTTGGCCTCCCCTCTAAAGGCCCATTAGACATTCACAAGGCCAACAGAGAGGTAGACCACAAAGAAGAGATTGAGTGGTTGGGAGCCACTCAATCTTACAAAGGCATCATGGTTAAGAAAGTGCATGTGCCTAAGGTCTAAGAGCTCTACCTTCTTTTCTGTATCCATTTATTTTTGAACCTACTCTCCCAAGGAAAAATCCTTAAGGTAGAGCAAGCACAAGTGATGAGAGAGGTTCTGAAGGAGGGCACCAGAGTTAACTAGGCCTCCTTCATCATCGTCGGACTACAAGTAAAGATTACTAGGCTTTGCTACAACATGCAAGTGAGGTCTCATGTCCACTTCACATTCTTCACAGCGTATTTGTGAAGGTTCATGGAGTTCTTGGTGATCCGGGATAGTAGGCATTGGGTTGTGCAAGATTGCAAACAACTATCCAAGCCTTGGGTTAGGTACTTATTTGTAACTACTTGTATGCAGGACCCCCTAGAGGGGATTGATGAGTTGTACTTAGTTATGATGAAGGATCATTTGAGGAGGTCATGGTCATACTATTCTCATAATAGCATAGATGAGTACCCCCTAATGGTCATTAGGATGCGAGCAAGGCCAACTAGTACATTGCAGAGATGGTGGGGCCTTCCAAGATGAAACTCAATAGGCCACATCTAGTAGAGGAGGCTACCCCTATGGTTACATAGGAGGGCATAAAAAAGATTTGCCTTAAGATACCCACCTTCTACTTAGTGGTTGTAGGTTTGTGGACTTATATTGGATGTATTTTTTAATATTTTTTTTTCATATGTATAAGTTTTATGTTTTCCTACTATGTTATCTTAATTCTACTATGCTACATTTGTGAGTTAGATAAGAGGGCTGCTAAAGAAGTAGCAGCAACGACAATAGCAGAGATGGCTCCTCCCCAAGTTGAAGAGGAGGAAGCATGCAGAGAGGAGCTACCCAAGGTCACAAAGACCTTCCAATAGTTTAATGTAGAGGGGCTATTCCACCTTGAGGGTGATTTTACTAGCCTCTTCGATAATGTGTAGCCGAGAGATCCTCCTGCACTGACACTTGAGGGCTTACTAGGTGAGTGCTTTAAATTGCCATTTGTTTTACTCTTTGCTCTTTGTGTTTTTGGCTATTTAACTATTGCTAAGTATTGTGTTGCACTGAATTATAGTCTTAGATGTCCTTGCTAGTGATCCATTGTCGATGCCTACCCACCACATGAAGCCATGGCTAGAGATGCCAAATAAATTTTCCTTCATGGAAGGCATTGTAGATGATATAGTGGACCACATACAACAGGCATATCCCAAGCTTGGTATGTATGTTGTTTTTTTGCTTCAACTGCTTTACTAGTTTCATGCTTATTCTATGGCTAATGTTGATTTGCTTATTATATGCCAACAAGTTGTAAGCTCCATTGCGATTTGAACTAGGTGGCCAAGGTGAATTCCATCCTTCAATACCCTCCTGAAGTGGATTAAGTGCCTTGTCATGTGTATGAGGTAGTTAGCAAGTACATGATTTCCAGTGCAAAGGTATTATGGACCTGAAAGCACTTGAATGAGTACCTATGGAAACACATGCATTAATTTCAGGATACTATGACAAGCTAGAACAAGAAGATTAGGGACATTTAGTCTCATTATGATTTCTTATCAACTCAAGAACAAGAAGATAGTACCTGGAAGACCATAGAGATCGATTATGCCAGGTACTGGTTGATGATCCAGGGCAAAAATGAGGTCACCCAAGAGATTATTGAGTAGAGATTTTATATGGATCTACTCGGGCAAAAGAGCTAGGGGTGGAAGAGTTTCAGCACTAAGGTGTGTAAGTGGGGGCACATGCACAAGGACTACATGCACCACTACAAGCGTGATGAGACGCATATTTGCAGAAACTCAAAGAAAAGTCCATCAAAGCTTGCTACCTTGAGTTATTTGTTTAGGCAATTGACGAGAGGTGGGCCTTTGAGCTATTCACTTAGTACATAGTGTTAGTGGGTCCCTGGAGTGAAATATTACAATGCATTTAGGGGAAACATCTACCATCACCTTGGCAATGTAGCTACCCACATGGACCATCGTGGATGAGAAAAATGAAACACCACAAAATTTTAGGTCTCGGCATCTCGACTACAGATTTTTCTAAGTGTAAGAGTGATGGCACTTTTTGCACCCTACTACGCTATGTAGCGTAGCGCTACAGTGTAGCATAGCACTATAGTGCGTATCGTAGTGCTACAGTGTAACAACCTATTACGCTGCGTAGCATAGTCTTAGAATGGTGGCACTTTCTAGACCTTGCTACACTATGTAGTGTAGTGTAGCCTAGCACAACACCAACTCCCAGATTTGCAAGATTTTTCTAAGTGTCAAAACAATGGCACTTTCTGCACCTTGCTACACTATGTAGCATTGTGCAACATAGTGCTACAGTGCACAGCGTAGCGCTACAGTGCAATACTCGACACTACAGTGTGTAGCGTAGTGCTACAGTGCAATACTCAGTGCTATGGTACAGTGTAACGCTACAATGTAATGTCCACTGCACTGCCACGTGGCATCTGATCTGCATTTTGGGCTAACCCTAGCCCTATAAAAACCTCTATACCCTCTTTTGAAAGGATGAGGAGAGAAAAAAAAGGGGGAAGCTTCAATTTCTTTACCGACAAGGCAGTTGGCATTTCCATTTAGGCATTTGACATTTTGACATCTTGGCACCTAGCTCGATGGGCGAATGAGACCCAGAGCATACCACACTGACCCAGTAGGCACAGTTTATCATAGTGAGCACCAAATTTCATAGCCCTATACCACCAAGGCTATGATTGTGTTCCTACTGTGCCTATTGTACACTCTGTATACCTATACCCCTTTGCTGGGGTAGTGCATCTTTCTATTCGAACTCTCTTTCTGTCTGATTACAACATTTTTTTGCATTATTAAACACTTAATCATGTCCACTATCTTGTTATGCTCTTTAGCATGTTTCTACTGCTGTGCACATTATGTTTTCTTTTATTCTACCACCAGGTGTTCCTTTTAAAATCATTATTTACAAAAAGGGTTATTGTACATTAGTTAAGTTCATGTCTGATCGACTAGACTGTTTAGGGCACTCTAAATCCATTTTCTCTAGCACAGCCCTTACGCGGATTCGAGGTTAGGCTGTGCGCCTGAAGACCTCTAGGTGTTTCCAACCATCGATGTTTTCTGTCGCTACAGTTTTTGATTCTAGAAGGAGGGCCTGAACCATTTTTTTCTACATTTTTGATGAGCACTTGGTCAAAACTCTAGATGTTCTAGAAGGCATAACAAATTCTCAAAGCATAGCAAGCTCTAGCATAGCGAGTGTAGCACCAGAGTGGGCCATTTTTAGCAGTTTTTACACTTGGCATTTTTTCTACATTTTCATACTTACCATTTTTTTCTACATTTTTACACTTAGCCCTTTTTCTGCTACTGGCAGATTTAGTCATTTTTTTCTTTGTAGTTTTTAGAGTTGGCCATTTTCTGTAGATAGCAACTCTCACAACCTGATCTATGAATATGAATCCAGATCAACCTTCCACGTTGGTGTCTAACACATTTGATATCACAATCCAGCCAAAGCATGCTGCATTAATCCATGAACAATACAATTTCATTTGTGCCAAAATCCAAGCAAGACTACTAGTGGATTACCTCGATTTAGAGGCAAAATAGGACTACGAACGAGTCCACCAGAACGGATGGGAGTACAACCCCTCCTTATTTGACATAATCCCACTCACAGAGCCCTACCACTAGTTGTTGTCCCAACTCATTCGTGAAAACAAGCATGATGCAAGGACAACCTACGAGGAAGCCTCACAAAAGGAGGAAGATGAGTTTGAGGCCCGCTCCGAGCATGAGAGCCCCCTCCACACTATCTTCCAACAACCACTCCTTATTACAACCCCTTGATTTGGTCCACCCATCCCCTCTGAGATAGTGACCATGCCAATTCAGCCTTCCCCACAAGCAACTAATGCATTTTCTTATCACTATGCTCATGCAGGGGTCACCTTCCAACCCCAAACAACTCAAGCATCCTACATCCTGCCTGTCTCATCGATGTTTGCAGTATCCATCCAATCCACCCATGTGTGACCCACTCCAATCACCACACCCATCACTCAGCCATTACATCAGCAACCATTCGTTACTATGTTAAACTGGCAACACCCGTCCGCTACGATGTTAAACTGGTAGACTCCACGACCAACAATTCTACCCTATGTTATGCAACCAACCCAAGCCCATCCAATGTAATCGGCTGGCACATCTCCAAGCTTGGATCAGGCATTCCAGCTAATCCAAAGCTTGACAAAGGAGATCAACAAACTTAAGGCTACCTTCTCTGACACCATCAAGGTGGTGGACTTCTATCAAGATGATCCCATAAGTCCTACGGTACCATCCCTAACTCTTCCAACTGGGGCCCAATTGCCTCAATTTACCAAGTACAATGGAGAAGGAGATCCCAATGCACACTTGGCCACATTTTGATCTGAATGCCTACTCTTTTAAGCTTGGCCACACACCATCATGCACGTGTTCCTCATGTCACTCACTATCCAGTCCTTGGACTGGTATCGTGCACTACCCAAGACCTTAATCTCCTCTTTGGAGGATCTCATAACCAAGTTTGTGACATGCTTCAGGTACAACCTAAAGCCTGAAGCAACCCTTGACCAACTTATGCAAGTTAAACAGGGGCCTCTAGAGCCCATGCCAAAATTCCTCCAACGTTGGAATGCTACAGTGAGTGAAATGCATGAACCCCTAGAAGAGGCGCATCTACTAGCCATCTTCAAAGGTGCAGTAAATGACTTTATTAAGTCCAAACTATAATATCTAGCCCCAAAGTCTCTTAGCCAAGACTTTGCCCAAGAAAAAAGCATAGAGGAAGCAGTGCAAGCTAGTAATGATCTAGTCTATGCAGCCTACAGAAACCAACATGCTTGCAAGAAAAACACCATAATGATAATAGTGGCCATAACCACAAAAGCAAATAACTGGGGCCCAACAGCTAAGCAGCCCAAAGCTCCAACTAACAAAATTGCCAATTCTAGCACCAATTCACCTACATTGACAAGGGCTACCCCAAGATCCAAATTTTAGCATAAGGATCACTCAAAGTATACACCACTGCTGGTGCAACCCTCTAAACTACTAGAGCAACTCTTGAAAGCTGGGCAATTACCTGCCAAAAACATTATAAGTACTGCGAACTACTAAGGAACCCCACTTTAGTAGTACCAACGAGCCCCTAGTTCCACAACACTTCAAGGTAGACCAATACTTTCATTACCACCAATTGGCTGGTCACAGTACAGACAGCTATTGTGCTTTGCAGGATGACCTGCAGAGAATGATAGAACATGGCCAACTGGTGATTAACACGGTGAGTAAATCCAACATAGATGATGCCTCCTATGCCATAAATTCCATTAGCATAGGTGGTAAGTATAAACCTATGCAAACTTTTGTGATCTGTGTGCCTCCTAGCAAGGCAAGGATTCCCTCAACCTCCATAAACAAGAGGCCTCCCTTTGTTATCAAAGTTCAACCTCAGGCACCCACAACACTCTTTGTGGTCTAAGTTCCACAGCCATCGTCCACTAAGACGTTAAACTGGCATGATGCAACAACAACTGCTAAACAACCTTTCGTCATCAAGGTGCCACAACGAGTTGGTCACACAAAAACTTCTAAAATAACTCCTAAGCCACCCTTTATCATAAGGGTGCCACAACATGTTGGCCCCTCACCTACCCAAAGCCCAATAGTGGGAAACATCTCGATCCCTCCTCCTTCAAGGGTTGACCCCACTAGCAACGTAGGTAGATCCACCAAATGGCAATGCAAGAGGACAAATGAGCACCTCACAACCCCCATGGCTAAAGCAAAGGCCACAACCAGCAAACAACAACTGAACATTGGGGCCCCTACCCCCAAGTAGGCCAAGAAAATCAAGCTTAAGTCCCATCCACGAGAGATTTGTCTCTCAAGCCACATGGAGAAAGTCAAAGCCAACACAATAGCCAATGACAAGGACTTTGTAGCTGCATTAACCCAGGTAAAACAAGCACTCAAGCAAAAGAACACAACATTGAGCTTATACGACCTAGTCATGACTTCATCTACTCACTACCAAGCATTGACCAAGATCTTGGCCTCCATTCTTGTTATGGAGGGCATCCCTACAAATGACGCATCCATACGTGCAACGATGTTGCCCCCTACATCACAAGAATTGAGTTCAACATCCTTAGTATTCTATGATAATGCAGTTAAAGTCAACCTCGAACAAGGGGAAGTTACTATAGCTCCCTTGTCAATTAGCGTACGTGTTGGGCAGTGCACAATCTATAGAGTGCATGTCTATGCTGGCGTAGCAACAAACATAGTCTTGTACTCTGTCATCGATAAGCTAGACTTGGTAGATGAAATCAAGCCAGCCAAAACCACGTGTCTAAAATCCTTCAATGGATCACATGTCATAGTCAGGGGTACAATCAACTTAGCCTTTGTGGTAGGAGAGCAATTCCCCACTAGTGCAGATTTCACTGTCATAGAGGAGATGCTAGGTTTCAACATGATTCTAGGTAGGCCTTGGCTAGTCCAACTAAGGTCATCTCCTCTCCCATCCACCAAGAAATCCACCTTCCATATGAAGGTGGTCAAGTTATCATCCATGGTGATAACGCTCCCTCTTCGACTATCCACGACATAGACATGGCGCAAGTTTTAGAAGAAGAGTTTCTTGGTGGTACACCTATAACAACCAATGCAGCACCTAAGGCTAACACACTCGAACAAGTGGTTGAAGCCAATAGCTTCCAAGAGGATCCTAAGCCTTGCACACTTCCTAATCCATGCTTGGTTAGGAAGCAACTACATGATCAATACTTTTCCTTGGCCAAAAATATGGGTGCCTACCTACCCTTTGCCTTCACTTGCCATGCATTTTTGACTTTTATTTACATTGCAGTAGCCTATGCATTTACATTTTTCCCTCTCACTTAGATCACACATTTTTCTTTGTTTACACACTCATCAACTTAGTTTACACATTGCATTTGAAAAACATAAAACATAAAGCTACAAAACACATGGCCTGGAACTGCCTAAAACTATCACTTTTTGCATTACTTTTCTTTCATTCATACATTTTAACTCTATTTACGATAGGTGTTTCTTGATGTTGTTTTCTTTCTAGTTGATTTTTACAAGATCTTGTAGGCACATAGCATGACTACGCGTGTAGCATCGCACCTTATATAAGCAAGGTAAGCACTAGTTTGCTATGACTATAAACTGGCACAGACAGTCTGCTATGACTATAAACTGGCACAGACAGTCTGCTATCACTATAAACTAGCATAGCTCATACTTGGGTCATGATGTTAAACTGGCATAACATCAACTATCCGTGACGACATTAAACTAGCATCCAACAGTCTGCTAGGACTATAAACTAGCACATCACTGTCTGCCAGGACCTTAAACTGGGTTCACAGTCTACCAGGACTTTAAACCAGCATGTAGCTAATTTGATCCTAACACTTGCCATCGCCTTGGGAGTACTCACAACATCATTGCCTCCCACCATTCTGGTGATTCTTTTGGAGCACTTGCCATTAGTGCAACATTCAGAATACTTGCAACATCATCACCCTGGCACTTTCATCGACTTCCCGAGCACTTGTGACTGGCATAGCTTTCAACACATTTGCAGTGTCTTCATAGTTTTTCACCTGCAGCATCTTCAAATCTGGCATTTGCACTTGCATTTTATGTTTTATGGTTTTCTTGTCCTCTCTGAGTTGTGTTTGCAGGACGAAGCCTTGGAGGTAGTCGTGCAAAGGTGCATCTCATCGCAGCGGAAAGTCACCACATTGCTTTGATGTGCATGATGGGTCTAGTTGAGCCACTCAAGAGTGCACATCCCCCTCATCCCTATTACAACCTATGCACATCCATTTCTTCATCCCAATATCCTCTCATCCTCCCCATACTCATGATTTCACACTCCTCGAATGCATATGCACTGTGATACACATGGCATTCCCTTCATATCAACTATAGAACCCATGGTTGATGTAACACAATTCATCCTATGGGGTGCCTCTGTTGTGTGGTAAAGGCCTAAGAGGATGTAACATGAATCATCTCTGGGAAGAAACATCTATCCTATAGATGGAATGTGATGCGTCAAAACAACGCCCATCTTCTCAATGGCCAACTTGCAACTAACATTCAGTAGTAAGCTGAACCTAAAGAAGGTTTGTCCCAAAAAAAATGGCTGCAGCTTCGCAATTAGCCCATCTTTGGATCAACTTTGACCCTCCCATGAGTAATTTGATGAAAGGTCAACATTTCAGGGGAAAACCACATTATGCCATGGTCACCATCAACAGTGCTGAATTTGCATCTTACATCATGATCCACTGTTTGCATTTCGTTTCCACCATTTAAATTTCATCTCCCTAGCATTGGCTATACCCATAACACTCTTGAGCAAGGTAAAATGACATCCGATCTTATGTTGAAAAATGACGTTGGTGACATGTTTGCTATGGTGTTTTGTAATTCTTTGTCGATGTCTTTCAGGCCACTCCTCCAGACGTTAACAAAGAGGGGCCATTGAAACACCACAAAATTTTGGGTCTCAGCATCTCGACTACATATTTTTCTAAGTGTTAGAGCGATCCCACTTTCTACACCCTACTACGCTATGTAGCATAGTGCTACAGTGTGTTGCGTAGTGCTACAGTGTAACACCCTACTACGCTATGTAGTGTAGCGCTATAGTGCATAGCATAGCACTACAGTGTAACAGCATAGTGCAAGATTTTTCTGAGTGTCAGAACGATGACACTTTCTAGACCTTGCTATGCTATGTAGCATAGTGTAGCATAGCACAACACCAACTGCTAGATTTGCAAGATTTTTCAAAGTGTCAAAACGATGGCACTTTCTGCACCTTGCTACGCTATGTAGCGTAGTGCTATAGTGTGCAGCGTAGCGCTACAGTGTGTAGCGTAGTGCTATAGTGCAATACTTGATGCTACAATGCGTAGCATAGCGCTATAGTGCAGCGTAGTACTACAATGCAATAACTGACGCTACAATGCGTAGAGTAGCGCTATAGTGCAGCATAGCACTATAGTGTAATACCCAGTGCTACAGTATAGTGTAACGCTATAGTGTGTAGCGTAGCGCTATAGTGTAATGCCCACCGCACTGCCATGTGGTACCTGATCCACATTTTGGGCTAACCCTAGCCCTATAAATACCTCTACATCCTCTTTTAAAAGGAGGAGAGAAAGAAAAGGGGGGGAAGCTTCAATTTTTTTATCGGCAAGGCAGTTGGCATTTACATTTAGGCATTTGGAATTTTGGCATCTTGGCACCTAGCTCCATGGGTGAACAAGACCTAGAGCATACCACACTAACCTAGTAGGCATAGTTTATCATAGTGAGCACCAGATTTCATAGCCCTACACCACTGAGGCTATGATTGTGTTCCTACTATGCCTATTGTACAGTCTGTATACCTATACCCCTTTGCTAGGGCGGTGCATCTTTCTATTCAAACTCTCTTTCTGTCTGATTACAAAATTTATTTTATTTTTTTGCATTATTAAATGCTTAATCATGTCCACTGTGTTGTTATGCGCTTTAGCATGTTTCTACTACTGTGCACATTATGTTTTCTTTTATTCTACCACTAGGTGTTCCTTTTAAAATCATTGTTTGCAAAAAGGGTTATTGTACATTGGTTAAGTCCTTGTCTGATCGACTAGACCATTTAGGGCACCTTGAATCCGTTTTCTCTAGCACAGCCCTCACGTGGATTCAGGGTTAGGCTATGCACCCGAAGACCTCTCGGTGTTTCTAGCCACCGATGTTTTCTGTCACTACAAACAAGACCCTTGCTAGTGTTGACTTTGATCATGAGGACTGAACACGGCTATTAGAGGCTGAGATTCTTCAACACTTGGAGGAGGGACTTGACAGCTTCTTGCCAGACATGGTTGATGCAAGATACTCTTAGGTTTGTTTTTTATCTTATTTTAGGTCATGCGTTTTTTGTTAAGCTGTGTATTATACATTTTTTTTATATATTTTTGTTATTGTTATTATTGGTAGGCACTAGGCGATGCTATGGGTCCTAGCGGCATGATGGATGAAGAGGAGCCTCCACCCCCACCCAACGCCACTAGCTGAGCAGATCCCGATGTAGCCTTGTCACTAGGAATTTTTGTATTTTTTTGTATCTTTACATGGTGTAATGTGGATGAGCATGTCATGTAACATTATTCTTTTATGAAATATAGTGTTTTTTTTCTATATGATGTGTATTGTTGTGTGTTCAATGTGGATAGTTCGATGAATTCATGCAAAGCAATTGCTAGATTTAGGCCATTTCTGGTGATGTATGTAGATAACATTTTGATAGTTTTAGGCCATTATGAGCCCTAGTGATAGTTTAGGGCCATTTTTGGCCATGTATTAAAATGGAGAGTGTTCCCAATTCTAGGCCATTGTGGGCCACACTAGTAGTTTTAGGCCATTCCAGGCCATGTAATAAAAAGGAAAAATGGTTACTAGTTTTAGGTCATGGTGGGCCATGTAGTAGTTTAAGGCCTTCTTGGGCCATGCGTGCTAGTTTTAGGCCTTAGTAGGCCATGCTATGTTTTTGTAAGTTTTTGAATCTTATGATTTTTATGTGTTTAACTATTTTTATGTATGAATTGACAGCTAAAAAGTAATAAAATGAAAGTGTAAATGTAAAAAAAATGCATAAGTATAGAAAGCCAAACAATGCAAGCAAAATGTAAAACATGAACAAAATGCAAACAAGAAAAGCATGCAAAAGTGGGGCAAGAAAAGACCCAATGCCTATTAGACCAAGGGCATACCTTAGTTGTGTAGTTCTTTCCTAATCCAATGTGGGTTAGGAGGTGCATAGGGCCTGGAGGGTACAATACAATACTCACCCGGGCCTTCATTTGCTATGTCAAAGGGCAATTCTGCCCATAAAGCATCTTTTGAATGGTCAGTGATTTCTGTTAGCTCTTTGGGTTGGTATGCTTTACAGTTTTCACCTTCATCTTCCACGGGAGGTGTATCATTGGGAAACTCTACCTCTGATCCTTATTTAGCATCGATGTTGTTGATGGTTAGAGGGGCTGCATTATCACCATGTATGATAACCTCTCCACCTTCATGTGGAAGATGGACTTCCTAATGAATTGGGAAGGAGACGAGTCACAGTTGGGCTAGCCATGGCCTACCTAGGATTAAGTTGAAACTTGGCATCTCCTCAACCACTATGAATTCAAAAATGGTGGGGAATTGCTCCCTTGCCATGAAGGCTATCATGAGAATTCCTCGTATGACAACACACGACCCATTGAAGGATTTCAGGCAGGTTGTCTTCATTGGTTGAATCTAGTTAGCAAGATCAAGTTTGTCAATGACTATGTATGGGATGAAATTAGTTGTTGCCCTATCATCGACATGGACCCTCCAGATCCTACATTCTCCCATATTAATAGTTATGAACATCAATGTGGTAATGACTTGACCCTTCTTATGGCCTACCTTGATCACCTCATCATGAAATGCTAAGGGCATTGAACTCAATTCCTACAGAGGAGGAGGTAACATCACAATGTGAATGGACAGTTTGTCCACTAGGGTATCCTCAGTGATAAGAATGAAGGTCAACATGCACACTAATATTTCACGATGGATGGAGGAAGTCATTATGATGTTGTATAGGCTTAGAGTTATGTTTTTCTATTTTTAAGCCTACTTGACTTGTGCCAATGCATCAAGGAAGTCCTTTTTGCTATCTACTACTTTGTTGTTACTACTGGCCTTCATCTCCTCCATGTGATCTAAGAGAAAAATCTCTCATGGAGGGGATTTGGGCTTGGTTTTCTTGGTTTGCTTTGGAGCCTTAGTGCTTCATTTTTGGTTGGGTTACTTTGGAGCCTCAGTGCTCCATGGTTGATTGCTTGTTCTGGCTACCTCTTCAATTGATTGGGCCATTGGTATAGAAGACAAGGGGATAGGCTTTGGTGGGCCTAATGCCCTTTGCTCCTAGTGTTGCCTTAGCATTCAATTGGTGAGGTGCTTGTTAGGCCTTTCAGTTTGCTAGCTTGTTTACTTATTAGTGTTGTTTGTAGGATGGGGTCTTGGGTGAGCAGGGGTCAGTGAATTTTCCACCATCGAACTCCCAATAGGTTGTGAGTCCATGCATTGCAGTGCTCTTATGATAAAAGATGTTTGAGTTGTTGTTTCCACAACATGATATAGGGCCCTAACCACGAAGGGTGTTATAGGTGCCTGAGGTGGTGCTCTAATGATAAAAGGGATTCTTAGGTTGGTTGATGTTGAGGAGGCCCTAGTGTTGCCAGAGGGCACACAAAACACAAATGGATCTTGTGTCAGTTTAGCATTATCATCAATGCTGATGGACTTGATGACATACCCTGCATTGCTTATGTTTAGAGCATCCTTATAAACCCACATTGATTAGTTTTGGGGGTGCACTAGGTTGGTAGCATCAAGGACCAA